>CAKNYM010051918.1:193453-245056 GCA_932195095.1 Andricus curvator | reverse complement strand
CGATTCGTCTCGGACCATGGAATCTTTTATATTGTTGCATCAACTTTTAATTATGTTTAAGAAAAAAGTTTTACCATAAAAAACCGTATTTTCAAATAATATGCATTACCATAGCTTCCTTACTCTTTAATAAAATATATCATTCAGTTCCAATATATTAGGGGGGCAAATAAGCCCTTCAAATTACATGAATTGGTCTGCAACCGTTTTCAAGTAATCGTGTTCACAAAAAAGTGTGTCATCCATACACACACACATTCGGACAATTGCTTAGAACATTGTATTAGACATTTTTAAATTGAGGAAGCTTTAATTAAATGGAATTAAAAATGTTGGAAAATCTTACCATTACAAAGCTTCCTCTATGAGGAAGAAAATAAAAAAATAAATTTCGAATGCATTTTTGGACCATCCTAGTGTACACCCCAAATCCGAGTAATTAACCCCCCGTACCGTACTTTGCTGCGGTATTAAATGAACCGCCGATTTCTGATATCGGCTCCAGCCTTTGAGCGGCGGGATGTAAAAATAATTTTGAAACCGCACAAACTGATATACGGCACAAGTTGAGGGATAGTACGATAAGCGTGAGGTGCTCGTAAAATTTTCTTTCTGTGTGGTAGGCCGCGGCCCTTAAACCGCGAACAAGCCTCTGGGTTGAGGGAGGGAACAAGAAGAGGGAAAATGGAACGAGCAAGAAAGAGGACAAAACGCTTTCATTCTTGATTCTTCATTCATTCTTCAGGTCCACAATTCACTCCAAGTTAACCTCAAGGATTCACAAAAATGTAAATCTTACAATCAAATTCTATTCTTATCCCTTTGACACATGAATAAATAAATGAGAGATATTGGAAAAGTGAGATTGAGAACCCCAGTCGAGAAACAAGCCATAAAATCAGGGGTCAAAAATTACCATCACATATTCCAGTGGTCAATTCCGGATCGGTAGATAGGGTTTCCTTCGGTCTTTTTGGTCATCCTGGTTCCACCTCATTGACGATGAAACCTTTGATCTCGAAATTATAACATTTTCTAGCTAAAATATTGTAATAACTTCTACTTTGACGTGTATACCTAGAGTTACAATTTTTAGATTTTGTATTATTTTCATCTTGATAGGGAGGCCGTAGGTCAGGGAAACCCTGGAAATTAGGAAAAAGTCAGGGATTTTGAAAAAAAATTGCAAAAGTCAGGGAATTTCTATAAGGATCACTTTAAGTGTCAGGAATAATCAGGGCTGTCACTCAATCAGCTTTTTGAATAAAAAGATCACTTTAGGGACTTTTCTCTCAATGAATTGACCCATAGGTTAAACACTATTGAATTTAGGTATATACCTGTTCATAAATTTTCTTTAATTCAATTGGAATATTTTAGGGTATTTTAAAAGATTCCCAGACATTTTCAAGGGATTGACATTTTTTAAAGGAATGCATAAGGATGTGAATGATTTTGAGGGATTTACAAAACTTTTCATGGGATTTGATAACATTTGAAAAGATTCCAAGGAATTTCTAATAGATTTCAATAATTTGAAGGGATGTCAAAAGATTTCAGAGGATTAGACAATTTTTAGGGAATTTGAAAAGATTTCAAGGTATGTTCAAGAGTTTTAAAAATTGTCAAGGATTCGATAAGGATTTGAACGATTTTGAGGAATTTACAAAATTATTCATGTCATTTTATAAAATTTGGAAAGATTCCATTGCATTTTTAATTGATTTCAATATCTTAAAGAAATTTCAAAGAATTCTAAAGATTTAAAGGTACTAAACAAAATTAAAATTCGCTTTCAAGATCTTCAACGAATTTCTAAGGATTTTAAAATGGTTTATAGGATTTGAAAGATCTTAGGGTATTTTAAATTTGTTTCAATAATTTGAAGTGGTTTCAAAGGATTTTAAAAGTATGAGAATTTTTTAAATTCCAAGTAATTTTCAAAAGCATTTTTGAAATTTCTAAGGGATCTCAAAAGATTTGGAAGAATTTGATAATTTCCCGGAAATATGAAAAGATTCCGAGGCATTTTCAAGAGATTAAAAATTTTTAAAGGAATTTATAAGGTTTTAATTGCATTTTTAATTGACTTCACTCATTTGAAGGGATTCCAAATAATTTGAAGGGATTCCAAATAATTTGAAAGATTCAAAGGTAATTTTAGAAAGTATTTTTTAAACATTCGAAGTATTTCAGGGTATTTTTGGAAAATTCCAAGGCATTTTCAAGAGATTTGAAAATTTTCAAGAAATTTATAAGGATTCTAATTATTTTAAGGTATTCACAAAATCATTTATGGGATTTTATTAGATTTGAAAATTTTCCAACGACTTTTTAACAGATTTCAATAATTTCCAGGAATTTTAAAGATTTAAAGGTATTTTCAAAAATTGCAAGAAAATTTCAAGAGCTTCAACAAATTTTGAGGGATTTCAAAAATTTCTACAGGATTTCGAATATCTAAGCATATTTAAAATTTATTATAATAATATGAATTGATTTTGAAGGATTTTAAAAGTATTAGAATATTTTTTTAAATTCCAAGTAATTTTCAAGAGAGTTACAAAATGACAAAGGGTTTCAAAAAATTTGAATTATTTTATGGTATTTTTAAAAATTCCAAGGCTTTAAAAATATCTGATGTATTTCAAAATTTTTCAAAAGATTTGACAATTTGTAGGGAATTTAAAAATATTCCGAAGTAAAAAATTTTCAAGGCTTTTATAAGGATTATAAGGATTACAAGGAATTTTTGATAGATTTCAATAATTTGAAGGGATTTCAAAGAATTCAAAAGATTTAAAGGTATTTTCAAAAGATTTAAAGGTATTTACAAAAATTAAAAGGTATTTTTGATGAGATCTTCATAAATTTCAAGGGATTTCAAAATTTTTCAAAAGATTTTACAATTTTTAGGGAATTTAAAAATATTGCGAAGTAAACAATTTTTAAAGCGTTTATCAGGATTATAAGGATTCCAAGGAATTTTTGATAGATTTCAATAATTTGAAGGGATGTCAAATAATTCAAAAGATATAAAGGTATTTTCAAAAATTAAAAGGTATTTTTGTGATCTTCATGAATTTCAAGGGATTTTAAAATAGTTTATAGGATTTGGCATACCTTAATGTTTTTTTAAAATAGATTTGAATAATTTGAAGTGTTTTCAAAGCATTTTAAGGGTTTCAGAATTTTTGTTCAATCTTAAGTAATTTTTAAGAGATTAACAAAATGTCAAGGGATTTCAAAAGACTGGAAGTATTTTAGAGTATTTTTGAAAATTCTAAGACATTTTCAAGATCTTTAAAAATTTCTAAGGGATTTTAAAAGATTTCAGCAGATTTGACATTTTTTAGAGAATTTAAAAATATTCTAAGGCATTTTTAAGAAATTAAACATTTTTCAAGGAATTTATAAGGCTGTGAATTTTTTAAAGATTTTAAAGGTTTACAAGGTTAATTTTAGCGATGCCACGCTAAAAAAACCAGTTCTCGTTAGATCACTGAAGTTGAGCAGCGTTGGGCGCGGTTAGTACTTGGATGGGTGACCATTCGAGAATACTGCGTGCTGTTGGCCCACCGTGGGTATGGTGAGCCCACACTTGTAGTAGTTATTTACTACAAGAAACTATCCACCTAAAAACACTACCCAAATCGGGTAGTGTCGCGCCTACCCTGAAAGGGAAATGGCTTAATGGTATACTTACTTACTTACAAGAAATTTTTATGATCTTTATTAAATTTCAAGAGATTTCAAAATAATTCACAGAATTTAAAATATCTTAGGGTATGTTAATTGATTTCAATGATTTAAAATAATTTTATATAATTTTAAGGGTATTGGAATATTTTTTACAATTCCAAGTAATTTTCAAGAGTTCTAAAACTATCAAGAAATTTTTCAAAAGATTCGAAATATTTTGAGGTATTTTTATTAATTCCAAGGCATTTTTCAGAGCTTTAAATATTTCAATGATTTTGAATGATTTCGAAGGATTAGAAAATTTGTAGGGAATTTAAAAATATTGCAAGGAATTTTCAAGAAAATAAAAATGATTTCAAGAATGATTTTAAGAGATTTACTTTCATTAGATTTCATATAATTTGAAAAGATTCCAAGGATTTTTTTAATAGATTTCCATAATTTGAAGGAATTTCAAAGTTTTAAAAGATTTAAGGGTATTTTTATAAATTACAAGGAATTTTTAGGAGCTTTGATCAATTTCAGGGGATTTTAAAATGTTTCACAGGATTTAAAATATCTCAAGGCTTCTCAAATAGATTTTAATCATTTAAAGGGATTTCAGAAGATTTTAAGGGTATTAGAATATAAATAATTTTCAAGAGCTGTAAAAAACTTCCAGGGATTTAAAAATATTTGAAGGGATTTTCAAAATAGTTTACGGGACCTTATAAGATTTGAAAAGATCCCAAGAAATTTTTAATAGATTTAAAAGAATTCGAAAGATTTAAATGTATTTTTTCAAAATTAAAATACATTTTTAATATCATCAGTAAATTTCACGGGATTTTAAAATAGTTTACAGGACTTGGAATACACTAATGTTTAAAAAAATATATTTTAGTAAGATTTGCCAAGATTCCAAGGAATTTTTATATAGATTTGAATCATTCGAAGGGATTTCGAAGAAGCTTAAAGATTCAAAAGGTATTTTTAAAAATCACAAGAAATTTTAAAGATCTTCCATAAATGTCAAGGTATTTCAAAATAGCTTAGAGGATTTTAAATATCTTAGGGTATTTTTAATTCATTTTAATCATTCAGAGGAATTTTAAAGGATTTTAAAGGAATGGAAATATTTTTTTAAATTTTAAATAATTTTCAAAAGCTTTAAAATAATCAAGGGCTTTCGAAATGTTTTAAAGGCATTGGAATAGTTTATAATTCCAAGTAATTTTAAAGTACTCTATAAAAGGTCAAGGGATTTTAAAATATTTAAAGTAATTTAGAATAATTTAGAAAAAGGTTAGAAAAATTCCAAGCCATTATCAAGAAATGGAAAAAATTTCAAGGGATTTCCAAGCATTTTAAGATATTTAAGAAAATTTCCAGGCGGTTGTAAAGAATCTCCTAGAATTTCAAAAGATATGGATCGATTCAACAGGTCCTATAAGGTTTTAAAATATTTTAAGAGATTCCAAGGGATTTTATAAGATTTCAGAGGATTTTAATGATTTTAAGGTATTTTACAATCCCTCAAGGTATTTTAATAAATTTTGCAGGATTTCAGGAAATATATTCAGATCTCAAAGATTTGATGAAATTTGGAAATATTTTCTTCAATTTATTTGAATTCATTTTGAATTCACCCTGAACTCTTATTAAGTTATTTAGAATTATTCCTAGTTCTCTTGAATTCTTTGGAATTCTCTTGAATTATTTTAATTCAGTTGAATTCATCTGAATTCACTCATTTATACTCAATTCAATGGATTTTATGTAGTTTTTTCTTAACGTATCATCAAAATTCAATGCATTTTTCATATTTTTCAATCACATTCAATTCACTTGATTTTTGTTTTATTGGATCATGCATTTTTATGAATTTTATAGAATTCTTCTAATTGCCCTTAAATTCTTATAAAATTACTCCAATTTTGGGCAACAAATTAAATTTTCCGGATTTTCCAAATATTTTGCAATTCATTTGAATTCTTCTGAAATTGGGTGGAACTGCTTTGAAGTCTTATGAATATATCCTGAATGCATTAAAGTCCACCTGGAATCCTTATAAATTTTATCGAATTTTTTTTAATTCTTCCCCTACTACTCCATCCTCTACTTCTGCTCTCATCACTTTCCCCACTATATCATTCTCATCCCGTACTCATCCTCGCTACCATACTACTTCTTCCCTCACTTATCTTTCTTTCCACGTCATTGACTTTCTCTCACTTCCCCTCATTTCCTCTCACTTCCTCTAGTTTCACCTATATCACATTCCCTCTCTTCTCTTCACTTCGCTCACTTGCTTTACTTCACCATCCTGTACTCCTCCTCTCCACACCTCCACCGCCCCTAGCCTCATCACCTTTCGTAACTCCCCCTTCTTCCCACCACCTTACTTTCCCCCCACCTCATCTTTCGTCAATTTCCCTCCTTCCAACTCCTTACTTCCTCTCCCAACATTGATTTGAATGTCTACTACTTTCCTGCCCTCACTTCTCCTACTTTCCTTCACATTTAGTCACTCTTTGGGTTAGAAATTAGTCACTTTTAGTAACTTTTTCGGTTTAAGTAGATCACTCTTTCACTGATAAGTGTGAGAACATTATTAGAGAGGAAGTAGGATAAGTGGCGGGAAGTGGAAGGAGGGAAAGTAGGGAAAGCGAGGGGATATGAGAGGCAGTAACGTAGGGGAAGTGATAAGAGTGAAAGTAGGGATGATGAGGGGAAATTAGTGAAGGAAAAGTAGGGGAAATAAGAAAGAGGAAGTAGAGGAAGTGATAGGAAATGAGTAGAGGGAAAGTAGGGGGAGTGAGAATATGGATAGTAGGGAAAGTTAAAGAAAATAAGGATAGTGAACATATAAGAAGATGAGGGAACGTATACTAAGGGGATTGAGGACGTATGTAAAATAGGAGACGAGTATATGAGGAGGAAATGAAGGAAGGTAAGCAGAAGAAGTGTGAGAAAATGAGGGGTTGGGAAGTATGAGGAGTGAGGGGAAATAAGAGGGCGTAGCGGAAGTTAGGGGTGATGAAAATGGGCGAAATTATGAAGGGGAAGTAGGAGAAGTGAATGCAAGTGAGGCGAAGTAGGGAAATTAATCGAAAAGAAGGTGAGTAGGGGAGGGTGAGTGTGGGCTGGCGAAGAAAAGGAGTGGGAGGGTAAATAAAAAATTAGTTTTGCGGCGACCTTTTCTTAATTTTTTTTCAGAGAGATGAAGATTGGGTAGGTTTTTCGTAGATCGTGTAGTTGGGTTTATTGTGGCTGTTAATGAAGGGGAATAATAGTTCGATACCAATTAGCGAGAAACTGTTCGAAGCGGTTGTACGCCCATAAAAAGAAACTGCCGGTACGTAAGTAGGTATGCCTCAAGCATTAACTACCCCCATGGACTATGGCCACAGGACCTGACTGACCAACGTTAATTGAACGCACCGCTCGTAACAACTTACCCCTCGCCATCACCCTCCCTCTACACCCTCCCATTTCCAGAGGCCGGTCTCGACGTTGCGAGAATCTATACCACTTACTTTTATGGTTTCCAAGCCTAGTCGAGTGTACACTTTCTTTCCACCGGGAATAAAAATCCACCTTTCTCCAACACTCCTCCCTTCATTTTCACTGAAACCAATTTTCCTTCCACAGTAAATCCCTGGATATCAAACCGGTGCATATAATTCTGAACATGAACTTCAGATAAAAAAATTAGTCAGAGCCTACCTTTCCTCTCTACCCCTCTCCTTCCCCAATTCCTTCCCCAAACTTCAACAGTTTCCCCTCCTTTCCTCAAATTCTGCCTCGTATACTTTCCCCTCTCCTCCCTTTCTGTAGTTACCCTCCCCTACCATCCCCTACTTACCTTCCCTTTATTTTCCCGGCTTTCACTCCACTCATTTTCTCTCACTCCCCCTGCTTCCTTCCCCCTCAATTCTTCAATTTCCCCTCCCGTCCATTCCAATCAATTTCCCTTCTTGGAAAAATATACGATAGACGGAAGCCCGACCGAAATTATAATTTTAATATAATTCTGATTATTAAATTCAGATAAAAAAAAATTAGTCAGAGCCTACTTTGCCTCTCCACCCCCTCTCTCCCTTTAACTGAATTGTTGAATTCTCGCCCCAGGAAGATTATTTATTTTAGAGAGAAAAAATTTTAATTGAATTGTTGAATTTTTAACCCAAGAAGGTAAATTTTGAACAACAAAATCTAATTTTTAATCTGAAAATATGAATTTTCTACAATAAATTTCATTTTTACCAAAATAGTTGAATTCTCAACAAAGCAGTTGAATTTTCGTCTAAAAAGAATGACTTTTTATAAAAATAAATAAATTGTCAACCAAAGAGATTTTTATTTTTTGATTTTTGATTTTGTTGTTAATTGATTTTCATCTACTAATAGCTTAAAATCAATTTCCTCTCGATATTAATATTTATTTCTAAGTTGTGAAAAAACTACTAACTGCTCTAGGATCCGAATACAGGTCTTTCAGATTTCCGGTCTAATGATCTTACCCACTAAGAAATCCGATTATTTTACAACTTAGAAATAAAAATCAATAATATGAAAATATTGATTTTAGGCCAGTGGACAACAAATAATTAACATAAAAATTATTCAAAGAGATTTTCAGTTACAAAATTATTTATTAACAAAATACTTAAATCTTTAAGCAGAGAAGAATGTTGATCTAAAGTAATGAATTTATAACAAATTAGCTCAAGTTTCAGCCAAGTGGTCGAATTTTCAACAAAACAAGACAAATTTTTAACGAAGTGATTAAATATTCAATCAAACAGAATAATTTTCTTAAAAAATTGTTAAATTTTCAAGAAAATAATCATATTTTTAAGCAAAAAAAAAAAAAAACAAAAAAAAATTTTTAACCGAAATAGATAAATACTCAAACAAAACTGTATGTAATAGTAGATTTTTCAACAAAAAAGAATGAACTTTTAACCAAGAATAGTTGGATTTTCAGCTAAAGAGATGAATTTGCTACTAGAATGATGAATTTTAAACTGAAATTATTTAATTTTCAAGGAAAAAATTAATTTTCCATACAAAAAAAACACGTCCATTCATTTCCAATAAATAATAAATAGTTGAATTTTTAATTTAAAAAGATCAATTTTTGAACAAAAATGGTATAGTTATATTTTCCGTTAAAATTTTTTATTTTTTTGTGTTCAACAAAACAGTTGAATTTTCAACCAAAAAGATGAATTTTCAACTAAAATGAACAATCTTTAACTAAAATAGATTAATTTTTAGTGAAAATATATATATTTTTTTAAAATTAATGAGAAACGATTTTTCAACAAAATAGTTCAATTTTTGACCAAAGATATGAATTCTCAACGAAAAATGTAAGAGAGCCAAAACACGCCGATTTTTCCTCAGACGGATTTTCTTTAAAAATTATTCTTTTATTAAAAAAAAGAGTCAGTTACTTTCCAACTGTTTCTCATCTCTGTAGAATCGCAAAGGAGAACTTTAAACCAATCAAACATCTGAAAAATCTGCAGAATTTTTCAATTAAAAAAAAAATAATAATAACTTTCGAGCTATTACTCAGCATTGAAAAAAAATACCAATCATGAATTTTGATCCAGTTCTTAAAAAACACCCTTTACCCGATGACCCTTTATATGATGTTGAATCGAATTGGGATCGAATTGATAAACTGGCATTTGCTGTGTCTCAATGTTCAATTTCCCGACATCAAATTATTATAAAAATATTTTGTAAAATGAAAATTTCAAAACTAGTTACGTTAATATATTGTTTATTTATTATGAAAAGAATGAGAACCCCTGATTGTGAATGAAAGTGAATAGAAGGTCCTGAAGCAGTGAGAATGTTCCAGAGGCTAAATTAGGATGTCCACTGACGTATGCGTTTAATCGAAGGTTTCTTTGACCACTGGGGATGACCGTTGGGATATCGTTTCTTTGGTCGTTGCTAGGAATTTACTTCGATCGACAGTCCCTTCCATAAATTGCTTATCCTAATCTCCAGAAACTAATTAACGGCACCCAATCCCATTTCTGAGACCCCCCTAACCACATCTAATCTTCTTCTTTTTATCCTCCTCTATCGATTCCAACCTCACGCTATTCCAATTACCAATTTTGGTAAATTCTCCGCTTAACTTTAAAATCCTTTCAATGTATTTTTCATATTGCGGCGGCTACAGTGGTTTAGTTGTTCAATTGTAGGTAAAAATATAGTCAAAGGAGGGACTGCGCGCCTGCCAAAAAGGGTTTTGTAGGTTAAGACGTTAATTGATTCAAATCTCCCGCTCTCATAATTTACCTCCCCTACATTCCCACTTCTCCCATAATTATTCTCTTCCTGCTTCCCATCCATCATTTTCTCTACATTCTCCTACTTATCCGTCCTCCAGTTCCCTTCTCCACACTTCCTTTACTACCCTCTTCTTACTTCTCCACTCCACTAACCCTTACTACCCGTCCTGCCCTCCTTCTAACTTTCCCTCCTCTCACTTCTCCTACATGCCATACCCGCAATTCTCCTCACTTCTCCTACTTCCTCTCAATCACACACATCAATTCTCATTTTTCTTCACCCCTCACTTTGCCTACTTCCCTTCCCTCACTGCTCCCACTTCAAATCCACTACTTTCTCTCACGTTCCCTACTTCCCCTCATTTTCCCTGCTTCCACTTACCAAATTCTCCTCACTCCTCATGCTTCTTATACACCTCACCCCCTTAATCCCTATCTTTTCTGCAACTCCCGCTCCACTCACTTCCCCTCTGAAATCCTGAGAAGTGATTTTTTTTTCGAAATAAGGGGCTTAAAAAGTAAGTTAATTTATTATTAAAAACTTTGCACATCATATTAATATCTAAGGAATATTAAAACTAGCTGTGAATTCGATCTCAAGTGTTTCCCCTTTGTTTGTATTTACAATTATATGGTGCCCATTTCAGGAGCACTTTGCTTCCCGTGAGAAAATGTCTTTGCTTCCTCATAGAGGAAGCATTAGTTATTTGTTTCAATAATAGACAAACCAAAGTCTTTATTTTTATCAATTTAAAAACAGAAATGTAGAAAAAATATAAAATTACAAAATAATACAAAAAATTTTTTAAATACAAAGACAAATCAGACAAATCAAATTTTGTATTCGAAATGATAATTTTTCAAGCTGGAATAGGGAAGGGAAAAGTTCTGTCGCACCCTATCCATTTCCCAGCTTTATGATTTTTTTTTTTAAATTGTCAGAATTATTCTATTTGAAGATTTATGATCAAAAAGTATTTTTAATCATGCATCAACTTTGAATTATGTCGATGAAAAAAGTTTTTCTGTTGGAAACCGATGATTCAAATATTATAAATGAGCTATAACTTCCTTAATCTTCAATAAAGAGTATTAATATTATAGATCAATCGATTTTCCTTGAATTAAGGAATCTTTTCCGTTCTTGCATCAATTTTGAATTATGTTAGTGAAAAAAGTTTTACTATAAAAAACCGTGTTTTCAAATATTATGCATTACCACAGCTTCCTTACTCTTCAATAAAATGTATTAATTTTATAGATCAATCAATTCATCTTGAATCAACACAACTTTTCTATTCTCGCATCAACTTTAAATTATGAGAATGAGCAAATTTTTACTATAAAAATTGATTCTAAAAATATATAAATTACCATAACCTCCCTACTCTTTGATAAAATGTATTATTATTGTAGGTCAATCGATTTGTCTCCAACCAAGGTATCTTTTATATACTTGCATCAACTATGAATTATGTCGAAGAAAAAAGTTTGACTATAAAAAACCGTATTTTCAAATATTATGCATTACTATAGCTTCCTTACTCTTCAATAAAATGTATTACCATTGCAGGTAAATCAATTCATCTCGATACAACACATCTTTTCTGTTCTTGCATCAACTTTGAATTATGTAAATGAAAAAAGTTTTACCATAAAAAACCGATTTTCAAAATATATAAATTACCATAACTTCCCTGATAATAAATAAAATGTATCAATATTGTAGGTCAATCGATTCGTATCGATCCAAGGAATCTTTCATATTCTTGCATAAACTTTGAATTATATTGAAGAAAAAAGTATAACTATGAAAAACCGTATTTTCAAATATTATGCATTACCATAGCTTCCTTACTCTTCAATAAAACGTATCAATGTTATAGGTCAATCGGTTCATCTTGAATCAACACAACTTTTCTATTCTTGCATCAACTTTAAACTATGAGAATGAGAAAATTTTTACTATAAAAATAGAGTTTGAAAATATATAAAATACCATAACTTCTCTACTGTTTATTAAAATGTATTAATATTGTAGGTCGATCAATTTGTTTTGAACCAAGGAATCTTTTATATACTTGCATCAACTTTGAATTATGTTGAAGAAAAAATTTTTACTATAAAAAAACGTATTTTCAAGTATTATGCATTAGCATAGCTTCCTTACTCTTCAAGAAAATGTATGAATATTATAGGTAAATCGATTCGTCTCGAATCAACACAACTTTTCTATTCCCGCATCAACTTTAAATTATGAGAATGAAAACATTTTTACTATAAAAAACCGATTTTCAAAATATATAAATTACCATAACTTCCCTACTATTTAATGAAATGTATCAATAATATAAGTCAATCGATTTGTCTCAAACGAAGGAATCTTTTATATTCTCAAATCAACTTTGAATTATGCATTACCACAGCTACCTTACTCTTCAATAAGATGTATAAATTATATAGGTCAATCGATTCATCTTGAATCAACACAACTTTTTTATTCTCGCATCAACTTTAAATTATAAGAATGATGAAATTTTTACTATTAAGAACGATTTTTAAAATATATAAAATGCCATAACTTCCTTACTCTTTATTAAAATGTATTAATATTATAGGTCAATCAATTCGTTTTGAACCAAGAAATCTTTTATATTCTTGCATCAACTTTGAATTATGTTAAAGAAAGAAGTTTTACTCTAAAAAACCGTATTTTTAGTATTATGCATTACCCTAGCTTCCTTACTCTTCAAGAAAACGTATTGATATTATAGGTCAACCGATTCGTCTCGAATCAACACATCTTTTCTCTCCTTGCATCAACTTTAAATTATGTTCATGAAAAACGTTTTAATATAAAAAACCGATTTACAAAATATATAAATTACCATAACTTTCCTACTATTTAATAAAATGTATCAATAATATAGGTCAATCGATTCATCTCGAACAAAGGAATCTTTTATATTCTTGCATCAACTTTGAATCATGCATTACCACAGCTTCCTTACTCTTCAATAAAATGTATCAATATTATAGGCCAATCAATTCGTCTCGAATCAACACATCTTTTCTATTCTCGCATCAACTTTAAATTATGAGAATGAGAAAATTTTTACTATGAAAATCGATTTTAAAAATATATAAAATACCATTACTTCCCCACTCTTTAATAAAATGTATTATTATTGTAGGTCAATCGATTCGTCTCGAACCAAGGAATCTTTCATATTCTTGCATCAACTTTGAATTATGTCCAAGAAAAAAGTTTTACTATAAAAAACCGTATTTTCATATATTATGCATTACTATAGCTTCCTTACTCTTCAATAAAATGTATTAATATTATAGGTCAATAAATTCGCCTCGAATCAACATATCTTTTCTGTTCTTGCATCAACTGTTAATAATGAAAAAAGTTATACCATAAAAAACCGATTTTCAAAATATATAAATTACCATAACTTCCCTACTATTTAATACAATGTATCAATATTGTAGGTCAATCGATTCTTCTCGAACCAAGGAATATTTTATATTTTTGCATCAATTTTGAATTATGCTAATGAAAAAAGTTTTACTATAAAAAACCGATTTTTAAAATATTATTGAGTGCTAAAAAAAATTCAATTAATATTTTTAGAAATCCTTCGGTCAGTTTTAAGATATCGGTGGTGAAAATAAGACCTCCAAATTTCATCAATTTATCTGCACCGTTTTCAAGTTATCGTGTTCACAAAAAAGTGTGACATGCAAACACACACACACACATCCTCACACACATGCACACACACACTCATTCGCACAATTGCTTAGAGCATTGCATTAAACATTTTTGAATTGAGGAAGGTTTAATTAAATAAATTTAAAATTTTTGGAAAATGTTACCATTACAAAGCTTGCTCTATGAGGAAGCAAGAAAGATGCCCTCTAGCAGTAAGAATCCAGTAGATCAAAGATTGTAAAATAGATAAACAATGGATTAAAAAATGCTCAAGTTTGAATTTATTTACAGGTATTTTTATAAGTAGATATATATTGGTTCATTATTCTCATCAATTTTTGTCTAATGTATTCTTTTTAGTACAGAACCCTGAATACTCACCCTTACTTTCCGTACCTTTCCCGTCCAGTCCTCATTCTCACATTCACATCCCTCACTTCCCCTACATGCCCTACCCTCAATTCTCTCGCTCCCCCTACTTCCCCTTATTTTCCCTGCTTCCACTCACCAAATTCTCCTCACTTCTCACTTGTCATACACCTCACCCCCTTCATCACTCTCCTTTAGTTTCTTGACTGAATCGTTAGCGATTACTTTGCTACTGACAAAGTCCTTCAAATATTCAAAATTATCTAAACAAATTTTTAGGAAATATTTGAAAATGGTACATCAAGAAGAATTCTGTTTCTGATTTAAAATAACGAATCAAATCTGTAGAAATAAATTAGTCAAAGCTTGAACAAAAAAGTGTTTCTTAGCCTATTAAAACTTTATTCGGTCATTCAAATCTTGTTTGTCTTGACCCTTTTCTCTTACTTCCCTTTCCTACTTCCCCTCGCTTCCCCACTCCTTTCTTACCGACCAGTACCCTGATTCCCTTTCCACTACGTCCTCTCCTCCAACTCCCTACTTCCCCCTACTTCCCCGCTCTTCCTCTAATTCTTCTCTCTTTCCATCCCGTCCTCTTCCTCACCCCACCTTTTCTTCATACTTTTTCTCCCTTCCCGTACTTTTTCTTCCTCGTCCTTTCCCGACTTTCCTCCTAACTTCTCCTCCCCTACTCACCCTCGCTTCCACTACTAGCCTTACCTGTACTGATCACACTCCCCCTTCCATCACTCCCCCTATTTCCCACCTACTATCATTCCCCCCAATTCCCCTTACTTCCCAATATCCCATCCCCATCACTTCGCCTCACCATCCATCTTTACACTTCCATTGACATACTTCCCCTCGCATTACCCCTCACCCCTCACTTCGCCTTCCGGGAAAAATTACAACGGACAGACACCGGACCAAAACTATAAGGGTTTTTTCCTGGGACTACGAAATCCAAAAAAGAGGAAAAAAGGACAATAGAGTCTAAATGATATATTTAGGTGTTTAAGGAGGTTTTCAAATTTAAGGGGAAAAGGGGGGATCAGGAAAAAAAGGAGACACTGAGATCTCTGATATTGCGGTTTTATCTGCAAAATTCTCGAAAAACATTCATGTGGACTTCTTTTTAGGAGTATCTCATCCAAGGGTGGTGTGCATACTCCGAGGGTAGTAACTCGCGATCAGGTGGTTTGGCTGCCCCTCTCGCGTACTTGGGTATAAATCTCCGCGGCACGCGATGATCGAAAAATATTACAAGAATATATCAGAGATGTCGGCACCCCCTACCCACCCCGCCCAGCCGATGCTCTCGCGCCTTCGAGGGGGTTGGGGTGGAGAGTTATTTCGGGGTGCGACGTCTATATCCCAAGACAATGATATGTGACTCAGGCAATATCAATAATTTTCGCATTTCTCCACCGTATATTTTCTCTCCTCGCGAATCCTACCCTCCACGAGTTGACTTCTCTCCATATCAAGAGAATCTCTTGGAGACTATCACTTTGAATCAGTATTTTCAAAATATTTTTCGTTTTGTTCTTTTTTTAAGCTGTTGCTATATACCTTAATTTTTGTTATATTAATATGAAAGCTTTTTGTCTATGATACTCTGAAAGGTAATAAAATGCTGCGTCTAATAAGCTCAAATTGATGGAAAAATGTGAATTTTATGAAAAAACTTTGCAAAAAAAACGCAAAATTTTGATGTTTTTGAAAAATTTGAATAATTCTGCAAATAATTAAAACTTTGTTAACTCCTTGAGCTTATTTCAAAGGTGAGTTTTCGGGGTATTTTTCTAGATTTTTGAAATATCTTCAGAATCTTTTCAATCACTGTTTATCACTGTTTCTCATGTTTTAGTGAATTTTAATAATATTTATAAAAATATTAGGGTTTTGAATTTTCTTAATCCTGTGGTGAGTACATTCATTATTCGAAATTTTGGGACTCTTTTGCATCAAGTTTGATATTTGGACATAATGTTTAGAAAAATATTTTTTATGACACATGCATGATTTCAGCCTTTTTCGACGCCTATGAAGCGGGGCTAAAGCTCTACTTTTTACTCCCTAGGGACTAAAAAGTGACGTCAGAGGTGAATAATGAAAATGATGCATCTATGAGCTCGCATTTTATGGTTATCAGCCCACTCAGTGTAAAAACTGTGAGGAAATTTTTGTTGCAGATAATAGAATTTTGCGGTTATTTATGGAAAGTTACCATATATACCTGTAAAATTACCAAAAATGACCGAAATTTTTCATAAATTTCCGGAAATTTACGGAAATTTCTAAAAATGAATTTTGGGCAATCCATGGTAAGTTACCATATTTACCTGTAAAATTACCATAAATTACCGAAATTTTTCATAAATTTCCGGAAATTTTTAAAAATGAATTTTCAGTAATAATAAATAAATAAATAAATAATAATAAATTTATAAATAAATAAAAATAAATAATAATAAATAAAATAAATGACCGAAAATTTCCATAAATTCCC
The DNA here is from genome assembly GCA_932195095.1 of Andricus curvator. Taxonomy (NCBI): domain Eukaryota; kingdom Metazoa; phylum Arthropoda; class Insecta; order Hymenoptera; family Cynipidae; genus Andricus; species Andricus curvator. The sequence goes on along the minus strand of CAKNYM010051918.1, from coordinate 228,447 downwards.
GAAAATTTATGGAAATTTTTCAAATGAATTTGGGATAAGTTCCCATATTTACCTGTGAAATTACCATTAACGACCGAAATTTTTCATAAATTTCCGGAAATTTATGGAAATTTAAAAAAAATGAATTTTGGGTAATCTATGGCAAGTTACCATATTTACCTGTAAAATTACCATTAATGACCGGAAATTTTCATAAATTTCCGGAAATTTATGGAAATTTTTGAAAATGAATTTTGGCTAAATTACCATATTTACCTGTAAAATTACCATAAATGACTGAAATGTTTCATAAATTTCTGGAAATTTATGGAAATTTAAAAAATAAATTTTGGGTAATCTATGGCAAGTTACCATATTTACCTGTAAAATTACCCTTAATGATCGAAAATTTTCATAAATTTCCGGAAATTTTTGAAAATGAATTTTGGCCAAGTTACGACATTTACCTGTAAAATTACCATAAATGACCGAAATTTTTCATAAACTTCCGGAAATTTTTGGAAATTTTTAAAAATGAATTTTGGGCAACTCATGGTAAGTTACCATATTTACCTGTAAAATTACCATAAATTACCGGAATTTTTCATAAAGTTCCGGAAATTTATGGAAATTTTTAAAACTGAATTATGGTTAATTTATGGTAAGTTACCATATTTACCTGTAAAATTACCATGAAAGACCGAAATTTTTCATAAATTTCCGGTAATTTAGGGAAATTTTCAAAATGAATTTTGGAAAATTTGTGGTAAGTTACCATATTTGCCTGTAAAATTACCATGAATGACCGAAATTTTTCATAAATTTCCGGTATTTTATGGAAATTATTCAAAATGAATTTTGGATTATTTATGGTAAGTTATAAATCACCTCTGAAATTACCATGAATTAGGTTAAAATTAATGTCATGCTTCATTATACAAAATCTATTATGGACTGAAATCATGACTATTTCGAGAAAGGTCTGAAATCATCCATTTGTTATAAAGAATATCGTATGCGCCAAGCGGGAGAGGAACTTTTTCTCCCCCTAGGTGCATAATATACTATTAAAATTGTATTGGTTAATATTCTAAATCTTTGAAATTAGAGTTTTTTATTTGTTCTATTTACAATTAAAATTTTCGGTAATTTTAATAACTTACATTAAAAATTTCTTCAATTTTGAAGATTTGGATTTGAAAGGTTGACAATTAAAATTTATGCAAGTCTTAAATTTCAAGAAATAAAAATTTGGTCATTTTAATGATTTACGTTTGAAATTTCTCTAATTTGGGAGATGCAGAATTAAAAACTTGACTTTCCATCTTCAAAATCATCAAAATTTAATAATTTTCATTTATACATCCTTAAAATGAAAAAATTTTTAGTTGTTACACTTCAAAATTGTAGAACTTCAAAATTTAAATAATTGAATAGTTTTTGACTTCGCCAATTCACAGCTAAAAATTATACAACTTAATTTTTACAATGCAACATTCTGTCATATTGATGCTTTACATTTGCAATTCTTTAAATTTTGAAGATCTGAAATTAAAAACTTGAATTTTGAACTTCAAAATCATCCAAATTTGAAAATTTTTATTTTTACATCCTTAACATTGAAGAGTTTTCAGTTATAACAGATTAAAATTGTATTGGTTAATATTCTACATCTTTGCAATTGGAGAGTTTTTTGTTTGTTCTATTTACAATTAAAATTTTCGGTAATTTTAGTAACTTACATTTAACATTTCTTCAATTTTTAAGATTTAGATTTGAAAATTTGGCAGTTAAAATGTATGCAAGTTTCAAGTTTTAAAAATTAAAAATTCAGTCATTTTGATTATTTACATTTGAAATTTCACTAATTTGGAAAATTGAAAATTTGACTTTTGATCTTCAAAATCATCTAAATTTGAAAAATTTTATTTATAAATCCTTAAAATTAAAAACTTTTTAGTTGTCACACATTAAAATTTTAGAACATTAAAATTGAAACAATTAAATAGCTTTCAACTTTGTCAATTTACAATTAAAAGTTATACAAAGTTTCATATTTTACGTCAAAGGTTGTCTATTTGAAACTTGAACCTTTGAGTCGTAACCTATGAACTTTCATATTTGACCTTTATCAGCTTTTTCCTCTGACCTTCACCATCATGGAACCTTATTTTATAATTGATTATAATAAACAAAGAATACAACAAATTTTGGTTTTGACATGATCAATCACAATTTACCATTACTATCGTAATTTTTTGAAAGTACTTTATTCATCTCTTGAACTATGAATTTTCAAATTCGATTGTTTTTTCTTCCTTGTATTGTCTTATCAAAAAAATTCGAGATCGAGCTTTGCTCAAAAAATAATTTTAAAGAACTTCTCGAAAATAATCATTTCTTATCATTTATCAAATTATTCAATAAAATTGTATGTGAGCAAATAGAGTAAAAACTAAAAGCTATGGGTTTATATCTTTAGAAGATACATCGAACCTTCTTTGATGTATCAAACTATACTTCCTTGGTTCATAACTGTACTATTTTTTTTATTATAAATTGAAATTTTTTATTCAAAGTTGGCTAACAGTGTTATGAATAATTGACATCATTTAATTATAAAACGGATCAAGGTGGAATAGCGATGTTTCTCCGTGGTAAGGCTCGTTGAAACGAATATGCGGAAGATCCTCTTCAGTAATCAAAATATGAACGTTTCTAGGTAATTTTATTTTAATCCAGTGATATCGACGATCATATACTTTACGAAGCCGACCGTCATGAACTAGTCCTATGATGAAGTCATTATGTACTACTGCATTAATATTACCTCTTACTCTTGTATAATTATTATTTTCATCTGAGAAATACTTAATAGAAGGATACACAACAATCTGGTCAGGATATATCCTAGTAGTCCACCTGAACGGGAAACCCAATTCTGTAAATAAAAACAGAAATAGATATGAAAGATTGAATTTCAATATTGGTTCAATTTCAAAAGCAAAAAATACTACTTTGTACCAAGAAGTACCGTAAACCGGGGTTAATAGGGACATTGTTGAGAAAACGGGTCACTTATAATTCCATAGTTAATCATTTCTCTTTTTCTTGATAAAAATCTGCAAGATTTTGTCTTGTACTATAAAAATAATATTTATATAAGGTTCTCTTTTTCTGTATTCTGGTTGAGTCGATTAAAAACTACTTGCAAAACATTACTTTCAACTTTTTTTGGATCATACTTTCGTTTTTGCTGTAGCGATTTTTATACAACAGGCTACCATAATTTTTAAATCATATATAGTAATTCAAAAATTCGCGCTCTGAGATAGAAAATTTGGGTGAATACTTTTTCTTCCTGATACGGAGGTAACTTAAACTATTCAGGCAAAAAGCTTCACAGAAACAACAAAAGATAAACTTCACATCGATTTCCGACGAAAGATTCTTTGCAACAAAAATTAACTTCAGAGGATAAACTTTACACAAATATCGATTAAACTTTCTTTTGTTTTTCCATGACGAACACATGTATTTTGAAAGACGCGAAGTTGGCTGAACAAAACTTTATCGATCTAAAAAATTTCCTGCAACAAATTTTATTCTTAGTTTTTTCTCTTTTTAATTTCTTTCGTGGAAAAGGAACTGACCATTTCGTAAAGGATGATAATAAGTACTTATTAAACAAAAATAAAAATCAATAAGAGTTTCTAATTCAATGTTATATTACTGGGACTTTAAGGTTGCCTCCAATTTGACAATTACCCATATAAACTAATCAAGAAAGATTTTTCAAGGTGTCAGTTTGAGGCAAAATATTTCATCTGATGGTTGATAAAAGGGATAAACAACATTGCCAGTTCTGATGGTCCGGAACCCTTAGTGGAAATGAAGGCAAATTATAAAAATATGTAGACGACTCCATAATGCTCCTGCGAGGTGTTAGAGACAAAATATTTTATCTGATGTTTGATAAAAGCGGATGAAAAGCAGTGCCAGTCCCAATGGTTTCCAACCATCAGTGCACATGAAGGAAAATTATAAAAATATATAAACGATTCAAAAACACCTCAGCAAGGTGTTTGTTTAAGGTAACTAATTGCAACTGATTGTTGAAGAGGCTAAAGATAATTACCAGTTTTATTTTTAAATATAAATGTTATTATTATAATGTACTTTAATCTGCAAGTTTTTATTTCGCAAGCTTTGCATTAAATAACAAACAAAATAATATTCATATTTTAGTTCATTAGCTTTGCCATGCCCGGATAGCACAAAAGATTCCTTGAACATCACTGGAACATTCCAATGGAAGGTTCGTAAGGAAGATTCGGGAAAGGTTCGTGAGGAATTTGATCAATTAAATTAATTGAATTGATGTAATGAGAAAATTCTTTCGAACATTCCCCAACATTCTTGGGAACCTTCCTAGACACGCGGACATTTACTCATACCTACTTCCGGGAACCTTACTGGAACATTTGTCAAAATTTTCCGAACCTTCCATTGGAATGTTCCAGGAATGTTTAGGGAAACTTTATGCTATTCGGGTAGCTAAAAGATTACTTTAAAGCCCAGGTTGAACTGAATATACGTTTCAACTTCAGTCAGGCGAGAATCATATAAAAGATTCCAATTTGTTGTGAGAAACTATGTGTTAAAAGACATTTATAAATCTGCTCATATTGTACCTATTCAAACCTTTTAAGAAAAATGCTTTATTATTAAAAACTGTTTACATGATATTAATATCTAAGGAATATTAAAACTAGCTGTGAATTCAATCTCGAGTGTTTCCACTTTGTTTTTGTTTATAATTATATGGTGCTCGCTTCATGAAAACTTCGCGTCCCGTTAGGAAATGTATTTGCTTCCTCATAGAGAAAGCATTAGTGATTTTTTTTAATAATAGACAAACCGAAGTCTTCATTTTGATCAATTTAAAAATGGATATTTACAAAAAATACAAAATTACAAAATATTATCAAAAAATGTTTATATACAAAGACAAATCAGACAAATCAAATTTTGTATTCGAAATGATAATTTTTCAAACTGGAAAAGGGAAGGCAAAAGTTCTGTCGCACCCTATCCCTTTCCCAGCTTTATGATTTCTTCACAAAAATTGTCAGAATTATTCTATTTAAAAATGTATGATCAAAAAGTCTTTTCTATTTATGCATCAATTTTGAATTATGTTAGTGAAAAATGTTTTACTATAAAAAATGGTGTTTTCAAATATTATGCATTACCATGGCTTCCTTACTCTTCAATAAAATGTATAAATATTATAAGTCAATCGATTTGTCTTGAATCAACACAACTTTTCTATTCTCGCATCAACTTTAAATTATGAGAATGAGAAAATTTTTAATATAGAAATCGATTTGAATAATATATAAATTACCATATCTTCCTTACTCTCCAATGAAATGTATTAATATTGTAGGTCAATCGATTTGACTCGAACCTAGGAATCTTTTATATTCTTGCATCAACTTTGAATTATGTTAATGAAAAAGTTTCACTATAAAAAACCGGGTTTTAAAATATTATTGAGTGCTGAAAAAAATACAATAAATATTTTTAGAAATCCTTCTGTCAGTTTCGAGATATCAGTGAGGAAAATAAGCCCTCCAAATTTCATCAATTTATCTGCAACCGTTTTCAAATCATCGTGTTCACAAAAAAGTGTGACATCCACATATTCACATCCGGCCATGCCACGCTGAAAAAACCAGTTCTCGTCAGATCACTGAAGTTAACCAGCGTTGGGCGCGGTTAGTACTTGGATGGGTGACCATGCGAGAAACTGCGTGCTGTTGGCATATCATGGGTGTGGTGAGCCCACACTTGTGGTTATTTATAACTACAAGAAAACTATCCACCTAGAAACACTACCCGAATCGGGTAGTGTCACGCCTACCCTGAAAGGGAAATGGCTTAATGGTATACTACTACTACTACACTGTTAAAATTTTCTGCTGGAAACTTCCAATAAATGTATTGGAAATTTATTTCTGAAACGTAAGGTAACACTACAATACAGAATGTTTTAGTTTCCAAATGCTGGTATTATCATGGTATCTCACATGTATTGTAATTTTACAATACATGTCCAGTAGCCAGTAACACTTCTGTATTATATTGGCGGATGGATATCTGGACACCTATTGAAACGAAAAATTAAAAAAAAAATGTAAATTCACGGAATTTACGGAATTCATGCAATGCGAGAAATGCATTGAATTCATGAAATTCATGGAATTCAAACAATTCATGGAATTCACGGAACTCATGGAATTCACGGAATTCATGGAATTCAAAGAATTCATGAAATTCAAGGAATTCATGGAATTAACGGAACTAATGGAATTCATGGAATTCAAGGAATTCATGGAATTCAAGGAATTGATGAAATTCAAGGAATTGATGAAATTCAAGGAATTCAAGAAATCTAAGGAATTCACGAAATTCACGGAATTTATGGTATTCACGGAATTACCACGCTGAAAAAACCAGTTCTCGTCAGATCACTGAAGTTAAGCAGCGTTGGGCGCGGTTAGCACTTGGATGGGTGACCATTCGAGAAAACTGAGTGCTGTTGGCACATCGTGAGCCCACACTTGTAGTTATTTACTACAAGTTATCAACCTAGAAACACTACCCGAATCGGGTAGTGTCACGCCTACCCCGAAAGGGAAATGGCTTAATGGTATACATACATACATACATACATACACGGAATTCATGGTATTCACGGAATTCATGGAATTCATGGAATTCAAGGAATTCATGGAATTCACGAATTTCATGGAATTCACGAAATTCAAGGAATTCATGGGATTCAAGAAATTCAAGGAATTCGTGGAATTCAAGGAATTCACGAAATTCAAGGAATTCAAGAAATTCAAGAAATACTTGGTATTCAATGAGTTCGTGGAATTCAATGAATTCACGGAATTCGAGGAATTCAAGTAATTCATGGAATTCATGGAATTTAATGAATTCACTAAATTAAAAAAATTTGTGAAATTCATGGTATTCATTGAATTCACAGAATTCAAGGAATTTACGAAATTTAATGAATTCACGGAATTCAAGGAACTCATGGAATTCGATAAATTCAAGGAATCCATGGAACGTGAATTTCGTGAATTCCTTGAATTCAATTAATTCCGCGAATTCCGTGCATACAGTCAATTTCGTGCATACAGTCAATTCCGAGAATCCATTGAATTCCGAGAATTAATTGAATTCCGTGAATTCCATGAATTCTTTATGTTTCATGAATTGCGTGAATTTCATGAATTCCGTGAATTTCGTGAATTCCATGAATTCCATGAATACCATGAATTCCGTGAATTCCATGTATTCCGTGAATTCCATGAATTCCGTGAATTCCATGAATTTCGTGAATTCCACGAATCCCGTGAATTCCGTGAATTTCATTAATTCAATGAATTCCGTGAATTCCTTGAATTCCGTGAATTTCTTGAATTCCGTAAATTTCTTGAATTCCGTGAATTCTATAAATTCCGTGAATTCCATAAATTTTGTGAATTCCTTAAGTTTCATGAATTCCGTGGATTCCATGAATTCCGTGAATTCCTTAAGTTTCATGAATTCCTTGGATTCCATGATTTTCATGAATTCTATGACTTCCGTGAATTCCATGAATTCCGTGAATTCCGCGAATTCCATGAATTATATGAATTTCGTTAATTCCTCCATGAATTCCGCGAATTTCTTGAATTCCGTGAATTCCTTGTGCACCATTTTCGACTTATAAACGCCACAATACATATTGGAATGCTCGACGGTGACTTCACGATTTACAGCACTTACAATACATGTATTGCAATTTCTTCATTCCAATACCGTGTTTGCAATTTTACCTTACGCTTGTATTGTAGAAGTTTTGGAGAATTCCAAACATTTTTAACAGTGTAGGGTTTATGAAAAGTACCACGAGAAAATTCCCTTTTCTTTTCATTTCGAAGAAGATACTGACATAATAAGTAATTTTTAACGTTAGCTCTTCACTTAGGAGAAATAATTTTCGAAGAATTTGCAGAAGAACATTTAGAAAGATTCTAGAAATTGCTAGGAGGAGAAATAATAAATCAGCTGACACTGTATATTAAAGAAAGAGTGCATATTGATTATTACTCAAAATTGACATAAAAATTACATAAAAATTAGGCTTACTGGTTATATTGTAATAATGACGAATTTCATATAAGATTCATGTTTAATCTACTCGTATAATGTTTTACGAATAAGGATACAATTTTATATGATCTAGCTGATAGCAAGCTCCGTGACGATATTCACAACTATAATTCCTCATTAAATCAGTAATTATGGCCAATATTCAAACAAAAAGTGAAACAGCTTACTTTTTATAAGAGCTAAGATCATAAATCAGCTCAAATTATTCACCTTGCTGGATCATATTTTTGGATTTATAAATTTTTTCCAATTATTCTGAAAACAATTTTTAAATAGAAGTAGGTTTCAGGGCAATATTGCTATGTTAGGGTTTTATTGCTCACTTTTGTCTGTATTGTTTAAAGGGTGAAAATCCTCTTCTCATTTAATAAAATAATGCGGGGGTGCTACTTAATGATACAATTATAATAGAACTTCACCTTCAGATATGTGCGCTTAATTATTTAATTAAATATTTTAACTTTAAATTGTACAAAAATGATCAGAATTTATATGTTCAAATCATTAATACTCAATTATAAAAAAACCTGAAGAATAGTTTTTAATCATCAGAGGTTGTCACGGTAACAAAAAAGTAGTTGAATGATAAAAAGATATAAGTTATCAAGGGACAAAAACGCAATTTTACGGGAAAGTGAAAAGACATTTTCACAAATAAAAATTGCAATTCAATTTCAAACATCAGTCAGCCAACAAATTTTGATTAGAAAAAATTCTTCAGTTGCGAACAAATAAACAGCTGACTCTGATCAAACTTTCAAGCACGAATCTATGATATGAATAGAATAGTCATATACAATTATAGTTTGAATTTAAACAAAAATCGCTTCAAAGATATTGAGTTTCGGAATCAAAGGATAAAAAATTTGATTAAAAAAGTTGTCTCCTTTTAAGAGTTGAAATTAAATTTCTAAGAGAAAATTTTATTTTATTAAGTAAGAATTATATTTACCAACAGAATCAAGGAAAATCGTCAAGTAGAGAAATAGGATACCAATGACGATTTTCATAGTCTCTTTTTACAAGATACTGCCTTTTGAAGAATTTCGTGAAGAATTTCGTGAAAAATGTAACTAATGAATACTTCACAAGAAGTTTTTTCAGTTTATATATACTAGTCCCTACCTGAACCACTTTTCTAAATTTTTAAAAAAGATTAGAGGGGTGACATTTAATTGGCTAAGGTATTTGATTTCATAAATCTGTTGCTCACAACCAAACAGAAAAAAAGAGAATTTGAAATAGTAATTTATGACATTTTATTTCATATTTACAAGCGACATAAAATAAAGGCATTGTAATTACAACTAGATAAGGACCATAAATAAGAATTTCACAGGATGTAATTCACTGTTAAAAATTTCCGCTCGAAACTTCCAACAAATGTATTGGAAGTTTATTTCCGAAACGTAAGGTAACGCTACAATACAAAATGTTGTAGTTCCCAAATGCTGGTACTGCAATGGTACCTCACATGTATTGGAATTTTACAATACATTTCCAGTAATCTGTAACACTTCTGTATCATATTGGCGGCTGGATATCCCGACACCTGTTGAACCGAAAAATTGAAGAAAAAAAACGTAAATCATTTCTCAGGACATTCATGGAATTCACGTAATTAATTGAATTCTCGAAATTTATGAAATTCAAGGTATTCGTGGAATTCAAGAAATTCACGAAATATCAGGATTTCACAAAATTCACGGCATTGACGGAATTCATAGAATGCAGGAAATTCATTGAATTAACAGAATTCATGAAATTCACGGGATTCACGCAATCTAAGGAATTCACGAAATTCAAGGATTTCAAGGAATTGAAGGAAATCACGGAATTCGCGGAATTCATAGAATTCAAGGAATTCATGAAATTCAAGGAATTCGTAGAATTCATGAAGTTCACGACATTTAAGGAATTTACGGAATTCAAGGAACTTATGAAATTCACGAATTCAAGGAATTCACAAATTCAAAGAATTCACGAAATTCAAGCAATTCGTGGTATTCAATGAATGAATGAAATTAAAGGAATTCATGGATTTCGATGAATTCACGGAATTCATGAAATTCGGAAAATTCGTCCGATTCATGGTATTCATGGAATTCACAGAATTCAAGGAATTTACAAAATTTAGTGAATTCAAAAAATTTATGGAGTTCAATGAATTCACGGAATTCATGGAACGTGAATACCGAGAATTCCGTAAATTCAGTGAATTTCATGAATTCAGTGAATTCCGCGAATTCTATGAATTCCGCGAATTCCATTAATTTCTTTAATTCAGTGAATTTCGTAAATTCAATGAATTCCTTGAATTTCGTGAATTACTTGGATGACACGAACTTCTTGAACACCTTGAATTGCATAAATTCCGTGATTTTCTTGAATTCCATATACTTCGTGAATTCCGTAAATTACATGAATTCCGTGAATTGTATGAATTCCGTGAGTTCCATGAATTCCATGAATTCCGTGAGTCCCATAAATTCCGTGGATACCATGAATCCCGTGGATTCCGTGAATTATAATAATTTCGTGAATTCCATGAATTCAGTGAATTTTACGAATTTAGTGAATTCCATGAATTCAGTGAATTTCATTAATTCCGTGAATTCCATGATTTCAGTGAATTTCATGAATTCCACGAATTCCGTGAATTCCATGAATTCCGTGTGTATACCATTAAGCCATTTCCCTTTCAGGGTAGGCGTGACACTAACCGATTCGGGTAGTGTTTCTAGGTGGATAGTTTTCTTGTAGTTATAAATAACTACAAGTTTGGGCTCACCACACCCATAATATGCCAACAGCACACAGTATTCTCGAATGGTCACCCATCCAAGTACTAACCGCTTCCAAAGCTGCTTAACTTCAGTGATCTGACGAGAACTGGTTTTTTCAGCGTGGCATGGCCGTTGGCATTCCGTGAATTCCGTGAATTCCATTATTTCTGCCAATTTCATGAATTCTATGAATTCCATGAATTCCGCGAATTCCGTGAATTCCGTGAATTCGGAGAATTCCGTGAATTCCATGAATTCCATAAAGTTCTTGAATTCCATGAATTCCGTGAATTCCATAAATTTAGTTAATTCCGCGAATTCTATGAATCCCGTGAATTCCATGAATTCCGTAAATTTCATGAATTCCTTGAGCTTCATGAATTCCATAAATCCCGTGAATTCCATGAATTCCATAAATATCGTGAACTTCATAAATTCCGTGAATTCCATAAATTCTGTGAGTTCCATAAATTGAGAGAATTCTGCGAATTCCATGAATTCCGTGAATTCCATGAATTCTGTGAGTTCCATAAATTGAGTGAATTCCGCGAATTCCATGAATTTTGTGAATTCCATACATTTCGTGAATTCCATGAATTTCATGAATTCCGTGAATTCCATGAATTCTGTGAGTTCCATAAATTGAGTGAATTACGTGAATTCCATAATTTTGTGAATTACTTGAATTCCGTGAATTCCTTTAAATTCGTGAATTCCATTAATTCCGCGAATTCCATGAATTCCATCAATTTTGTGAATTCCTTAAGTTTCATGATTTCCGTGAATTCCATGAATTCCGTGAATTAAATGAATTCCATAAATTTGGTGAATTCCATAAATTTCGTGAATTCCTTAAGTTTCATGAATTCCGTGAATTACAGGAATTCCATGAATTCCATAAATCCCGTGAATTCCATGAATTCCATAAATTTCGTGAATTCCATGAATTTCATGAATTCCGTGAATTCCATGAATTCTGTGAGTACTATAAATTGAGTGAATTCCGCGAATTTTGTGAATTCCATAAATTTCGTGAATTACTTGAATTCCGTGAATTCCTTCAATTCCGTGAATTCCATTAATTCCGCGAATTCCATGAATTCCATAAATTTCGTGAAATCCTTAAGTTTCATGAATTCCGTGAATTCCATGAATTCCATATATCCTGTGAATTCCATGAATTCCATAAATTTCGTGAATTCCATGAATTCTATGAATTCTGTGAGTTCCATAAATTGAGTGAATTTCATGAATTCTGTGAATTCCATAAATCCCGTGAATTCCATAAATTTGGTGAATTACATGAATTCCGGGAATTCCATGAATTCTGTGAGTTCCATAAATTTAGTGAATTCCATGAATTCCGTGAATTTCATCAATTTCGTGAATTCCATGAATTTTTTGAATTCCATAAATTCTGTGAGTTCCATAAATTTAGTGAATTCCGCGAATTCCGTGAATTCCGTGAATTGCATAAATTTTGTGAATTCCTTGAATTCCGTGTATTCCATTCATTCCGCGAATTAAATAAATTTCGTGAATTCCTTTAGTTTAATGAATTCCATGAATTCGGTGAATTCGTTATGCACAATTTTCGATTTATAAACGCTACAAATACATGTATTGGAATGCTCGACGGTGCTTCATGATTTACAGCACTTACAATACATGTATTGCAATTTCGTCATTCCAATGCCGTGTTTGCAATTTTACCTTACGCGTGTATTGTAGAAGTGTTGGAGAATTCCAAACATTTTTAACAGTGTACAATTATAGAAGCATGTGTTCCTCAAGAACTTTACATTAAAGATGTGAAAAAAATCGTTTTTCTAGTTTTCCATCTTAAAAATGTTAGAACTGCTTTTTCTTACAAAATAACAAAAATGTAGAAAGGATTTTTTTAGCGTATTAGATATGTACCAACATTTTGAAAAATATTCGTACTAGAACTGAAGAATTTCATGCAAATAGGAGAATGACAACTGGACAAAGGACAAAAAAAACATTATTTCTATACTACATCATGAAAAAATTTACTTGAAATTATAGAAGCATCTGACCATTATTTACAATATTTCAAGTTGGTGAAAAAATGTTTTTTTTTAAATTTTTGTGTTTTCGAGGGAAAAATAAGAAGGATCCTAATCCAATTGTCATTCTCATAATTTTGAAATTTATTTTTTCCAGTGAAAGGAGAAATGATGTTTACATATTCCTAATATGAATTGATAAATGGTATTCTAAGTTACTTCAAATCGTTAATAACAAAATATCAAAAAATTGTTTTTCATTCAATTTTTCCAAATTTGAACACGGTATCTCATTAGTGGACGTGAATTGTTGCGTAAGCAATGTCAATAATGTAAAAATCGTGTGAGTGGTTCATGCAAATAATTAAAAAAGTGGAAGTAGAAAAAACAAGCAACAGTTTTAATTAAATATTCAAAACTGCGCGTTAAAAAGGAGCATAACCATTAAAATTTCGATTAAAAAAAAAAGTCAATTCACATCAATTTGAATTCATAATCAAATCTGAATAACACGGAAACTTTATAAACTTATTTTTAACCTTTTTTATCAGCGGCGTTTAACGAATTTTTCGTTTTTACGATACTTAGATCCGGGTTTGACCATAAAATGACTCTATATTTATCCGGTTTCTTCAGCTTGAAGCAAAAAAAAACTTTATCAGATTGGTTTTTTGAAAAAAAATTCGTTATTGAGGAATTTTAGGATTTTGTTATTGTGGATTTTTGTAGCGATTTTAGAATGTTTCAAACACCACATGTTTTTTTTTGCCGTGAAAGCAAAATGTTTCTCTGATTTAAGCTGAAGACATTTCATCTTTGACCTAGTGAACTTTTTTGAAAAAATGCGTGGTTTTAACTAAATCCAAAAGACATGTTTTTTTGCTCATTAAAAAAATATATAAAATAGGAAAATACTTTTTTTAAATTTATAATTCTTTATTATTGTTCACTAGCAAAAACTGTACATATGAAAAATTCGTCATTCATGCTCTTTTCACAATCTAAAAGCCTCTATTTCACCCCCTTTGATTCTTTTTACAATTTAAATTCCCGTTTCCAACCCCCCTGGCTCGATGATTTTTTTAAAGCATTATTTATTGCACTTTATTATATATATATATATATATTATTGTAAAATCACGAAAATTAATAGAAATATTTTTTATTAAAATTTTCAATTCGTCATATTATAATTTTCATCAAAATAGTATAGTTTTCATGCTGAAAAGTAGAATGACTTAAAAACCAGTCGACTTTTTAACCGGAAAAGACGAATTTTAAACACGAAAGTTGATTTTCAACAAAGGAAGACACATTTTTAACGAAATAGTTGAATTTATAACCAAAAAAGATAAATTTTCAACCAAAAATTAAATCGTTAAATTTTCAGTTGGAAAACTAATTTTCAACAAAGGAGACATTTTTTACGAAAAAAATTTTTCAACCAGTTGAATTCTACTAAAAAGATAAATTTTCAATAAAATAGTCGAATCTTCAAACAAAATAATGAATTTTCAACAAACAAGATTAACTTTCTTCAAAATTAGAATACATTTTCAATAAAATACATGAATTTTCAGCAAAATACATAAATTTTTCAACAAATAGTTATATTTTCAAACAAAAAAAAGGGCAACCCAAAATGGAATAGTTAAATTTTCAGAAAAAAAAATTAATTTTTAACCAAAAAGAAACGACTTTCCAACAAAATAGTTTGGTTTTCAAATAAATAGCTTAATTGTTGAAAAAAAAGTTTTCTTTCTTGCAAAATAGTTGCATTTGAAACAAGTAATTTATAATTTCAATAAGAAAGTTAATTTTCCACTAAATAAATTCATTTTCTACCAAATTTTTTAATCTTCGACACAAAAATTAATTTATCACCAATTAATTGAATTTTGAACTAAAATTATGATTCTTCAACAACAACAAAAATGATTTTTGTAAAAAGTAGTTAATCTTTGAATCAATTAGTTGATTTTTCAAAAAAAAAAGGGAATTTTCAACAAATGTAATAGTAAATTTCTAGCCCAAAAATGTTTTAATTATAAATAAGCAACAATTAGAAATAGTCAATTTTTATATTGAGATATTAATGTTCAAACAAAAATGAAATATTTATATTTTCAGATAACAAAATTAGTTTTTAACAAAAAAAATTCTCAGCAAAATAGTTGGATTTTAAACCAAAATGTTTCTTTTCTAACCAAGAAGATTAATTTCCTGCCAAAAAGATAAATTATCAATAAAATACATGAATTTTCAAACAACTACTTGTATTTTTAAATATAAAAGTGAAATTTTCAAGCAAAAATGAAATAGTTTAATTTTTAGGTAAAAAGTTAATTTACAGCCAAAAATTAAACGATTTGTCATCAAAATAGGTAAATTTTCAACCAAAGAGATGAATCTTCAACCAAAAAAATTAATTTTCAACAAAATATTTTAACTTTTAACTAGTTAGCTAAATTTTTGAAGAAAAAATATCACTGTTTAACAAATAGTAGAATTTTTAACTAAATAATTAAATTTTCAACTAAATAAAATTTTCAACCGAGAGAAAATGAATTTTCCACAAAATAGTTAAATAGATAATTATTAAAGACAATTATTATCAAGGTAGTTCAACTTTCAACCAAGTAGTTTGATTTCCAAAGAAAAATTTGATAATTGAGTTTTCAAATAAAAGCGATCAATTTTTAGCCAAAAATGTAACAGTTAAATTTTCAACCAAAACGAAGAAGATTTTGTAACCAAATATATAAATCTTCAATCAATAAAATAAATTTTTAACAAAGTCATTCAATTTTCACCTGAGGTGTCGAATTTGCGACCAAAAAAGATGATTTTTTTAACAAAATAGTTGCATTGTCAACTAAATAATGAAATCTCCAAACAAATAGAAACTTTCTTAGCCAAACCAGACCAATTCTATATAAAAAATGTAATAGCTGAATTTCAAAAAAAAAAAATTACCTTAGAACCAAAAATGAATCTTTTTTCCTTCTGGGTTCTATTAATTCAGTTCGTATTTCAGAGAATGAATGAGAAGGAGGGGAAGTTTCTTTAAATAAAAAAAAGGAGGATTATTTTAAAATGGGGGAAAAAATGGGGCCATTTTTCGTAAAATTTACAAACTTTCTCAAATCTCATCGTCAGGAAATGTACTACCCCCCCCCCCCCCCCCTTTGGTGCACTCTATAATAATTTTTAAATTATATTAATGTTCCGAATTAAAAAAAAAATCTGGACAATTCACTCTTCGATTGACGATTATATAAAATTCAAATTGAATTTCGTATTTAAAAATAAGAGGGGGGTCAGCTTCAGTGCCACATGACATTTTAAGGGAGGGGGTCACCAAAATGTTACAAATTGTCACAAGAGGAAGGGGTGAGTCAAAAATCACTAAAAATGTTGTCACGTAATATGCGCACGCACCCGGAAAAAAATTTTCCGAAAAAAGTCACGAACTAACAAAAATTCCGACAAATCTAGGAACTGGAAACCAGGATCTTTTGCACGTGCACGAAAAAATTTATCCGTGAAGAAGTCACGAACTTGTAGCTAGGTCTCGGATACGAGATAAAAAAATGAAACATTAAATCCTTATTTCTATGAGAAATATATGGATAAATTTCGAAGTTTCTTACGAACAGTTCGAATTTCCTACGAACAGTTCCTGAAAATTTCAGACAGAAATAAAAAGAGGAAAAATTTTATTTGTGCGATTTAATTTTATATTCATTTACACATTCGCAACTCAGAAGATTCGAACCCTCAAGACGGCTGACTCACCAGTTTCTCAACATAAACCAGGAGTGCGTAAACACGCGCAGCCATCGAGGCCAAACATAATAGGTATTATAAAACTTCTAGCCACTCATCCGACGAGCTCGAGGCACACATACGAGCGCACACACGCTCCGCGCGTTTGGGAGAGTGTGTGTGTGGTCCACGTACAGGCGGACCTACTTTCGAGTTCCCAGATTTGTCGGGCAAGCTCGTGAGTGCTCTGAGAATCTTTTCCCAATCACTCGTAATATTTTTGTAATTATTCACGTAAAAAAAAAGTGATGAACCGTTTTAGAATTTTCACATCGAGTTCGTCAATCTTTCTCAAAGTTCGCAGGTTATTTACGAAAATAAATAAATATCCGATGAATTTTTCTCATATCCGAGACCTAGCTACTAGTTCGTGACTTTTTTACGGATAAATTTTTTCCGTATGGTACGAACAAACGTTTGCACACATGCAGGTGGTGAGTTAGCAGTCTCCCATGGTTCGAATCCTCAGAGTTGCGAATTCATAAATGATAAAAATTAAATTACAATTTTTTTTCTTTTCATCTAAAAGTTCCTGACTTTTTGACAAACAAATTTTTGGGGGGAGAATATAAAAATATAGGTCCACTCTCCACTAAAGCTGCGTAAAATAAGTTTTTAATTAATTCCCCTTCCTTGTCTGACGATATAAAATGAGTTTATTATACATTGAATAGGAGGTAGAAGGTACATTTATTGGCTTTCGGAAGATAAAGCGAGTGGTCTGAATCGTTTTACGAGAGTAACTAGAGGAGGAGGATCGATCGAGGTAATCAGTTTCTTTCAGGTCGTACATAGTGGTCAAGGAGGGATCAGGGACTCTGTCTACTGCGATAATACTAGGGGACCTTGTAACATTACGATAGTGGGACGATGGCACTCCGAAGGCCAGTTAAACTGTTCGGAAACTCCCTGGCTTTCCAATTAAGCGAAGATCCTGGACCGAAGGGTCAGAGTGCATTGCTGACCACATATTTAACACTACATAAATCGCGACCCGACTTATTGGATGTTAATCTAATTATTTTTGGATGTCCATAAACCGACGTACTTAAGCCATTCAGAATTCAGACCAAAATAGATCATTCTTTTGAAATTTAAGTCTTAGGAGCCATCTATAAATTACCTGACACATTTTTTGCCAATTTAAAAAAAAGAGATTATACGCTATTTAAAATAAACCAATAAAAAAATCGCAACTCTGAGGATTCGAACCCAGGAAGGCTGCTGACTCACCAGCTGCATTTCTGCAAGCGTTGTGCGGACCATATGCAGGCCAACCTATTTTTTTCGTTCGTAATATTTTTGTCATTATTGACGAAAAAAAGAGTGATGAACCGTTTCTGAAATTTCAAAACGAGTTCGTCAATTCTTTTTCAAAGTTCGCAGATTCATGGCCCGATCCTCTTGTGACAATTTGTGACAGTTTGGTGAAATCCACCCTCAAAATGTAATTTGAAACCACCCTCCCCCTTCTTTTTTTAATACGAAATTTATATTTTTATAAAATCGCCGAACCTAAAATAATGGCTTAAAAGTATTTCATACTAATATCAGAAGGGGTTTGGTATGTTTCCTAATTATGAATTTGAAGAAAATTTGCAAATTTTGCGAGAGATGGACCCTCTTTTTTCTTTTTTTCAAGAATTTTTTTCCCCCCGTTTTCGAAAAACTTCCCCTTCTTCTTATAATTTTTTCGATTAAATGTGAACTGAAATATATTTTTGTTTTGGAATTCATCTCGTTTGCCTGAAATTCTACTATTTGATTAAAAATTAAATTGTTTCGTTGAAAATGCAACAAATTTGTTAAAAAGTTGTCTTTTTGGTCAAAAAATAAACTAGTTGGTTAAAAGTTGAACTACTTTGTTATTATTTTTTTTTTAAGTAGCGTTTTCTTTCGTTGAAAATTTAACTACATATATTGTTGAAAATTTCTTTCTTTTGTTCAAACTTAATTTTTTTAACTGAAAAATTTAACTATACCTTTTTTAGTTGACGATTTATATTCTTAGTTGGCCATTCAACTGCTCGGTTGAAAATTTATGTATTTTGTGAAAAAATTCGTATTTTGCAAAATTTGAAAATTGAAAAAGTTGAAAATTTATATATTTTGTTGAAAATTCGTCTTTTTTTGGCAAAAAATAAATTTTTCTGGTGAAGAATGCCAATATTTTCTTGAAAATGTATCTGTTCTAGTTGAGCATTCAAGTATTTTGCTGACAATTCGCCTTTTTTGGCTCAGTTCAACTCTTTTTGATTTAAAATTCAAATATTTTCTGCTTGAAATATAAAATTTTTTTTATTTTCTGTTGAAAATTTGATTATTTTATTGAAAATTCAAGAAAATTATTAAAAATGTATCTTTTGTTGTTAAAAATTAAACTACTTGGTTTGAAGTTGAACTGCTTTGTTAATAATTAACTTTTTTGGTTAAAGATTCATCTATTTCGTTGACAATTTCAATATTTTGTTGAAAATTTGCTGTTTTTTTTTTGGCTGAAAATTTATCTACTTTGGTTAAAAATTCAACTATTTGGTTGAAAATTCATCTTTTTTAGTTGAAATGTCAAGTACTTGGTAGAAAATTCATGTATTTTGTAGATAAATTTGTCTTTTTTGGTAGAAAATAAATCTTCCTGGTCAAAAAATCAGCTTTTTGGTTGAAAATTCAAATATTTGATACCAAACCGTTTTCTTGAAAAAAAAATTTTTTTTTATTAAAGCCTTATGATTTTATATGAAAATCAACTCTTTCCTGAAAATTTAACCATTTTCTTCAAAATGATAGAAATTGGTAGAAAATCCATACATTTTGTTGAAAACTCGTTCTTTGTTTTTGTTAAAATAAGTTTTTTATAGTGAAATTTCAACGGGTTTATTGTTCAAAAATGTATCTTTTTTAGTTGGAAACTCAACTATTTCATTGAAAGAAATATTTTTCACAGAAAAAAAAATTATTGATGAAAAAAAAAATTTCTTCAATGCTGAGAGTTGAAATTATTATTGCAAATGAACAATTATATACATTTAAAAAACATGATTTAAGTTAAATATTGATCTATTTGAATGGAAGAAATCATCGTTCGAATAAACAATTTGCAATTAATTAATTAGAAAATTTTTTTTCAAACATAGGAAAGACTTTTTTGAAATGAGTACATTTGTATTTCGTTGAAAGAAGTATTTTTCTTTATTTAACAGTTTGGAATATTTGTTTTAATTGTACATTTATAGAAATGAAAACAATGTTTGTTTTAATTAAATTTTTATAAAATCCGTTGAAAGAAGCATGGAATGAAACGCCAATGGAATATTATTTTCTTTTTTTTACATTATTTTAAGAATAGTTCTATTTTTCATTAAATTACGGACTTAATTATTTTAATTGATTAATATTTTCCCACCTTTGTTACACGCTTCTTCTGAAAAATGTACACCGAAATATTTACTTATAATAAAAACCAATTCTTTGTGTAAATAAATTCTTTGAAATTTGATTAAGATATTATAAAATCTCTTCAAATCCCGTGAAATTCCATAAGATCAAATGATATTTTTCTTGAAATATTTTGAAATATTTGAAGTTCTATAAACATTTTTTGGGATCCTGGAAAATTCATTAAAATACTTTCGAATTAAGGTAACTTGAGTTAACTTTCATAAAAATCCTTTGAAATATTTTCAAATGTTTTGAAATTCTTTGAAATCTTTTCAAATAGTATAAAAAATTTAAATTCTTTAAAATCTTAAAAAAATTTGAATCTTTGGAAATACCCTAAAGTATTTGAAAATCACTTCAAATCCCCTTATTTCCTTGACACTGTTTTAATTTTTTGAAACTTCCTTGGAATTTTTTCAAATACCCTAAAATATTTCCAAACCTCTAAAATCAACTGAAATTCCTTAAGATATTTGAAAATCTCTTTAGATTTTCCAAATCTTTCAATTATTGTGATTAAATTCTTCAAAATTTTATTAAACTATTATAAAATCTCTGAAATTCCGAAAAATTTCATAAAATCAGCTTATATTCCTTCAAATAATTAAAATTCTATGAAATCCTCTGAAGTCCTTCAGTCCTTTGAAGTCCGTGGAAATCAAGAAATATTACTAAGAATTCGTTAAAATCCTTCAAATTTTGTGAAATATTACTGTGAGATTTCTTTAAATCTTTCAAATCCGTGGAAATCTTTTCGAATACCTTGGAGTCTCTTAAAATATTTTGAAATCCACAAAAATCTTTTTAAAGTTATTAAAATTTCTCGAAATTACTTAAAATCCTTTCTGGTATTCAGAAATCCTTTGAAATTCTGTTGCAATGTGTAATTCTTAAATCTTTTACTATCAAAATTTCCGATTTTCGATTTTCATTTTTAAGGGTACATTTTCAATTAAAATAATTTTAAAATGCAGTTTCATAATGATTGATTTAAAAAATTGGACTGTAGTTCGTGTATTCGAAATTGAACAATAATTGATTGATTTTATAGGGCGATTCTGAATCTGTTAAAATTAAAAAATTTACAGATTTTTACGTTAAAAATTGAACTGTTTCAATTCCAAAGCCTTAGTAGTTACTAATCAAATGTAAACTTCCGATTCAAACTTTATAAACTTTCTGTTGTTTCAGTCTAAAATGTACCATTTTTAACGAATTCAATTTGAAAATGTTTAACCAAGAAAAAGAACAATTTTTTAATAGTCAGCAATGTTTGACTGTTCATTAGAAATGAACAATTAAAAATTAAAGATTCACAACTAAACAATTTGAAACTAAATTGTTTGAAACATAAAGCGTTGAATCGTTAAAATTTCGGAAAGCTAAACTTAAACTTTGAACATTACAATATTAATTTTAATTGTTCTAATTCAAAAAAATTTCATTTCTAAGTGAAAATGTTGAATTTTGATGTGTAAATACAGATAAAAATGTATTCATTTAGAACAAATTCGAGTACGTTGAGGAGATATGTAGAAGTTTTAGAATAAAATTTTAAAGCTTTTAAGGATTTTGAAAGGTTCTAAGATAATATAAGAATTGTCTTAAGATTCCTGGGAAAATTTTGAACGATTTTTTTTTTTAAATTAATTTTAATAGAATATTTAAGAATATTTCAAAATAAAAGAAAATTTTGATGAATAAATAAAAATTAAACAGTTATAAATTTGGACAAAATTGGTATAAGTTTAAAAGATAGTTAGAAGTTTTAAACAAATTCAAAAATAATTTAAAACTTAAAAAAATGTTTAAAAAAATGTAGATTTTTAAAGATTTCAAACGAAAAATATAGAAGCTTTTCAAGCATTTTAAGAATATTCAAAATAATAAAAAAAATTGATTAAAATTCCTTTAAAAATTGAAAATTATTTTATTTGTTGGAAAATTAATTTCAACAGAATATTTAAAAAGATTTCAAAAGGTTTCCAAAACTGTAAAAATAATATTCTGGAAGATTTGAAGGCAATTTTTTTAATTTCGCAGGATTATCAAAAATAATATAAAATTTGTAAAGATTTTGATTCGTTAAAACGATTGCTTCAGACAAATAATTGTTTAAGAACAAGAAAAAATCTGCCTCAGCCCAGATTTGAACCGGGAATATGAATATCGCAAAGAGTGGAAATAGACGCCCAAATTTTGCTGTTTAAAAGTAATCTTTTTCTAGTTTATGCTAGACTTCGAAAATCTTATGAATACTTTATACTTGTTGATTAATGATTATACCATGGCATACAAGACGCTGCTTGTAAATATAGAAACATAGTTTCTATTTGAACTTTTCTAGTTGAGTCAATAACATTCATGATTAAGATAATTACATAGTTTATAATAAAAATTCAAAGCGACGAAATAACTTTAAAATTATTACTTAAAATCTTTTAAATTCTTTGTAATCCGCAGAAATCATTCTTAATGCCTTAAAATCCCTGCAAAATCACAAAAAATCCGTCAAAATCCTTATGGATCTCCTGAAATCTAATTAAATTCTTAAAATCTCTTAAAATCTTGTAAAACGCTAAGAAAAATTTAAATTCTGTCTGCAATTATAGTAGGAAATTTATTCGAACTCTTGAAATATCCTAAAATCATTTGAAATCTCTGCAACCTCTTGTAATCTTTAGGAATCCCTTAAAACACCCTAAATCTTGTATAATCTCTTAAAGTATTTACAAATTTCTTAAAACCTTATAAAAACCCAAAAACTTTGAAAAGTTCGTGAAAATTTGATAATTCTTTGAAATACTTTTAATCATTTGAAATACCCTAAAATACCTTGAAATCTGTTAAACTTCTTTGAAAACACTGAAAATCTTTTGAAATTCCTTGAAAACTTTTGAAATTTCTTTTACAGTGAAAATAATTGATATATTGTTGATTAGGGTTGCTAAAAAAAAATTTGAATCTCAGATTGCATTTTTGATTTTTCAAGTCACTTAAAACAAGGAATAATTCCGATATATATTTAGAGAATATTGTTGGCGAATTTGTCTGTTTTCACAGAAAATTAAAATTTTCTCGAAAACGGCAGATCATGATGCAAAATTATACAAAATATAAAAGATGCAGCTTTCAAAATTAGTATTTTTTATGGCTTATTTTTTATTTAATTATGGATAATTAAGGAAATATCCGAAGAAAATTGTTATGAAGAAGCATTAATCATCTATTCCACTTCTTCAGATGTCTGTATACATATTTAAATTATTTTCAGGTTTTTGAAAAACAATTGTATTTTTAAGATTATACAAATAATTTAAATTTATATAAAATAAGTCGCAGTAAGTAGAATAGATAGTTAACGCTTCTTCATTTTTTTTTATTTCAATAAAAAAAATTTTGATAGAGAAGATATTTAAGGTTTGAAGTGCATCATGACGAGCACGTGAGTCACCTGTCGGTTCTTTTTTCAAATCATATATCTTGTTAAAACATGATTTTAAAATATATTGTTTTATCTTTTTTCGAGACATTTTGTTTGCTGCACTGATCTAATTTTTCTTGGAAAGGTACAAATATGTATAATTCTCGTGAGCCGTGAGCAAAGAAAACGGGCTGTATTTTATATCATATCCAAGACCTAAGCAAATATTTTAAAGCCTTTCGAGTTATCAATGAAGCACCTGTTCTCTCGAACGTAGAGAATTTACATTCATCAGGCCGGAATCCATTTGAAGGAAATTTATGAAACGTGAAACATAATATAAATTATAATTTCTCGTATTATCTTCTACTGGATACTTATAGGTAATATTATATTATTGAATTAAATTTTGTTAAATTCGAACTCGTAATATGATTATTAGGGTAGGTTGAAATAAAAAAAAATTCAGAAATTCAAAATTCTGGCACTGTAAAGTTCCATTTTAGATACCTCATTACCTGTGTAAATTTTGAAATCGATTGATCAATCTATCTATTAAACTAAATTAAAACCTTCTAATACATATGAACAATAAACTATAAATAATAGTGTTAAAAATTGAATTCAACCAAAATGAAGAAATTAAAAAAAAATTTAATCCTCAACAAATTAATTTTGAACCAAGTAGTTAAATTTTTAACTAAACAAGATAAATTTTTAACTGGAAATGGAATAGTTGAATTTTCAGGTAAAAAAATTTATCCTCAACCAATAATAAAACGATGTTTTCATAAAATAGTTAAATTGCCAACCAAAGAGATGAATCTTATCAAAAAAATGAATTTTCAACAGAGTATTTCAAATTTTAACCAAGTAGATACATTTTTGACCAAAAATTACTTTTTTTAAATAGATGAATTTTTAACAAAATAAATTAATTTTCAACCAAACAGAATTTTGAACCAACAGAAGATGAATTTTTCACAAAATAGTAAAATCATTAACTAATAAAATGAATTCTTAAGAAGCTATTTCAACTTTTAATCAATTAGTTGGATTTTCAAAGAAAAATGTAATAGTTAAATTTTTAACTGAAAGCAATCAATTTTTAGCCAAAAATGGAATAGTTCAATTTTCAACCAAAATGAAAAAGAATTTTCAACAAAGTATATAAATCTTAAAACATTCAAATGAATTTTTAACAAATTAGTTGCAGTGTCAAAAATATAATAATATTTTGAAACAAATAGAAAAATTGTTAACCAAACGAGACAAATTCCGGATACTTATAGTTAGTATTTTATTGAAAAATTCAATTTTGTATAAAATTTGGATTCGTAATGTGACTATTAATGTCGGTTAAAATTAATGAAAAAATTAGAAATTTAAAACAGCCTGACATTGAAAAGTTTAATTTTAGATCCCGTATTACACAGGTTACCAGTGTTAAATTTGAAATCGATTGATCAACATCCGGAAGTTCTACGGGACAAAAAGAAGTTCAAAAATTCTTAGTACAACTTAAATTTTTGCAAAAATCGCAAATATGATTTTTTTGTAATCTATATATAATATGGCCCAATTTTTGAAAATATTGGGAAATTTCAATATTTCAAATTATTCTAGGACAAAATCTCACTTTCATAAACTTCGAAAGACTTAAATAATTTTTAAAAGCTTTGTAAACTATTCTAAAAACGTTTTGAGCGTGTGAAAACTTTGTTTCACCTAAAATTGACCTAAAGGTGAGAAGACTTTAGTATTAAAATTTTAAATAGTTCAATATTTAATCAGAAGAGTTCAACTATTAACAACAAAATTATTCTTAACCGAGCAGTTGCATTTACAACCAAATAGTTGTACTTTCAATTGAAAGAGATGATTTTTAAACAAAATAGATGCATTCTTAACCAAATAGTTGAATTTCCATGCCAAAAAGACAAATTTTTTTAGAAGACAGTTGAATCTTTATCCTGGAAAGTGGAATTCTTAATAAATAGATCAATTTTATCCAAGAAAGATGAATTTTTAACCAAATAATTCTTAACCAAATAGTTGAATTTCCATGCCAAAAAGACAAATTTTTTTAGAAGACAGTTGAATCTTTATCCTGGAAAGTGGAATTCTTAATAAATAGATCAATTTTATCCAAGAAGGATGAATTTTTAACCAAATAGTTAATTTTGAAGAAAAAGTTATTTTCAACTGAATTCTCAACAAAACACATAAATTTTTAACCGAATAGTTGAATTTTTAACCAAGTTGATTAATCTTCTTTTCCAAAAAAGACGAATTTTCAAACATAAAGTAGAATTTTGAAACTAAGAATGTTAAATTTTTAACTAAAAATGCAATAGTTAAATTTTCATTTAGAGAAGGAATAATTCTTCATAAAAAAGAAATTATTTTTTTCACAAAATAATTGAATTTTTCACAAAACAGTTGAATTGGTTCATAAAAAAAGCGAGTTTTTTACAAGAGGTAAATTTTCAACCAACAAACAATCTTCAATCAAGAAAGATGATAAAATCCAAAATATTGAATTTTCAAGCCAAAAAAAAAACGATATTTCTACAAAAAAGTTGAACTTTCTTGTTGAATTTTCAAGGCAGCCGAATTAATGTATAACAAAAAAAAACTAATTTTTGTCAAATTAGTTTAGTTTGCAATTGAAGAGATTATTCGTTCCCTAGATTTATGAATCTTTAGAGATAAAATCAATTTTTAGGAAAAAATTTCAACTTCCGAGCAAAGAGTTGAATATTTGACCTAAAAAGATTAATTTCAACAAAAAATGTAATAGTTGATATTTCTACCTAAAAAAAATTTATTTTGAATGAAAACCAGTTAAATTCAACCAAAAAAGGAGAATTTTCAACAAAATACTTCCATCCTCAACTCAATCAGATTAAATTTCAACCAAGCAGTTGTATTTCTATAAAAAAAAAATTATTTCCTACCAAAAAAGACGAATTTTTAACATAATACAGACATTTTCAAACAAAGTGTTGAATTTTTAACCAAGAGGATTATTTTAAACCAATATATACGATTTTTTAACAGGATACATGCATTTTTAACCAATTAGTTAAATTTTTAACTGAAAAAGACGAAAATTCAACAAAATACTTGGATTCTCAAATAAAACAGATTACATTCCAACAAAACAGCTGCATTTCTGTGAAAAAATTATTTTCAACCAAAAAAGGCCCATTTTCAGAATAATTTCAATTTCTACCTAAAAAGGTTGACATTTCTACAAAAACAGATGAATTTGTAAATCGAAAGGAGAATGTTCTACAAAATAGTTAGAATTTAGAACAAAACATTTTTTGATCAAGACAAATTTCCAACTAAAAAGGATGAATTTTTAACGTAATTGTTAAATTTTCAATAAAACAATTAAATTTTGAACCAAATAATACTATTTTCAAAAAAAAAAAAAAAAAAGATAAATTGTGAACCTGAAATTTAAAATAAGACTTTTTAACTGAAAAAAATGAACCGTCAGTTTGAATTTTCAATTCTGGTAAAACGGGAAAAAGGGGAAAGACCCTGTGATTATTAGGAATTTTGATAAATTATACACTAAAGAATAATAGTTAAAATCAACATAGAAGTTTATTTCTTATATCATTCAAATATTAGGTTAGAAAACTGGAAATTTTGCTAAGAAAATAATATCTGACAAACAGCTGTTGAAAAGGATACTTTCAATATTTTTCAAGGTTATGTTTCTGTTTTACTGAAAATCATATTTCCAAAAAATCAGAGAGCTCACCAATTTATCATGAATCTTCATAGATAGTTCGTCAATTGATCAATCCACGCGTCTCGAAGACGCGAACAATTACATCAAATACAGTACTGCTATATTCCCAATAAAAAAAATCCTCTTGTTAAGAAGGTTAATAATTTTATTAAGAAATTTAAAAACGATACTAGTAGGTTATGGTAGGTCATGAAAGGTTCTGCAATAATTGGGCAATCGATACGTCTCAAAGACGTGAACAAATATATCATATACATTACTATATATTCCTAATTGGAAAAAAAATTCTCATAACAAGAAGATAAACAATATATTTTTCAAATTTATAAATCGGTATTGCTAGATCATAAGAGGTATTTCTAATAAGAGGCAATGTTTTTCTCCTATAAACAGATTACACACATTTCTTTGAAACTTCGTAAATCGGTACTGGTGGGTCAAAAAAGATTCAACAATAGGTCAATCGATGCGTCTCAAGTACGCGAACAAATGCACTAAATATATTATAGTCGTTTTCCGAATATCAGTTCTTCTCATATAAACAGCATGAAACATTTTTTTGAAACTTCACAAATCGGTACTGGTGGATCATAAGAGGTTCAACAATATTTCGATAGAAACATCTCGAAGACGCGAACAAATACACTACATATATTATTATTTTCATTTGAATATCAAGAAAGTTTTTTTCTATATTTAAACAGAATAAACCATTTTTTCGAAATTCAACAAATCAGTGCTGGTAGGTCATAAAAGATTCAAAAATAGGTCATCGATGTGTCTCAAAGACGCGAACAAATGAACTACATATCGTATTGTTGTATTTTGAATACCAGAACAGTTTTCCTCATATAAACAACATACATTTTTGCTTCCTCACAGAGAAAGCTTTTTAATGGTAACATTTTCAAAAATTTTTTAATTAATTTAATCAAACCTTCCTCAATTTAAAAATGTCTAATACATTGTTCCAAGCAATTATCCGCATGGGTGTCTTTGGATGTGTGTGTGGATATCGCACACGCATAATTCAAAGTTGAAGCAAGATTCTAAGAGATTCCTTGGTTCGAGACGAATCGATTGACCTATAATACTAACACATTTTATTAAAGAGTAGGGAAGTTATGGTAATTTATATATTTTTAAAATCGATTTTTTATAGTAAAACTGTTTTCATTAACATAATTCAAAGTTGTTGCAACAACAGAAAAGATGTGTTGATTCAAGGCAAATCGATTGACCTCTAATATTCATACATATTTTTGAAGAGTAAGGAAGCTATGGTAATGCATAATATTTGAAAATACGGTTTTTTATAGCAAAACTTTTTTCCTCGATATAATTCAAAGTTGATGCAAGAATATAAAAGGTTCCTTGGTTCGAAGCGAATCGATTGACCTACAATATTGATAAATTTTATTACAGAGTAGGGAAGTTATGGTAATTTATATATTTTTAAAATCGATTTTTAAACTAAAAATGTTATAATTCTCATAATCTAAAGTTGATAGGAAACTAGAAAAGTTGTGTTGATTCAACACGAATCGATTGTCCTATAATATTAATACATTTTATTGAAGAGTGAGGAAGCTATGGTAATGCATAATATTTGAAAATACGGGTTTTTATAGTAAAACTTTTTTCCTCAGCATAATTCAAAGTTGATGCAGAGATATAAAAGATTCCTTGGTTCGAAACGTATCAATTGACCTACAATATTAATACATTTTATTAAAGAGTAGTTTCTCATTTTGGGGAAGTTATGGTAATCTATATATTTTTTAAATCGATTTTTATAGTAAAAATGTTCTCATTCTCATAATTTAAAGTTGATGCGAGAGTCGAAAAGTTGTCTTGATCCAAGACGAATCAATTGACCTATAACATTGATATATTTCATTGAAGAGTAAGAAAGCTATGGTAATGCATAATATTTGAAAACACGGATTATTATGGTAAAACTTTTTTAACTAACATAATTCAAATTTGATGCACGAACGGAAAAGATTCCTTGATTCGCGGCAAATCGATTGATCTATAATATTAATACATTTTATCAAAGGGTAGGGAAGTTATGGTAATTTATATATTTTGAAAATCGGCTTTTTATAGTAAAACTTTTTTCATTTACATAATTCAAAGTTGATGCAACAACAGAAAATACGTGTTGATTCGAGTCGAATCGATTAACCTATAACATTAATATATTTTATTGAAGACTAAGCAAGCTATGGTAAAGCATCATATTTGAAAATACGGTTTTTTATAGTAAAACTTTTTCTTCAACAAGATTCAAAGTTGATGCGAGAATATAAAAGATTCCTTGGTTCGAGACGAATCGATTGACCTACAATATTTATACATTTTATTAAACAGTAGGGAAGTTATCGTAATTTATATATTTTTAAAATCGATTTTTATACTAAAAATTTTCTCATTTTCATAATTTAAAGTTGATGCGAGAATAGAAAAGTTGTGTTGATTAAAGACGAATCGATTGATCTATAATATTGATACATTTTATTGAAGAGTGAGGAAGGTATGGTAGTGCATAATATTTGAAAATGCGGTTGTTTATGGTAAAACCTTTTTAATTAACATAATTCAAAGTTGATGCAACAACAGAAAAAGATGTGTTGATTCGTGTCGAATCAATTGACCTATAATATTGATACATTTTATTGAAGAGTAAGGAAGCTATGGTAATTCATAATATTTGAAAATACGGTTTTTTATAGTGAAACTTTTTTCACTAACATAATTCGAAATTGATGCAAGAACGGAAAAGATTGCTTGATTCGATGCAAATCGATTGATCTATATTATTAATACACTTAATTGACGATTAAGGAAGTTATGCTCATTTCTAATATATGAAATATCTGTTTCAAACAGAAAAACTTTTTTCATCGACATAATTCAAAGTTGACGCATGAATAGAAAAGACTTTTTGATTATAACTTTTCAAATAGAATAATTCTGACAATTTTTGTGAAGAAATCATGAAGCTGGAAAAGGGATAGGGAGCGACAGAACTTTTCCCTTCCCTTTTCCAGCTCGAAAAATTATCGTTTCAATTACAAAATTTAATTTGTCTGATTTGTCTTTGTATTTAAAAAATTTTTTGTTTCATTTTGTAATTTTGTATTTGTTCTAAATTTCTAATTTTAAATTGATCAAAATGAAGACTTTTTTTCTATTATTGAAGAAAATAACTAATGCTTCCTCTATGAGGAAGCAAATACATTTGCTAACGGGAAGCAAAGTGCTCGCGAAATGAGCACCATATAATTATAAATACAAACAAAGTCGGAAACACTCGAGACCGAATTCACAGCTAGTTTCTAATTATGTCGAAATATTTTCAAAAAAGTAGATTTAAAAATTTAGGTAATTACAAAACTCCCTCTATCAGGAAGCAATATGATGATTAAAGTATGGTCTAAGAGATTCACATAATCAGGGAGTGATGAATGGACTCCTTGTTAAACAGTAAATTTCAGGTATCATAGAAATCTCGTAATGTGCAATTTTACACGTGACCTACATGGGCCAATCGTGCATGTGTTGGTACTTGATTTAAAACCTTGTCGCGCTATCTTTCGTCCACAATTTCATTTCGTGTCCCAGGCTGGTACACGTCGATGCGTAGGCTAATGTTCGACATCGATAAATGTCCCCGCATCCTACCAAACTCATAAACAAAAACATTCGCATTTAATTGGTGGACTGTGTTTCTGACACAGACCACTCGACATCATTCAAAATTCTTTGATTCTACCACTCTTCTGGACAGTGATGTACTTCTCTGGTAAATAATGCTGTGCAGAATAAATTACCTTTATTTGAATTAGGCTTTATTTTTCAGGGCGTTTGGGTGAAAAAGTAATTGCAATATTTCATTTCTGCTAAACTGACTAAAATTAATATTGCGCAGAATTAAGTAGTTTCATTGATTCCAATTGTGGAAGATTAAAACCTGAATTGATTTTAGATCAAAATTAAGTAGGCTTTCTTATGAATAATATCATGCACTGTAATAAGAGCATGAAAAAAATATTGCTTTAATTATTTTTATCGTTATATAAATATGAATTTCCTAAAATTATTTAAAGTTTCAGATACATATCAAATCACAATTTCAACAAAATTGTTATTCTTCAACCAAACAGTTGAATTTTTAAACAAAAAAGATGAATCTTTAACGAAAAATCTAATGGTGGATATTTCAATCCAAAAAGAGATGCGTCAATCCAAAGAAAATAAATGTTTATATATTTAAATTTTTAGTAAAAAGTTTCATTTAAAAGAAAAATGAATTTTTAAGCGAAGCAATGAATTTTTAATTGAAGTGATGAATTTTTCAACGAAAAAGAGGAATTTTCAACAAAGAAAGATTTTTCACTCATGAAAGAAAAAAAATCATACACATTGTTGAGTTTTTATGTAAAAAGTCGAATTTTCTGTAATATATATGAATTTTCAACCGCAAAATATGAATTTTCAACAAAAAAAGTAAATGTTTTGAACTGTTAACCAAAATAAATTAAATTTTTACGAAAAGGGATCAATTTCAAAACCAAGAAGATGACTTTTCAACCAAGAAGATTAATTTTCTACCAAAAAAATAAATTGTCAAGAAAGTGCATGAATTTTCAAACAAATAGTTGAATTTTCAACTAAAAAAAAAATGAACTTTCAACCACAAATGTCAGAGGCAAATTTTTAGTGAAAAAATTAATCTCTATGAAAAAAAAAACGAATTTTCAACCAAGTTCGCAAATTTTCCAGCAAACAGATAAATTTTAAACTAAAATGTGGAATTCCGCGACAAAAATGATGAATTTCAATAAAAAAAGAATTTTCCGTCAAAAAAAAATAAAAAAGTTAATCGAAATTGTTTATTTTTCATATGAAAAGACAAATTTTCTGTAAAACAGTTAAACTTCCAAATCAACAATTGCATTTTCAACCCAGAAAGGAGAAATTTCAAGGCCAAGTTACATTTTCATTTGGAAAAATAATTTTAATCCAAGAAAGAAACAAATTTTTAACCAAAGAGGATGTCATTTTAACAAAGATGTTAAAATTTCAACCAAATAATTTTTTAACTATAAATATAATCGCCTGCAGGAAGCAACTATGAAAAAAAACATAATACCAGGCAAATGAATTAATAACAAGAATATCCTATCAGAATTGCCACAAAACTTTATTTTGAAAATTCCCTAATTTTCCTTTGAACAATTTTTCATTTTCCGTGACCATTAAATTCAGTCCCGAATATTAACTGAACTAATAAAAAAAACCTATTTGTTAATTCTTCTATAAATTTTGTTTTAAAAAATATGTTCCCCAATAAACCTGAAAATGATATTTAAACAATTTTGAAAACGACAAAGAATGTTAAAATATTGAAAAAGTTGATGCAAAAAATAAAGAAGGTACAAACAAATGATTTACTTCGAGGTGTTTCTAAATATTTTAACTGATTTTTATTTTTTTGGGGGGGTTTTCAAGAGATTTAAAAATATTTTCACGGATTTCAAGGAATTTCGAAACATTTGGAGGGAGTTTAGAGGATTTTAATTTTTTCCAAACATTTTCGGGGTCAAAAGAATATGTCTAGTCACGATGATTTTGTTTTCAAGGCAATTTTTTTCCTGAGTGGATTTCAAGAAATTCCAAAGAATTTCAAAAAATTAAAAAATTTTAGGGAAATTTGAAAGAATTTTGTAGCTATTCCAAAGTTTTCAAGTTATTTCTAGTGAACTTGGAAAAATAAATTGAATTAAATTTAACTTTGAGGGATTCCCAGTGATTCCAAAGATTTTAAGGCATTTCAAAGTATTCCGAAAAATTTTACAAAGGGTTTCAAAGGTTTATGGGGATTCAAACTTTTTTTTTAAGAACTTCATTGAATAAATTTAATTTTAATTCCATAGAACCTTCATGGATTTTAAGCAATTTTGTCAGATTTCATAAAAATTTAATTAAATTTTAAAGACTTCGAAACACATAAGGAGGTTTTAAGCGGTCTCAAAGGATCTAAAGAAATTTCGAAGGGATTTCTACGGACTTTTAGACTTTTAAATGGATTAATTGGGACTTCTAAACGTTTCAACTAATTTGAACAGGTTCCATGGGGTTTAAAAAGATTAGAATTTTTTCACAGATTTCAAGAAATTTGCATACATTTCAAGGGTTTTTAGACAATTTTTCGCTTTTTTAAAGATGTTAAAGTAATCCAGAATTTTGTAGGATTTTCAAAGATTTCAAGGGATTTCTAGTGATATTTGAAAAATAAATTGATTGAAACGAAATTTTAAGGGATTTCTAGCGATTCTGCAGATTTGAAGGGATTTTAAGGTATTTCAAGGAATTTCAGAAAAATTCAAGGATTTTACTGTGCGCGAATATTTGAATATTTGAAACATTCAAGGATTTCAAGTTATTGCAGTGATTTCTAGCGATTCCGGTGTAGACTTGTAATGCAATCTCATAAAGTCTCCTGAAACATCTGAAAAATCCTGAAATATCTGACGTCATTTGAATTCTTTGCAAATCTCCTGAAATATCGGAAGTCACGTGAAATTACTTGAAATCACCTGAAATCATTTAAAGTCACTGGAATTCTCCTGAAATATCTGAAGTAATTTGAATTCACATTAATTCACGTGAATTTACGTGAAGTCACTTGAAATCACCAGAATTCATTTCAAGTCCTTGAATTGCTCTAAAGTCACTTGTGATTTTCTGAAACATCTGAAAGAATTTGAGCTCACATAAAATCACGTGAATTCACATGAAGTCATTGGAAATCACCTGAATTCACATGAAGTCACTAGCAGTGACTTGAATTCTCCTGAAGTCACTTGAAATTTCCGGAAATATCTGAAGTTATTTGAATTCACATGAAGTCACGTGAAATCACTGGAAATCACTTGAACTCATTTTAAGTTACTTTAATTCTCCTCAAGTCACTTGAATTCTCCTGAAGTTACTTAAAATCTCCTGAAATGACTGGAGTAATTTGAATTCACATGAAATCACTGGAAGTCATCCGAATTCTCTTGAAGTCACGTGAATTCACTTGTAGTCACTTGAAATCACCTGAATTTATTTAAAGTCACTTGAATTCACCTGAAGTCACTTGAATTTTCTTGAAGTTACTTAAAGTCTCCTGAAATGACTGAAGTAATTTTAATTCACATGACTTCACTTGAAGTCACTTGATGTCTCCTGATATATCTAAAGTAATTTTAATTCACATGAATTCACGTGGATACACGTGAATTTACGTGAAGTCACTTGAAATCACCAGAATTCATTTCAAGTCACTAGAAGTCACTCGAATCCTCCTAAAGTCACTTGAAATTATCGAAAATATCTGAAGTCATGTGAATTCACAACAAGTCACGTGAAGCCACTTGAATACATCTTAAGTCACTTGAATTCTCCTGAAGTCACTTGAATTCTCCTAAAGTTACTTAAAATCT
>CAKNYM010051918.1:177092-191310 GCA_932195095.1 Andricus curvator | reverse complement strand
ATAGAATAGAATAGAATAGAATAGAATAGAATAGAATAGAATAGAATGGAATATAATAGAATAGAATAGAATAAAATAGAATAGAATAGAACAGAATAGAACAGAAAGAATAGAATAGAATCTCATCGATTAAAATAAAATAATATATGTAAATATAAATGAAATAATATGAATGAGTAATTTACGCAGCTGCTGCTAGTCACTTGCGGTCCTGATTTTACCTTTTTTGAAATTCATTTACGTGTCAGATGATCGCAGTATCTTTGAACTATTTTATTGCAAAGATTCTTTTTTTCGTTAAAATTTCGATTTTTTTCACGCTTGAGATCATTCAATAACCAATATCGGCAAAAAAGGCTCAATGCATCGTTATACTTCAACACAACCTTTTGCAGTGCATTGCCGCCCATGACCACAACCACCGTGCTTTGTCCGCTTCGAACGCGATCGAGAAGCGAGGAGTGCGTAGTTGCTAACTCCACACATCTTTCGGTCACGATAACTTATATTTCTGTTACCATTCAGAGATTTTAGGATACTAATTGTTATTTTTTAGATACCGTTTCTGAATGTTAATAAAAATTTAGTTTTACTATAAAAGTTAATGAATTTCGTTTTCAGCAACCTAATTCCGTAAATTTCAATTACCTTGTATCCTAAATCTGTCGGAATTTTCCAAACATTTCTAACATTGTATCCTTGAACGAATATTTGAAGAAATTCATCTTGTAGTGGATGATGTATTCATGATTGTTCCAACTAATTTTTTATTCAAATAATTCCTTGAATCTTTCATTAATATTGCCCAATATTTCATTCGAAATAAAGGAACTTACTTTATCATCTCTTTTCCCATTTCCCGAGAAATCCCAATCTCTACATTTTCATAAGCATTTGATCTCTTGGACACCGCATTGAATACATCTTGCTTCTGCTTTCTGAAAGTTCTGTCAAAAAAATTCGCAATTTGGAGGAAACAGCGCAGTCAATAGTTTTCCGATGGACTGATCTTCCGGCAAACAAGGCATATAAACATCAATTCAATGTATGAAATCTGTCAAAATGAATTTCGCCTGGGAGACTGCGTGCGCGGAAACGTCACGGGACTGTCATTTTTCTCTTCCAGCGACGAATGTGTTCTTGATGTGAAATATCGTTGTATTATTGTCCGGGTTCGTTGCGCAGAGGGGGAGTGAGCTCACTTTGGGGTTGAGTTTTCTTCGACGTCTTCTCAGTCGAGACAGAAAAATAACAACTGTCTCAATTCGGTCCAATATCGGATTTTTATTCACGGAAGATAAATTTCACTCTTAGGGGCCGTGCATAAATTACGTCAACTTTTTTTTCTGTAATTTTTGTACGCCTACCCGAGAGGCTACTCACTATGAAATCTGGAAATTTTATAACTGTGAATGCGGCAATCTGTATTGAATTCTTAAAGAGATTTCCAAGATTTAGTTGAGATTTCCGGGAGTTCCGAGATTTCCGACGCTGCTCGAGATTATAATTCACGTGGGATACTATAGACTCGGCTAAACTCGGCGGCTTTCGGATTTGGTCGGCAGTTCCTTCCGCGCCTAGAAGCGTGTGTCCGAATACTTTACACCACCTCACCTGTGTCCACACTTAGCTAAAGATTTCCAAAATTTCTCACGAATGCTAGATTGCTGAGAGATTTCCAAGAATTAGTAGGTCCTTATGGACCTTCGTTAGGGTCCATAAGGTTTGACCAAAAAGTTTTTTTCCTTTATTGAATGAAGATTTTTTTGTTTTTAATTCTTTTATTGTTTAAAAACAGAATATTTTTACAGTGTTTTCTAAAACTATAAAAAAAAATCCTAGAAATTTCGAAATTGCAAACAAAAAAAACGAGATTTCTACAAAAAAAAAACGGTTTCCAAAACAAAGTTGAATCATATTTGGTTCATATTGTCCCATAAGAATAATTAATAGCAATTCAATTGCTTTTTAGTTTCTACATTGATCACAATGAGTTTTTAAGAAAATTACCTGAAACAAAATCGAATCCCCAGTGTTTATTCTGTGTATCTCACGTGATTTTTTCTGACTAAATTTTTTTCGTGAATTTATCTAGAGTTCATGTAAAAATAACGTAAGACGAATTTGTAAAATTTCAGTGTTTCTTATTTTTAAAAAAGTAGTTTAACTTTTCAGCAAGTAGTTGAATTTTTAATTGAAAAAGATGAATTCTCAGCAAAAATGTAATGGTTTATATTTTAACCATGAATTTTTAAGTACACAACGTCAAATCAATTTCAAAACTCGCCAATTTTTAAAATAATTCATAGAATGAGCAAAAATCGATTTATCATTGATTTCTGCACATCTTGATGAAGGCTTCTAAGCGTACTTCAGAAAAAATAATTCAGGTGGGAATTGTTTACTTAACAGTAGTTATTTAGATTTTTAATTTTTTGTTACTCGAGACTTCTTATTTATTTCTAATGATGAACGTCTCATTTTATTCTTTAAAGGACTCTCTACAATTCTATTTGGATGATGTTTATAAAAATTCAAACTACCATTGTTTATAACAACAATAACTGTATGATATCTGAATTTATTTTTACATTCTTATCAGAGAAGGTATTATATTTGTGTAAAATTTGACCCCAAAAAAAAGGTGTTTGCGAATGTGTCTGTATGCTTTTGAAAGAATTAACATATTGGATTGGGCTTTGTTATACACATCAATTGTCCTAAAATAAAGGTCAAGTTTGTTGACTTTTTTTGATTAAAAAAGAAAAAATTACCGGAGTCATAGCATTTACAAAATTCCAAAAAATAAACGAAAATTAACATTTTAAGCCAAATACCGCTG
The DNA here is from genome assembly GCA_932195095.1 of Andricus curvator. Lineage (NCBI taxonomy): Eukaryota > Metazoa > Arthropoda > Insecta > Hymenoptera > Cynipidae > Andricus > Andricus curvator. Next base: position 188,468 of record CAKNYM010051918.1, on the reverse strand, counting down.
GTTATGAAAAAATGTCAAAGAAAGGAAAAGGTTGAATTTTAAAGACCCTAGAATATTATCACAACAACTTTTCGAATTTTCTTGAAAAATCGAAGATTTAAATTTTGACTGCACAAAAAATAATAAAAAATCCAATATTCGATTTTGCGGCCAAACTATACACGATACGAAAAAATATGAAACAACAAAAATCGTGCAGTTAATAAAGATCTACAAATTTGCTAAAAAACACTTTTCGATAGGATGCTTGGTTTTTGTTTTGTTCGTAAAAAACTGCATTAAAAACAGAAAAATTAAATATTTGGAAAAAAAATAAAAATTTGTTATTAATCATTCTTTGATAGTATGCGTGGTTTTTTTCTTAATCGTTCAAAATAACATTAACAATAAAAAAATTAAATTATTGGAAAAACGACGCCAGGTATGAAAAGAGATGAATCGACAAAAATTGTGCATTCAAAAAGGATCTACAAATTTGTTAGCGATCACTTTTTGATAGGACGCTCAGTTTTTGTTTTAATCGTAAAAAATAGAATTGAAAATAAAAGAATTAAATTTTTGGACAGTCCACAAAAGCTATGAAAAAAATTAATTGAAAAAGTTGCTCACCCAAAAAAGAGCTACAAATTTGTTAGAACTAATTTTTTGATAGGACGCGTTCTAATCCCAAAAAAAATCATTGAAAATGAAAAAATTAAATTTTTGGAAAAAACACACAAGAGATGAAAGAAGATGAAAAGAGAAACGTAGTTCTACCAAAAGAGAGCTACAAATTTGTTATAACATTTTTTTATAAAAATAAATTTAAAATAAAAATATTAACTTTTTGGAAAAATGATATACGTGAATAATAAAATAACAAATCGTTTGAACGATCATTATTGTTAACTTTAATTAATGATTACTTATCTCTAATTGAAAAATGAAAAAAAAAAGATTTTAATAATCAATTTTCTACCAAAGAGATGAATTTTCAACTAAAAATATGAATATTCAACAAAAAAATGATTTCTTAACAAAGTGGTTTGAACAAAATTTTCTAACAAAATAGTTTAAATAAGAAGTAAATTTTCTACAAAGATACTTGAATAAATATAAAATAAATACTTATATACTTAAATAAATTTGCAACTTATTGTTCACTTTTCACTGGCAGTGAATTAAATAATTAATAAAAGTTAATAACATTATTTGTTTGAACAATTTATTATTATTAATAGTATTCAATTTCAATACTGCTAGAAAGTTGCGGTTTTTTCTGAAATTTACAACTATTTGTCTACTTTTCACATAGAATTAAGTTTAAATATTATTTCATAATAATTTTTTAATATTTGATATTTTAATTACATACAACTTCTTATTTTTACTTTTTCTATATCTTTTCTTACTTTTCTTATAACATATTTTTACCTTCTTTGTGTTGATTTTCCTAAATTTTCAGTAATGAAAGAAAAAAAAGTTTACCTAAATTCTTGAACCTCAAAGCCAAAATTGAATTTTCAACCAGAAAAATAGGAATTTTCACCAAAAAAATTAATTTTCAACACAATAGTTAAATTTCGAGACAAAGAGATAAAGCTCCATTAAAAAAAATTTCAACAGAATAGTTCAACTTTTACCCACGCAAATATTCTACAAAGATACTTGAATTTTCTACCCAAAAAGACAAATTTTCAATAATAACAGTTGAATTTCCATACAAAGAGGATGACTTTCTAAAAGAATTATTTAATTTGCAATCAAACAGTTGCATTTTCATCCAAGAAAGCTTAATTTTCTACTGAAACAGATGATTTCTTGAATAAGAAAGACAAATATTAAAAAATATAGTTGAATTTTCATCCAAAAAATATTCAAATTGATTTTTCAAGACAAAATGTTAATTTTTCTCAAGAGATAAATTTTCTACGAAATAGTTTAATTTTCAACAAAAGAGTAGATTTTTGGACCAGAAAGGATGACTTTTTAACAAACTTATTGAATTTTCAACCAAAAAGTTGCATTCTTATCAAAGAAAGATGAATTTTCTACTCAGACAGATGCATTTTGTAATAAAAAAGATATATTTCAAAAAAAAAATAGTCGCATTTTTATCCAAAAAAGATTTCAGTTGATTTTTGAACACAAAATGTGAATTTTTCTCAAAAGGTAAATTATGTTCGAAATAGTTGAATTTTCAACAAAACAGTAGATTTCTGGACCAGAAAGGATGACTTTTTAACAAACTTATTGAATGTTCAATCAAACGGTTGCATTCTTATCCAAGAAATATGAACTTTTCACTTAGATGAATTTTTAAATAAAAAAGATAAATTTTAAACAAAAAACTAGTCTTATTTTCATCAAAAAAAGATTCCAGGTGACTTTTCAACAAAACTGTTGGAATTTCGACCAAAAACGATGACTTTTTAATGAAATTATTGAATTTTCAATCATTTTTAAATTTCTTAAGCAGAAAGACAAATTTTCAAAAAAATTGTTGGGAATCATTCATCCTTCTTGGTTGAAATATTAACTATTACACTTTTCTGTTGCGAATTTATCTTTTAAGGTTGAAAATTCAACTATTTCGTGGAAAATGTAATTGTTTTGTAAAGAATTAAATTATTTTGTAGCAAATTTAAGTACTTTCTTAAGAAGTCATCTTTTATCGTTGAAAAGTCACTTTTTTTTGTTTAAAATAAATACATTTAAAAATTTATTTACCCAATAAACATTTCAATTGATTTTCCAAAAACAAAATATATGAATTTTACTCAAAAGTTAAATTTTCTACGAAAATGTGGAATTTTCAAGCAAAAAGATTGACTTTTTAACAAAACTATAGAATTTTCAAACAAATAGTAAAATTTACAGCTAAAAAGATAATTTTCAGAAGGAAGCAACTGCAAAAAAAGAAATATGAATACAAAGCAAATAAATTACTAACAAGAATGTTATATCAGGGTTACCACAAAACTTTATTTAAAAAATTCTCTAATTTTTCCCTCACCAATTTTTCATTTCCCCTGACCATTAATATTCAAAGACCAGAATATTACATTTGTAACATTTTGCACCTAGAATCTTTAAGCGGAATAAAACAATTTCAAATAAAAATTGAAAAATTTCAAATTCATTCTGCTTGACAGTTGACGCTGAAAAAACCAGTTCTCGTCAGATCACTGAAGTTAAGCAGCGTTGGGCGCGGTTAGTACTTGGATGGGTGACCATTCGAGAATACTGTGTGCTGTTGGCATATTATGGGTGTGGTGAGCCCAAACTTGTAGTTATTTATAAACTACAAGAAAACTATCCACCTAGAAACACTACCCGAATCGGGTAGTGTCACGCCTACCCTGAAAGGGAAATGGCTTAATGGTATACATACATACATACATATAAATTCCCTGACTTTTACCAGATTTTTTTTCTAAATCCCTGACTTTTCCTTGACTTTTAAAAAAAATGTTGTTGGCTAGGTTCCTTTTTTCACTCACCATTTTCCTTTGGCCCGTAAAGTCTAAATTCATATTGAATTTCTGTACAATTAGGTATTTTCACTTCAACCACCAGCTAACTTCACTTCATTGAGTGCTGTGGGGAAACAATGGACCAAATTCATGAGATTCGGTCCATTTTGCCTCTATTTTGCTAATATCTTCGTAAAAACTAATTTCTTTTATATAAGTGTTTTTGAAAAATAGTTTTTATTTTCTAAGAACTATTGAATGAAATAATAAAATGATAATATTTATTATTTATTAGGAAGATATTATAAAAATAAAGTTTTGTCCCATGCATTTGGTCCAATGTTTTCCCCTCCCCCTTGAGCTGTTACATAATTTAAGTACGGTCCCTGACCTTCTAGCATCTTTCCAAATTAGAGAATGGTTCGAAATGGCGCGAAACGCAAATATTCCTTACAAAACCAAATTTTTATGATTGTTCAAAGAATTTTACGATAGAAGAGGAAATTTGAAAAAATGCGGTGAAAGAGACTAATTCACTTTCCTAACGGGGAGCCTAACGGTCGGACGTTATTGAACCTCAACCACAGTATTTAATGCGGATAGACAATGCTTATCGTGGTTCGAGAGCAATAACCAGTTAGCACGTAAGTAAAATCAATTAGAGCTGCTTTCCTAAATGCGTCGCAAGAACGCATTGGTACTTTGACAACATGCTTGTTTTATTACCCAGACAGTATTTCTCCCGTCTCGGAACTCCTCTTCCGTTTCCAGGTTTCCGAGCGATCTCGATTTATAGATTGTTTTATTGCACTCTACGAGCTGTTCAAGCATCTTTTATGCTAAATAGACTCTGGAGTCGAGAGTCTTTTCGTCATTTTCTGGCTATTAATGCTGCCGTGTGTATACCATTAAGCCATTTCCCTTTCGGTGTAGGCGTGACACTACCCGATTCGGGTAGTGTTTGTAGGTTCATAACTTGTAGCAAATAACTACAAGTGTGGGCTCACCAAACCCACGATGTGCCAACAGCACTCAGTTTTCTCGAATGGTCACCCATCCAAGTGCTAACCCCGCCCAACGCTGCTTAACTTCAGTGATCTGACGAGAACTGGTTTTTCAGCGAGGTATGGCTGTTGGTTTTATTATATAAATATATATATATATTTTGCCGTGATTTGGAAAAACACCGTTAACTGCAACAAATCAAAAAATGAGTTTTTTATATCGTTGGAATCGTGAAAAAAAGATACACCTGATTATTAAAATAATGTTTCTGAATTGTTAATAACTTTAAAAATAATTATTGCATAATTTTTGGAAAACACCGTTAACTGCAAAGATTGGCGAGTTGTGATTTGAGAGAGAGCCGTAACTGACCGTTAACTGCAGGCGTAAATCAGAGAAGACTAAATTCGTGACTTCAAAATTCGAGAAAACGCCGTAACGGGCAGTTACGGACTTTACCAAATTTATTGGACGGTGATTTCGAGCCTTCGTAGAGGTCCGTAAGTGCTTACGGTGTTCTCCGGAAACATCGAAACCCGAGAAAAAAGGTTTGTGATTCGAGAAACGCCGTAACTGCACTTATCATTAGATATAATATTCTTTTGCCGTGAACGGCGTTCTCTCAAATCACGGCAGACCTATTTCTGAGGTCCGTAATTCGAAGAGAGCCGTAACTGCCCGTTACGGCGTTTTCTCGAATTTCAGCATCCCAATCAACACCGTTAACTGCATTTTAGATAATTAATCAACATTTTTTAACAATTTTTCTCGCAAAAATGAAAAGATCGTATGCAAATTAGTCAAGAAAAACAACAAAAAATGCAGAAAATGAATAAGAATCCGCGATACACGCGAATAAAGATTCGAACAGTTTTCGTCGATTTTCTCGGCTTCGTTCATTTTGCAGTTAACGGTGTTTTCCCAAACCACGGCAGAATGGAACTCGGAATGCTTCGATAGTAACGGTTATCTCTTGAAATATTAACAATTCTGCCATCCTGATGACACTATCAAGGGGGAATTCCCTCGCGTATTACTCTGTATTAGGGTGATCCAAAAAATTTTTTTTTGAATTCTTATGAATAACTTCCAGAAATTTGTTCGAATCCACACAAAAATGATTCAATTTTTTTTTTAACAAAAAAAAATGATATTTAGAGGTCGCTCAAGCCCCATGAAGCTTAACACGTATTTCCCATGAGAAACAAGACATTTTTTTAAATTTAATTCAGAATCATCAATATTGGCTGAATCGAGTTGAAACTCAAAAATTCTCTTCACAATTGACCATAGAATAAAAAAAATATAATATTACTTTTTAAACATCACCCACATAAGTCTGTTTTATAGGGTCCCACAAAAACTGCATAAGTGAAAAAATGGGTTTTGCGCGTTTTCGACGCCAATTATGATTTTTTTGCATTTTTTCAAATGCCGATTGTTCCTAATACATGAAATATTACTTTATACTGATAATTGGGTGTTTAAAATAATTGTTTAAACTATTTTTTATTATTTTTAGCAATTTTCTCTTAGAATGGAGATAGAAAGTTGCGGGTGTTCCAAAAGTTTTCCACTTTGGATCCAATTTTTAATTAGAGAGATATAGCATATAGTTCATCAATGTTAAGAAACATAATTGCTTAAACAATTTATCATTATTGTTAATAATATTCTCTTAGAATAATGCTAGAAAATACCAGTTTTTTCTTAAATTTGAAACTTATTCTTCACTTTTCACTTAGAGTGGGTTAAATAATTAATCAAAGTTAACAACATTATTTGTTTGAAAAATGTATTATTATTATTATTGATATTGAATTTTAATAATGCTAGAAAGTTGCGGTTTTTTTTAAATTTACAACTATTTGTCTACTTTTCACATAGAATAAGTCAATAATTATTTTAATTTTTTTTTTCTGAAAGGAAGATCTACTTTCGCTCCGCTGGGATTCGAACCACAGAACTTCTCATTTCCGGTCAAGTGCTTTTCCCATTAAGCTACTAGAGAGATCGCGAGAAGATACTTTATTTCAGAAAATTTACGCATTCTTATGCTAGAGGTTACAAATAAAATTTTTAAAGGAATCTGTATTATCATTAGAGAATAACAGAGATGTTCAACGTCTTTTCAGATTAAATTGAGCTATGAATTAAAAATTATTTTAATTAATTTTTTTCTGAAAAGACGGTAAAAATTTCTGTTCTGCTCTAATGATAATACCGATTCCTTTGAAAATTTTATTTGTAACATCTAGCATAATAATGCGTCAATTTTCTGAAACAAAGATTCTTTTCTCGATCTCTCTAGTAGCTGAATGGGAAAAGCACCTGACCGGAAATCAGGAGTTCTGTGGTTCGAATCACAGCGGAGCCAAAGAAGATCTTTTTTTCAGAAAAAAAATTAATTAAAATAATTTTTAATTCATAGCTCCATCTAGTCTGAAAAGACGTTAAAAATGTCTGTTATTCTCTAATGATAATACAGATTTCTTTAAAAAGTTAATAATTAATTCAATTTAGCAAATATTATTATTTAAACAAATTATTATTGTTAATAACTATCTTCTTCTTTATTAATGCAATATAGTTACGGTTTCTTCTGAAATGGGTAACATTTTATCCACTTTTTACCGAGTAAAGTATTAAATAATGCAATTTAACAAACATAGTTGTTTAAACAGTTTATAATTATTTATAACTATTGTCTCTTAGATGAGTGCTAGAAAGTTGGGTTTTTTTCTGAACTCTGAAACTTTTTGTACACTTTTTACTTAGTGAGGTAATAATTATTGCAAGTTAACAAACATGCTTATATAAAAAACTGATTATTGTTTCTAACTATATTCTCTTAGGATAATGCTAGAAAGTTGCTTTTTCTGAAATCTTTAGTTTTGCTTTGACTTTTTAGTGATGAACAAATAATAAGTGAACCTCAATAAGAATCAGTTTTAAAATAGTATTTTACTTTACAAGTGAATTATTTTTGCTCTTTTCCCAATAATAAAAAAAATGAATTTAAACAAGAAAGCTATCTTCCAGAAGAGACAAAAACAAATAATAAAATAATTAGCAGTATGTCGGAGTCCTCGGAGAACTAGGTGTGTAAATGACTTGTAAAAGTTTTGTTTTAAATTACAACAAGAAGTTTATTGGAAACCGTAAAAGAAAAATTTGGAATTAAAAATATTTTTATATGAGCCCCCCTCCAGCAAAATATATTAACGAAAAAGAAAGAGATTTTTTAAATATGTTCCTCTCTCATGTTTGTTTATCATTTGTTCATAACTAAAAAGGCAAAGCAAAGTTGAACATTTCAGAAGAAACCGCAACTTTCTAGCACTTATCTAATAGAAAATAGTTATGAGCAATAATAAATTGTTCAAATAACTATTTTTTTTAACTATCTGGCATGAGTATAGATTAAGATAGTTATCAACAATAATAATTTGTTTGAACAATTATTTCTGCTTAAGTTGAATAATTATCAAGTCACTTCAAATGAAAAATAGACAAATAATTAAAAATTTCAGAAAAAACCGCAACTTTTTACCATTAAGCTAAGAGAATAATATTAATAAAAATAACAAATCGTTTAAACAATCATTATTGTTAACTGGAATTAATTATTACTTATCTCTAATTCAAAAATGGACAAAATTTAAAAAATTCAGGAAAAACCCGAAACTATCTATTATTAATATAGAAGAAGATAGCTATGAACAATAATAATTTGTTTAAATAATTATTTTTGCTGAATTGAATTAATTTTTAACTCACTCTATGTGAAAAGTAGATAAGTATTGAAAGTTTCTGAGAAATTAGAACATTTTTCTTCAGATTTCTGAAAAAATTTCAAATGATTTTTCATTTTTAAAATTAATTTTAAGAAAAAATTGAAAAACATTCTTAAACTCATGTGATTATCTAAAGGTTTGAAAATGAGTGTACAAGATTTTTAAGAAATTGTTAATTTTTGCATGATTGCAAAATTGAAAAACATCCTACTAAGTTTATAATATATCTAGTGATTTTGAAAGCTTGAAAAATAATTGAAAATATAAAAAGATTTTGAAAAATTCAAAATGAAATGTATATTTTTGAAGATCTTGAACAAAAATTTCAAAAGTTTTTCAAGAATTTTGAAAGTTTTCATGAGAATGAAAAAATTTTGTTAATGTTTCTGGGAAAATGTCAATTTTTTTTTTATTTTTAAAATTAATTTCAAGACAAATTTTTAAAAATTCTGAAACTCATATGATATTCTAAAATTTCTAAGAAGAGTGTACAAGCAAACGTTTTTAATTTTGCAAGATTTCAAACTTACAAAAAACTCGAGTAAGTTTAAAAGATATCTGTAAGTTTTGTAAAGATTAAAAACTAATTGAAAATTTAAACAAAATTAAAATTTTTTTAAACAAAATGTACATTTTGGATGATTTAAAAAAAAACTCTAAAAACTTTTTACGAATTTGGAAAGTTTTTGAGAAAGTAAAACATTTTTCTTAAGATTTCTGAAAAAATTTAAAATGATTTTTCATTTTTAAAATTAATTTTAAGAGAAAATTGAAAAACATTCTTAAACTCATGTGTTTATCTAAAGGTTCGAAAATGAGTGTACAAGATTTTTTTTTAAATTGTTAATTTTTGCATGATTGCAAAATTGAAAAAAATCCTACTAAGTTTATAATATGTCTAATAATTTTGAAAAGCTTAAAAAATAATTGAAAATATAATAAGATTTTAAAAAATTCAAAGTGAAATGTATATCTTTGAAGATCTTGAACAAAAACTTTATAAGCTTTTCAAGAATTTTGAAAGTTTTCATGGGAATCCAAAATTTTTCTTAAGGTTTCTGGGAAAATTAAAAATTTTTTTTATTTTAAAATTAATTTGAAGACAAATTTTAAAAAATTCTAAAACTCATATGATTTTCTAAAATTTCTAAGAAGAGTGTAAGAGCAAACGTTTTTAGTTTTGCAAGATTACAAACTTACAAAAAACTCGAGTAAGTTTCAAAGATATCTGTAAGTTTTGTAAAGATTAAAAACTAATTAAAAATTTTAACAGATTCAAAAATTTTTAAAACAAAATGTAGATTTTGGATGATTCAAAAAAAAACTTCAAAAAATTCTTACGAATTTTGAAAGTTTTTGAGAAAATACTAAAATTTTGTTAAGATTTCTGAAAAAATTTCAAATGATTTTTCATTTTTAAAATTCATTTAAGAGAAAATTGAAAGGAAAATTCTAAAACTCATATGATTTTTTAAAACTTAAAAAAAGAGTGTACAATATTTTACAGAACATTTTTTCAATTTTGCACGTTTCAAAAATTAAAAAAAAATTCTAGTAAGTTTAGAAAACTTTAGAAGCGTTTTCAGAGTTTTTAACGTTTTCAAGAATATACTAAATTTTCCTAAGATTTATGGGAAACTTAAAAAAGATTTTTTTTTCAAAATTAATTTTTGTAGAAAATTAAAAAAAAATGTCCAGAAATGTCAAAACAATATCGGGAAGATTTCAATGCAACTTTTTTTTTTAATTTTGAAGGCTTAAGAAACAATTTTAAGAAACATTTGAATTATTATTTTAAAAGATATTTCAGAATTTTAGATTTTTTGAGGAGATTAAAAATATTGTAAATCTTGAAATTATTTCCCAACATTTTTCCTACTTGAAACATAATAAGCAGAATCGATTGGTTCAGAATCACCTGCAAATATAAAATATTTTTGAAAATCTTCCAAACATTGAAAAGTCCTAAATATATTGGAAACGCACTCGAATTTTTCCTAGTATGTTAAAAAATCCTCTAAAATAAGAAAATTGGTTTAAAATTTTCTAGCTTCTTTTTCGACACATCTGCAATCTTAAAAAATCTTTTTAAATTTTTGCAAGAATCTCAAAAAAATGACTATACTAAATGATTATTTTAGCTCGAATTCAAGTGTTCAAACCTTTCAACAAACAAATGTTTATTCGGAATTTCTATTTTGTATCGAAAATTATTTTTCTCTTGAAAGTGAAAAACTTTGAAGGATTTTCACTTTCTCAAAGGATGTATAAGGCATTTGTTGAAATTTTATAAAATTATACAAATACTCTATAATCAAATTATTCGCATTCGCTGTGGAGAAAGGAAGACTCTGCATTATAAATTGATGAATTCAGAATTTGTCAAACGTCATTATGAAAGTTTTCTAAATTACATTCTACGAGCACGCAATGTCGCGTCGCCTCGCGTTTTCCGAGACACGCGCGCGCGAGGCTAACCCGATTAAGTCACGAGTGGATGTCGCAGACGGTGATATTAATTTTCGCGAATGCATCCGAGCGCTGATTGATTTCAAAGTTCTGTCGCAAGAAACTCGACTCGAACCACGCGATTCGTCCGTTCACCACGCATTTCCGTTTCTGTGATTACGTACGCTTTGGCGAAACTTCCGGAGACACGAGCTTCCTGAAAATAAACTCGCTTTTCGTACGAGCTGCTGCTATAAAACTTTCTTTCGATCTCGATACACTTCTAGTTTCTGTTTAACGAGAACCCGGCCAAACTAACTACTTTTCAAACTTTACTTCGAACTCGTTTCATGAACCGAAGAGCTGCGAAATGCAGAGTGTCAATGTTCTCAGATGTTGAAGAAAGCAGACTTCACAGCCTAAAATTCCCGTAATACAGGGGAAACTAGGTGATTTTTTCACATTCCCAACTTCCCTACTTCCAATTCCCTCACTTCACCCTTCCCTCCCTTCCCCAAATTTATCCACTCCTACTTCCCTCTCTCCTCACTTCCTCAACTGACGCTCCTCTTCCACTAGTATCATTCGCGAGCCCCTACATTCCGCTCCCTACTCACCATCATTTCTAATCATGAATCCTACTTCCCTACTCACCATCATTCAGAATCATT
>CAKNYM010051918.1:164915-175396 GCA_932195095.1 Andricus curvator | reverse complement strand
TTCAACACCCCATTTCCTATGTTTCTACTTTCGCAACCCTTTTTCTTAATTTATATAAATATAAATTTTGTAATATTCTCTAGAAAATTAGAAAAGATTTTTGAATACATTAAAACCTCTCAAATTCTTAAAAATATTTTTAGCTAACTCGAATTTTTCTTCAAAAAAAAACTGCATTTTTCAAAATCTTTTACAGTTTGAAATTCTTTTTCAATCTCTTAAAATCTTCTAAATATTCCTTGAATTTACTCGATTTTTCTTTGATTTTTTAATCATGCCAAATTGAAACAGTGTTCTTTAAAATCTTCTACTCTTTTTAGAAATTTAAGGAAATCTTTTGAAATAAAAATTCCTAAAATATCTTATAAGTTTTCATTATTTTTGAATCGTTTCAAAACGGTAGACAATTAATCTTCTTGGTAACTAATATACCTTTTTGGTTGAAACTTCATGTATTTCGTTGAAAATTTATCCCCTTTTGGTAAAAAATTAATCTTTGAGCTTCAAACTTCATTTCTTTGGCTTGAAATTTTATTTTTCATTGAAGATTAATTTTTTAAACTGAAAACTTAACTGTTTAATGTTTGGTTGAGCATCAATCTTCTTCAGTTGAAAATTCATCTATTTGTTTGAAAATTTCCGTATTTTGTTGAAACTTCGTATTTCGTGGTAGAATGTTATTCTTCTTGGTGACTAATTCACTTTTTGCTTGAAAATTCAACTATTAGGTTAAAAATTCGATTAAAAAATGAAATATTTTGTTGAAAATGCATGTATTTTGTTAACAATTATTCTTTTTTGTAGAAAATTAATCTTTTTGGTTGAAAATTCATTTATTTCGTTAAAAATTATTTTTTTTTATTGAAGCTTACTTTTTGGAATTAAAAATTTAAGTAAAGTTTCTGTAAAAATTTTTTTTTATAGACATTTGATCTTTTTGATACAAAATTTATTTGTTTGCTTGAAAATTTAACTTTTTCGTTGAAAATCTAGTTTGTTGACTTAAAAACTTATTCCTTTAACTGGAAATTAAACTATTTTATTCTTCGTTAAAAATTTAACCTTTTTGGTTGAAAATTCATGTATTTGGTTAAAAATTATTCTCTTCTGGTAGAAAATTAATCTTTTTGGTTAGAATTGCATTTCTTAGGTTGAAAATTAGTTTTTTTGTTGAAAATTTAACCATTTTGTTGAAAAATTATTTTATTTTTTGAAAAACTTATTTTCCTGATTGAAAATTAAACCATTTTATTTTTTGTTGAAAATTTATCTTTTTTTTAGTTAAAAATTCATCTATTTTGTTGAAAATTTGTCTTTTCTGGTAGAAAATTCATCTTCTGAGCTGAAAATTCAACTATTTGAGTAGATATTCATTTGTTTGATTGTAGATGCATCATTTTAGTTAAAAGTTCATTTCTTTTGTTAAAAATTTAACAAATTTTTTTGAAGATTCTTTTTTTTTACTAAAAATGTAGCTATTCTATTTTTGTTATGAAATTGATCTTTTTCAGTTGGAAAATCACTTATTTTATTGAAAACTTGTCTTTTTTAGCAAAAAATTCAATTATATTGATAGAAAATGCATATTTTTTTGTTGTAAATTCCACTTTTTTTAAAATTCGTCTTTATAACTTTAAAACTCAAGATTTTGGATAAATTTTTTTTCTTTGTTGATTGAATAATTTTTCTTGGTTAAAAATTGAACTCTTATCTCGAAAATTCGTATTTTTTGGTTTAGCAGCTTTTTCATTGAAAATTAAAATATTTGTTGGTGGAAATATCACCTATTACACTTTTTGTTCATAAATTATTTTTTTTATCAAAGGTTTATCAGTTTGCTTGAAAATTTAACTATTTTGTTGGAAATCTCCTTTTCCTTAATTGAAAATTAATTATTTTAACTGAAAATGTTATATTAAAATTTTACATTAATAAATCCGACGTATTCCGAGTTTAGCTGACTCGTCACGTAGAGTAAGCAAGAGTAATTTGGAACAATTTTATTCGTATGCGAATCATTTAATTTTATGCAATAAGAAGCTTATGTTATACATAACAAAAAATTCTATCGACACTTACACTGCGTTAAGCAGAATTAAGCTATGCTTATTTTAACACCGTCTACAGATTTTTGATTTTAAAAAATCATGATTTTAGAGTGGTTTACCCCTCGCAGCGCCTGTCTGATTCGAAATGAATTCGATCTGAAGCTTTATTTAAAAACGAAAATCTTCATTTATTTTTGGAAACTGATGCAGTTAAATGCTCTTGAATTTTTTCCTATCTAATGTAGTCTGGTTTACCCTGAACATATTTCTCATTTATTTTTCATGTTCGATATTTCACACCCGAACTATGCTGAAAATCATACTCGCTGATGCGATGAGGCGTGGAATTAATGGGACTGATAAGAATAATGAGCTTGATGATCAGACATTCAGCGATTGGCGAAATTCTCTTGGGAACCTTAGCTACCAGAAATAGTAATCGATCTTCTCACTGATGGCTTTGACGAAAGTGTATATTTTCACCCTCAAAACGTATTAATGATATACTTCGAACCGATAAGGAAATAGTATATCATATTTCAAACGCCTAATGTTCAGTAGCAGAACTTTTTGAATTAATGAGTTCAAACCTAAACATGAAAATTTTAGTTCAGAAATCTTGTAATCAAGTATTTTTCATCAAAGAATTTAAATAGTATTAGTAATTTTCAAAATGCATTTCAAGTCTCCAAATTCTAATTTTTCTAAAGTTTATTTCATCGAAATTCGCTGCACACAATTGATGTTCATACCACATTAAGTTCAACATGAAAAGCTTCAAATTCTGAAAGAAATGAATTTTCAAATCAAAAGAAAAAATTTTCATGAAATGAAAATTAATTTTTAGCCAAACATTCGAATTAATAATAATCAAACATTTGAACTTTTAAGCAAGAGATACGAATTTTTGACAAAATTGTATTAACCAAATAGTTCAATTTTGATGCTATAGAAAAAAAAAATTTCGAAGACAGTCGAATTTTTAACCAAAATGTTTATTCACAACCAAGAAAGGTAATTTTTCGACCATAATTGATGACTTTTTAAAACTAAAGGGACGATTTTTAAACAAAAACCTTGAATTTTCAACCTGCAAAGATACATTATCAACCCATTGGTCGAATTTTTAGATAAAAATGAGTACGATTCAACAAAAACACTTGAAATTTCAACTGAAAAAATTTAATTTTTAACGAAAAAAGTTAACTATTGACTAAGAAACATCAATTTTGAACCAAGGTAGATGCCTTTTGTACCATTAAATATGAATTAGCAATCCAAAAGAAAGAATTTTTAACAAAACAGTTGACTCTTCGAGCAAAAAAGAATAATTTAACAAAATAGTTGAATTTTCGATTAAATAATTAAATTTGTAACAAAATAGTTAAATTTTGTAACCAAATAGTTAAGCTTTCTAACATACAAAGATGAATTTTCAACCACATGATCGAATTTTCAAAAAAATAAGAATAAGATCGAACCGAAATCTGAGAGATTTCCAGCCAAATAGTTAAATTTTTTAAAACAAAAAGCCACATTTTATTATAAATTAGTTGAATTTTCAACAAAAAACTTTATCTTCAACCAAAAAAGATAAATTTCCAACAATGAAAGATGATTTTCCTACCACAAAAGATGCATTTTCAATCCAGTAGAACTAATTTTTAACTAAACAGTTGAATTTTCAACCGAAAAAGATAAACCTTACAAAATTTTGAATTTTCAACAAAATAATTTAACTTTTAACGAATTAGTTGAATTTTTCACCAAATAGCTAAATTTTAAACCTAAGAAGATGAATTCTCAGCCAAGAAGATAAATTTTTTACTAAAAAACAAATTTTCAAGAAAGTAGATGAACTTTTAATTACATACAAAAAACAATTCTCAACCAAAAATGAAATGATTAAATTTTCAGATTAAAAAATTACTGTTCAACAAAAAAATAAATTTTCAAACAGTTGAATTCGACGGAAAAAAAGGAATTCTCCACCAAAAAGTTAATTTTCTACAAAACAGTTAAATTTTTAACCAAAAATAGAAGTTTCCAGAACAAACTTTAATTTTCTACAAAAAAGTGGAAGTTGCTACCCAATAATATGAATGTAAAATAAAAGTTAATTCACCACCAAATAGTTGAAATTTTAACTAAAATGATGAATCTTTAAGTTAAAAAAATTATTTTTTCTCAAGGTAGTTCAACTTTAAACTAAGTAGTTGATTCTTCAACGAAGAAAGATGAGTTTTCAATGAAACATTTAATAGTTGATACTTTAAATTGAGTTAAACAAGAAATATTAATTTTTAACAAAATAGTTGAATCCTTAACCAAAACAAAATAATTTTCAATCAAACTGTGGCAATTTTAACCAAAAAAGACTAATTTTGAACCAAGAAGATTATTTTTTACCAAAAAAGATGAATTTTCAAGTAAAACTAGTTTTTAATTAAATGGTGCAATTTTAACCAAAAAGATGAGTTTTTAACTGAAATGATGAATTGAAAAAAATGTACAATAACGAGTTTAACATTTAACGAAATAGTTTTATATTTACCAAAAAGATGATTTTGTGACTGAGAATATAGATTTACAGGAAAAAAAATGATTTTAAGTAGGGGCCGTACAAAATAGGTTTTTGTAGCCTATTTAAACGTTAATTAAGTCGCCCTATTTCTCATCACCTCCCCTACTCCCAAACTTCAGCCTTCGCTTCCTCACCATTTTTCAACTTCTTTCTTATCTACTTTTCCGTCTCCTCACTTCCCCAGCTAATAGTCACTTTCCTCTACACCCATGGCCCACATTTCCCCTCACTTCATATTCCCACCATATTTCGCCTCACTTCCCCTACACCCACTTCCCCTGAATTCCCTCACCTCATTTCCCCCACTTCTGCTACTAACCCACCCCATATTTCCCCTCACTTTCCCTACTTTCCCTCTTCTGATTTCCTCTCACTTCCCCTACTTCCCCTTCCCGCACTTCTCCTCACTTTCCCTACTTCCCCTTCCATCTTTCGAAAAATTATTAGTTGACATGATTTTTATTCTTCCGAATATTTCACATGAAAATAATAGCGCGAAATTTTAATTTAGCGAAAAAGAAATTATGGTGTGTTGTTATTCGGTCAAATGAATTTCGTTAAAATAAAAATCAGAAAAAATAGTATTTGGAATATTGACTTTAAAAAAACGTTACTGATGAACACAAATGACAAGCAATTTAGTTTATGCTAATTACGAATAATTAACTATATAGATAGATGAACATTTGTTTTTTAGCCTGCTGGCCTTAAAAAATTGACTTGCTTACACTTTCATTTTTTACAGAATTTTCTTAAAACTAACCCTTAAAACTAACATCCTTCCACACCTTATCTCTAACGCCGCTCGCTCTTATTGCATTGCCTTCCTCGCTTTGCTTCGCCTCGCACGCATGTCCCTACTTTCTTGCTTTGCCTCTCATTACCAAACTCTGCCTCCGGGGCTAATCCCTAATTCATCTACTATTTACAATATTTACATTTACTTATATTTACTTTATATATATACTTTTTTTATATATTTACAATCTTTCCTTCTCCATTCCTCTTCCTCCTTCCTTCTCTTCTTCGCCATCTTACCCAAGACTCCCTTTACCCATTCTACTGCCCTTTTGTCCCCCCTTTCATGCATCAATACCTCCATTCTTATCCCACTCCTTTCCACCTCTACGCACTCCTCCAACCAGTGCTAAACTCTTGCCTCCCCCTTCCCAAATAGTTCACACATCCTCTTTTCCCTAGCGAGCCAGAACCTATTAAAACCCTCCATGCACCCACATCTCATCCTCGCTATAAGCTCCTGACTTCCTTTCTCTCCTTTCTCACACAAATATTGCGCTCTCGCCCTTGGCATAATCCACACATAGTTCCCATTAAACCTTGTCCCCCTTATTCTCTCTTCCCCTGCTATCTTCTCTCTCTCCATGCTGTTTTTCTTAACCAACTCATATACGTTCCTTCCTTCCTCATGCATCCTTTTCACTTCATCCATCTGCAGTCCATTTGTTCTAAAATACCTTTCTCTCTCAACCTCCTCTTCCCACCCTCTCTCCTATTCTCCTTCTCCCATCAACACTCCCTAACCAGCTTACTTCCCCCCTCTTTGAAAAATTTCTCCTCATATTTACACGTAATAATAAATTATAATAATTGTGGCCATCTTCCGTGAAAAAGTGAACTAGAATACAGCAAATATTCACTACTTAGTATAGTACTTATTCGACGACTTGAGGCGCGATGATCTTCACGCTACGGCTCTCGGTGGATTCTTACTAGTTAATAATAATATCAAAACGAAAAATCTCGTCTGCTATCAAACACTTTATCCGCCTAATCTTTTATATCTCCCTGTATCTTTCTCTTCACACACTATAAAAAAATAATAGTTCCATAAACATTAGGGATTATATAAAAATCCTAGAATTGTTTGGCGTGATGTAACATTACCGAAAATACGACATCTTTAGATTCAACTTCAAAGATAAAAAATTAAAATTCATTAACCAAGAATACGAACCGATGTTGCTAATTTTGTATGTGGCTAAAGTTCGTCAATCCAGAAGTGTGTTATGAAATTCGATAATCGGTTAGATACTCTTTAATGATTAAATATAATGTTATCAAATATTAATGAACAAAGGTAACTCGATAGGAAATGGTGAATTATTAGTTAACGAAATTTAAGCGGGATGTCCCTTGTTAGGGTAACGACAAAAACTCATTTTCCAAATTCCCTGAATTTTTCCAGATTTATCCGTTACCAATTTATTATTTGGCCAGATCATTATTATTCAAAGACTAGTATTTTAATCTTATAACATTTTTAATATAAAATATTTCATAAGCGGGATACAAAAATTTCAGATTAAAACTTTAAAATATATTTATTTTAACCAAAAAAGATTACTTTTAGAAAATAATTGAATTTTCAAGAAATTTTTGAATTTTTAAATTTTCAACATAAGAAGATGAATTTTTAATCAAACAGTCGAATGTTTAAACAAAAACGAATAAACCTGAACCAAAAGCAGTTGCATTCCTAATCAAATAGTTTAATTCTGAAGCTAAAAGGAACAATTTTTCAGAAAATAGTTTAACTTTTAAACCCGAGAAGATGAATGTTCAAGAAACAGATAAATTTCCAATAAAAATATGAAATTCGAAGAAAAAGATACTGATATTTCAACAGCAAAAAGAAGAACTTTCAACAAAATAGTTAAATTTTAAGTTAAAAAATCAATTTTCAATTAAAAAATAACGAATTTTAAACAAAACAGTTACATTTTAAACCAAAGAGATAAATTTTCAAATAAAATGGTGAATCTTAATTTGAAAAAATAAATTTTTAATAAAAGAATTCTGCTTTCAATCTAATGACTACATTTTCAATGAGAAAATCTGAATTCTTAGCTAAAAATTTAATAATTGATATTTCAAACAGAAAAAGATTTTAATTGGATACGGAAAATAGTTTAATTCCACGAAAAAAGACGAATTTTCTCACTTAAAAGATGAATTTTAATAAAGAAAGTGAACTTTCAACCAAATGGTTAAATTTTCAATCAAAAAATATAAATTCTCAACAAAACGTGTAATAGTTGATATTTCTACCAAAAAAAGATTAAATTTCTACCGGAAGAGATGAATTTGAAAAACATGAATACTAAATTTCAACCAAGAAGATTTATTTTCCAAAAAAAGGTCGAATATGATGAATTTTCTAACCAAAGAGACGAATTTAAAAAAAAATAAAGATTTTTCAGTCATGAAAGGAAAACAAGTTCATCCAAATTGTTGAACTTTTAAGCCAAGAGGCGATTTTTTTGTAAAACAGTTGAATTTTGAACCCTAAAAAAACGAGTTTTGACAAAAATTAATTTCCAACCTAACAGTTGCAATTTTAAGCGAGATTAGTTTTTTTACCCAAAAAAATGAGTTTTCAACAAAATAGTTAAATTTTCAAACAAAAAGATAAACCTTCAACAAAAAAAAAAAAAATACATTTTCAACAAAGTAGTTGAACTTTTACTCAAGCAGTTGGATTTCCAACTAAAAAGGATCAATTTTTAAAACAATAGTTTAACCTCAAAAAGATGAATTTTTAACTAAAATGATGAATCTTCAGCTGAAATAGTTAAATTTTCACTAGAAAGAATTAAGTTTTAACAAACAAAAAAAAAGAATCTTCAACCTGACAGATGAGTTTCCTACTAAAATTAATATTTTTTAACAAAAAAAATAATTTTTTAACAAAGTGGTTCAACCTTCAAACAAATATTTCAATTTTCAAAAAAAGGTAAATTTTTAAACAAAAAAGATGAATTTTCAACGAATAACGTAACAGTAGACATTTCAACCGGAAAATATTTTAATTCTAAACAAAAAACAGTTGAATTTAATAAAAAGACAAATTTGCATAAAAATAGTTACATGTTAATCCAAGTAATAAAACTTCACTAAAAATATAATCTTTTTAAAATTAAATTTATTCAGAAAAAAGATCTCCTTTCGCTCCGCTGGGACTCGAACGCCAGATCAACTGATTTCCGGTCAGTTGCTCTTACCACTGAGCTACTTGAGAGATCAGAAGAAGAATCCTTTTTCTAAAACCCGCTTTATTTTGCAAGATGTTATATACAAGTCAATTTTTACCAGGAATCTGTATTATAATCAGAGATGGTAACGATCAATCAGAAGAGAAATCTTTTCACACACACTGTGAAAATAGAAATGTACAATATCGATCAAAGTTATTTCCTCTCATACAGAAAATCTTTAGCGTCATCTCAGGCTGGATGGAGCTATAAATTTAAAAAACAATCAATTAAGTTTATTCAGCAAGAAGATCTTCTCCTTTCGCTCCGCTGGGATTCGAAAGCCAGGTCTACTGATTTCCGGTCGGGTGCTCCAACCACTGAGCTACTAGAGAGATCAGAAGAAGAATCCCTTTTCTAAAACACACTTTATTTTGCAAGATAAATCAATTTTTACTAGGAATCTGTATTATCATCAGAGATGGTAACGATCAATCAGAGCAGAAATATTTTCACACACACTGTGAAAATGGAAATCTAGAATATTGATCAAAGTTATATCCTCTAATACAAAAAATCTTTAACGTATCTCATACTAGATGGAGCTATGAATTGAAAAATGTTTAAATTAAGTTTATTCAGAAAAAAGATCTTCTCCTTTCGCTCCGCTGAGATTCGAACGCCAGGTCAACTGATTTCCGGTCAGAAGCTCTAACCAGTGAGTTACTAGAGACATCAGAAGAAGAATCATTTTTATAAAACACAAAAAAAAAACAGTTCTAAAACAGTTGACCTGGCTTTCGAATACCAGCAGAGCGAAAGGAGAAGATCTTTTTTCTGAATAAATAATATTCGAAAGTTTTTTAATTTATAGCTCCATCTAGTCTGAGATGACGTTGAAGATTTTCTCTATTAGAGGATATAACTTTGATCGATATTGTAGATTTCCATTTTCACATTGTATGTGACAAGATTTCTCTTCTGATTGATCGTTACCATCTCTGATGATAATACAGATTCCTAGTAAAAATATAATCATCATAAGGAGAAACTGCAAAAAATAGAAATACAAGGCAAGTAAATCACTTACAAGAATATTATATCAGGTTGTCTGCAAAACTTCATTTTCAAAATTCCCTAATTTTTCCCTGACAGTTGATTAAAATGCCTCTTACAGAAATTCCCTGAATTTTCAAGATTTTTTTTCAAATCCCGGACTTTTCCCGGATTTCCAGGTTTTGCCTGAGCTACAGCAACCCTGAAACTGTACAATAATGAAGGTACTATTGGAAACTAACAAAGCGCGTTTACCTATGTCCTATGACACTCATATCCATGTTCCAGCGAAATTGGAAATTCGAAGTGGATCTCGCGGAGAATGATATAGGAGCTATTTCTCTTGACACCTCGAAATAGACTTCGTGCTATTACCATTTCGCAAAGCGTACGAAATTTCTCTCGAACGGATACAGTACTATCACACATCTAAACTCGTTATATTGGAAATTACTCCCAGACTTCAACCATCCGGTAGGGTGCCTTTAGATAATACGTATAACAATAGGGAGAAACATATTTGAGATTTCAAACTAACAATAACAAAAATAACACTAAATAAAAACAAAGAAAAAACATTCCCCTATTTCCCCTCTCCAAACTTAGGCCTTCGCTTTTCCTCCCTACCCCAACTTCTTCCTCATCTACTTCCTCCCCTTTTTGACTTCTCCCAACTTTTCCTCTTAATTCCTCTACTTCCTCATTTTCCCTCACGTCCCCTAGTCCATCTCCCCTCACTTCCCTGAGTACCTCAAGTTATGAGCTGTGAATTGTGAGTTAGGGCTTGGGAATTATGAGTTG
>CAKNYM010051918.1:135905-164905 GCA_932195095.1 Andricus curvator | reverse complement strand
CTAGTTCCTCTCTCCTCAATTTCCTGAGTACCCAGAGTTATGAGCTGCGACTTGTGAGTTATGATTTGGGAATTAGGAGTTATTAGTGAGGATTCATGAGTTATTAATTGTGAGTTATAAGTTATCAGTTATCAGTAATGAGTTATGAGTTATAAGTCAGGGGTAAGGGCTTATGGTTCAGGGGTTAGGAGTTAGGAGTCAGGGGTTATGCTTTAGAAGTTAAGAGTTAGGAGTCAGGTGTTAGGAGTCAGGGGTTAGGTATTAGGAGTCAGCTTTCCTTCCCTTCCCCAACTTCTCCCTCATATACTTCCCCCCACTTGAATTTTCTCAACTTTTCCTATCACTTTTTCTACCCCCTTATTTTCCCTTATGTCCCCTAGTTCCTCTCCCCTTAATTCCCTGAGTACCCTGAGTTACGAGCTGTGACTTGTGATTCAGGAGTTGGGAATTATGAGTTATGAATTATGAGCTATGAGTTATGAGTTATGGGTTTTGAGTTTTGGGTTTTGAGTTTTAAGTTTTGAGAGAAATATTCCTCTTCAAATTGATTTAAAGTTGATTATTTTGTTGAAACATCGTCTTTTGGTAGAAAATTAATCTTCTTGGTGAAAAATTTATCTTCGCAGGTAAAAATTGAGCTATTTGGTTAGAAATTTAACTATTTTGTTGAAAGTTTAATTATTTGGTTAAAAATTCAACAAAATGATAAACTTTAAATGAAACGGGATCTCAAATGATTCATAGAGATTTCATACGTTTCCAAAGAATATCCACGGAATTTAGAGAATTTTACAAAACGTAAAAAAGATTGAATCGAAAGTTTCGAGTTTTTAGTTGAAGGGTAGAAATGCAGAAGGAGTCAAGCGCCATTTTTCACTTTTCTCAGGAGAGACAAAAAACATGTTGTAAATTCAGCAGGACCATTTAAGAAAAAAATAAGAAAGTGCTTTCGAGATACTTTCATGCTCTATCAAACTAAAAAAAGTTTGCTTACAAAAATCTATCCGGTTTCGAGAAAATTAATGAAACAGGTCACGTTTCGAGGTTAGATTTCGGGTCCGTATCGACTTTTAACATCTTTCAACATTAATTGTGGAGTCAGTTTGCAGTTTAAGAAAAAACTAAAAATTTTAATTCTAGCTATTGAATGGAAGAATTGATTTCCAAAAAGTTTGTTTTAAAAAAATCACGCAGTTTCAAGAAATTTGAAAATCCAATTATGACTTCGAAATAACGAAAACTGACATTTCAACTTCAAATGACGATAGCAGCAATAATTTTGCATATTTCCAAAAAATGAGAAATTGGGTTTTGGCTTATTTAGTACTGAATGGAAGGACCCAATAGTAATTAAAAATAATTAACCAGTGTCGAGAAAAATTAAATTAGATTTTTTACTTTGTGGTTAGAAAAGCTTCTCGGACAACTTTAAACGCAATAATTAATGCGATTATTATTATTTTCCTTATATTGGGTTTCATCTTGTAACATTATTTCCGTTGAAATTAGAAGTAAGCAATTTATTATTTTATCCTATCGTAGATTGTACTATATCAATATTTTCAGAATGTGATTAATTCAAGATATTCCAGGAAAATTTTTGTTGAACTTTTTATCATAAAATCGTAGAAAAAATATTATAAAACATGGTAACCATCATCAGCATATGGATCGTTATGCATATTTTAATGCCCCTGAATAATTTATATATATTGTTGCTGCGCCCAAGGAGACATAAAGGGCATAATTTTCACCAAGTGGTATTGTTTTTAATTTTAAAAAATCACAAACTTTTACAGTAAACACAAAAATACAAGGTAAACACACGCGTCCTTTCGTCTGATACGATCGTGATTTCTCAATACTGCGCAGGCGCGATGATCGATCGGGATCAAGTACACATTGGCGCTTGACCCCTCCAGCTGTTCTTTTTTTAGTGGGAATTTTGAAAAATGATGCCCCAAAAAAATCCTTTGGCAGGCATGTATATTAGAATTTATCTGATTTTTTGAGCTAATAAACCCGATTTTGAAAATTTGGCGCTTGACTCCTTCTGCATTTCTACCCTTCAGTTATGAGTTGTGAGCTGTGAGTTGTGAGTTGTGAGTTGTGAGTAGTGAGTTGTGAGTTGTGAGTTGCGAGTTACGAGTTACGAGTTACGAGTTACGAGTTACGAGTTATGAGTTATGAGTTATGAGTTATGAGTTATGAGTTATGAGTTATGAGTTATGAGTGAAATATTCCTCTTTAAATTGATTTAAAGTTGATTATTTTGTTGAAACAGCATCTTTTGGTAGAAAATCAATCCTCTGGGTGGAAACTTTATCTTTGTAGGTAAAAATTGAGCTATTTGGTTAAAAATCTAACTATTTTGTTAAAAGTTCAATTATTTTGTTGATTTTCAACAAAATAATTAAATTTAAATCAAACGGAATCTCAAATGATTTAAAGAGATTTCAGACGATTCCAAAGAATATCCACGGAATTTAGAGAATTTTACAAGATGTAAAAAAGATTGGATCGAAAGTTTTGAGTTTTGAGATTCAGGTTTTGAGTTTTGAGTTATGAGTTATGAGTTTTAAGTTATGAGTTTTGAGTTTTGAGTGAAATATTCCTCTTTGAATTGCTTTAAAGTTAATTAATTTGTTGAAACATCGTCTTTTAGTAGAAAATTAATCCTCTTGGTGGAAAATTTATCTTTGTAGGTAAAAATTGAGATATTTGGTTAAATATTCAACTATTTTGTTAAAAGTTTAATTATTTTGTTGCAAATTCAACAAAATAATTTACTTCAAATCAAACGGGATCTCAAATGATTTAAAGATATTTCAGACTATTCCAAAGAAATCCCGGGAATTTAAAGAATTTTACAAGATGTAAAAAAGATTGGATCAAAAGTTTTGAGTTTTGTGTTTTGATTTGTGAGTTGTGAGTGATGAGTTATGAGTTATGAGTTATGAGTTATGAGTTATGAGTCGGGTGTTGGGAGTTAGGAGTCAGGAGTTAGGTGTTAGGTGTTATAAGTTAGGAGTTAGCAATTTTCCTCACTTCCCCTTCTTGGAAAAAAGTACGGCGGACGGACGCACACCTTACCGAAACTATGAGGATTTTTGCCCGGGGTTACCAAACCTTAAAAACCAAGAAAAATATATAAAGTGGGTCTATAAAACCAAATTTTTTTATTTATTTTATTTAAGAAGAAAATAGTTGAATTTTCAACAAAATAATTAAACTTTTAACAAAATAGTTAAATTCTTAACCAAATAGCTCAATTTTTACCTACAATGATAAATTTTCCACCAAGAGGATCAATTTCCTACCAAAAGACGATGTTTCAACAAAATAATTAACTTCAAATCAAATAGTTAAATTTTTAACTAAAAACATAAGTTATCAACCAAAAATGGATTCGTCAAATTTAAAGTTTGAAAAATTATTTTAAACAAAATAAAATAGAGTATTCATGTAGTTGAATTCGAGCAACAAAGAAAATTCTTTAATAAAATATTTAATCCTCCACCAAAAACATGAATTCACAACAAACAAGATTATTCATCTACCAAAAAGATGAATTTTTAAAATAGAACGTGAATTTTGAACATGATAATTAAATTTTTAACTTATAAAGGATACATTTTCAGCTGGAAAATTAATTTTCAACCAAAAAACAGGAATGCTTAACAAAATAGTCGACTTTTCAACCAAAAAATAGAAATTATCAACGAAAAAGTTAATTTTTAGCTAAATAGTTCTATTTTCTTCCAAACTGTTACATTTTCAAGTCAAAAGACATTTTTTCGATACAAAACGGTTGAATTTCGAATCCAAAAATACGAATTTTCAACAGAAAATGGAATTTATAAAATAAAGTGGTTTAACTTTTACTAAATTTGTTGAATTTTCAAAAAAAGATGAATTCTCAACGAAAAATGTTACCCTTGATATTATAACCAAAACCTATTTTAACTTGAAATCAGAAATAGTTGAATTCAACCAAAAAAAGACGAACTTTCAAATCAAGTGATCAATCCCTAACTGGAAAAGTTAAATTTCTAGTTCAAAAAGTTAATTTTTAACAAAACGAAAAAAATATATTTAACAAAATAGTCGAATTCTCAACCAAAGAAGCAAATTTTATCAAATTTAATTGTGGAATAAACAGAGCGATTTGTGATGTTGTAAATAAAATTTAAACAGTTTTCCTCTCCCGACTCTTTGGAGTAGAAAGGAAGCGATTGATATAAAAGAAGTCGCAATCACTTCCGATCCAATAGCCCTCGAGTCTTTCGGAAAACCCGCTAAATCACCCGTGGCGAGGGTAAACCATGCTAGAGATTTGTGCGCTTGTAAGCCAAACCGTCCGATGTATCGCGAACGATTGGGCGGGATAAAAGGGATGCTGCGTCGCATCCCTTGGACCAATATCTCTTTTCCAGAGCTCTAACAAGACCACTTGACTCGCGGTTCCACAAAATCTGAAAAGCTGGATAAAAGAAAATCGATCTTACTGCACAATCTGAAACGCGGGCATCATAATTTTCAAGGAAAATATAAACCACCATATATTATGAATCAATTTCCCTTCTTATTGAAATCTCTGAATGATCCAATTTTTTATTAATTGTTCTATAACTTTGTGGCGAATTTATTACACTGTTGGACATTTCTGTAGGAATTTTCAGAGAAGCTGTTTATAGATTTTTCTAAACAGAAACAGAATTGTCAAGACAAATATATACTGCAAAGGGCATAGCAGGATCAGCATGTGTATTATATATATATATATATATATTTACCATAAGATGGCATCAGTCGGTAGTGAAATACCCTGGATACATTGTGAACAGGGTATGTAGAGCAACGACTATCACCAAAAAAAAATTTGGGTGCTTCCGAATTTAGCTGACACCCAGTTAAGACTTCATCATTTCACAATCTGGATGATCAATGTACTAAAATAGTTCCCTTGTCTATTTGAACGCCTGTAGTCAGCCTAAAATAATTGTAGTTCCCAGGGCCCACCACGTGGAGATTACAATACAATTTGAAACCCCTTTCATGGGGTGCTTGATTATCGTGAGTCCCCTTGCCTCTCACGAACCGGGGTGCATGATTATCGTGAGTCCTCTCGCCTCTCACGAACCAAGGTGCTCAATTATCGTGAGTCAATGGCTCTTACGGATCATGGTTCTTCTTGGATTTCTGACTCATTTAGGGCCAGCGGGTACAATGGATTCCAACATGAACTCTATCTGCGAGTGATCTTAGTGAGTGGGTTTATCTGAAACTCTCCACTTCTTGATATTATCTCTAAAACTACTGGTACAGAGAGTGATGTCAATGACTTCCTCCCTGATTGAGTTACGGAACGTCGGGGTGTTCCCCGTGTTAAGAATATCTAAATCAGTGGTGATTAGATATTCCAGTAGGTCATTACCTCTTGAGTTGATGTCCGTGCTACCCCACAAAGTATGGTGGTAATTAGCATTGCATCCCAGCAGAAGAGGAATACCCCTGACCATGCAATATTCCACCGGTGTACATACCTCCACTGGTGGGTTGGTATCGCTGTCATAAAGAAAATAAGCCGATCCCAGAACTAGCCTTCCCATTCCTTTGAGATCCGTGGCTATCACCATCAGGTCTCTCGAACATAGCTCAAGCAGCGGGACAGCGCTAACTCCATTCGCCAGTATGCAGGCCCTTGGTTTCGCCGCCTTGGGGTCCCTGTAGCAAAAAAGACCAGCCCCTCTAATCCCCTTATGGTATCTCGAACCAACCAAGGTTCTTGGATTAGCGAGATACCTATGTGCCTCGCTGCCATGCCACTCTGCAAAACTGCAGAGGCGCCTTTGTTATGATGCAGGTCAATTTGGGTAATGGTTAGACCAGGAGCAGTCATTTAGGTCTGCTCCTGATCTTCGTGTGTCCCAACAGGCTCCTCCTGTCCCTGTACGGCATCCCTAAAGTTGACCTGTGAAAGTGATAGAAGGGCCTATTGTTGAGGGCCGCAAGAGCCCTCGTCTGGGACTCAGGAATCTGCACAACTAGGAGATGCCTGGTGCCTTCTATTGTGTTCTCTTTCTGAAGCCTACCGTGCCTGACGATTCGCCAGGACGCTGTCTTAACCTCACCATCTTCTGGAGCAACTCGCCCCCACCCACCTTATAAGCTGCACCTTCCCATGGCTTTGTCTCGACCACTGCTTTGAGTAGCCAAGCTTTAGTCGCTAGGCCGGCTGCGACAAATATGAAGACCCCTCCCCTGCAGAAAGAGGTAACGAATTTTGGCCATTGATCTGGAGACACTCTATTGAGCGCCCTCCAGGTAGCCTCCCTAAAACTCTCATACTGCTTCATAGTGAGCATCGAGTGCGGGTAGTTGGTGTCGGTCACCACCATCATCAGGGGGTTAGTCCTCTTAGCGGCCGTCAGTCCAGCTCCCGACGACTCTCTGTTCGTCGGCAGCTGGGCCGCCTTGTGCCTCTCCAAAGGCTCAGCTACCCCCAGTGGTGCTCTGAGCCCCTACCTCTCTTCTGGGCCTCAGTGCTGGATGTCGGCCCTGTAGCTGCCGACGTTTCAGCTCCAGCAGCTGCTCTACCAGCCTGCTGCGCTTGCCTCTTCAGTCACCTTTTCAGGGAACCGTTGATGCATTTCTTCTCTTTGGGGGAACTGATTGGCCACTCCCGTT
The DNA here is from genome assembly GCA_932195095.1 of Andricus curvator. Classification (NCBI taxonomy): domain Eukaryota; kingdom Metazoa; phylum Arthropoda; class Insecta; order Hymenoptera; family Cynipidae; genus Andricus; species Andricus curvator. Next base: position 158,215 of record CAKNYM010051918.1, on the reverse strand, counting down.
ACCATAGCCTCGTTCAGAGGAACCGTCGATCCCTCAGCTCCCGAGGGAGCTGAGGGCATAGCCGCTACATGAATTTGGCTTGCCGGAGAGACAGGTAGGGAGGAGAGGGTTATCTTAGACCCGTTAAGGCCCAACCCCTCTCCTCCCTCCGCCACCTCCCTTCCTACTCCTTTTCCATTTTCGATGTTAGGCGTGTTCATTTTGATCCCACGATAAGCTAGGGAAATAAAAGGGCCGCCCCTGCAGAACCCGCATGCAGGAGTAAGACTAATTATTCGGGAAGGTCGTAGGTGTCCCCGAGAGGCCGTTAGGACACCTTCGTAACCCCTAGGTGCCAAAGTGCCACGAGCACAATCACTCTACACCCATGGCCTAGGGGGGTGATCACATTGAAATGAGACACTTAATGTTCAAATATGTGCTTGCAGACCACCATAACAAACGGAGGGCTGTTTCTTGATCGCTATGCGGGCCGCAGGTCATTCCTGTCCCGATTTCTAAGCTGTAAATCGGTCCGGGAGGGGCTTCGACCCAGGGATCCGGAAGGTCCGTGTTAGCTGGGCTCTTTCACCCTCCTACCATACCGTAATCACGCACACCAGGAGAGCCTGTTTATAGAGATCCTTTTCCTCTCACCCAAGAGAGCCCGTTTATAGGGATCCTTTCATTCATATCCATACGCACCCAGGCCGAGGTCCTTTTGCCCCTCTTTTCAGTGTTGCTGAAACAGTTTAAGTGATGGAATAAATGAATATCGCTGAAACAGTTGGTGTCGAAACAAATCCTATGACGGCGAAAAGGGCTTTTAACTCCAGGGAAGGAACAGACGTTACTAAAGAATGAACAAACAACGAAAAAACAAGTGAATGTTGCTGAAACACTTCGCGACGAAACAAATCCTGCAACGCTGAAAAGGGCTTTCAACTCCAGTGAAGGAACAGACGTTACTGAAGAATGAGCAAACAATAAAAAAGCAAGTAAATATTGCTGAAACAGTTGGGAATGACGGAGCAAATGCTGCGACGCTACGAATTCTCAGAAGGTAACGCTCAGCGTATGGAGAATTTTGGGGATCCTTTTGGGGATTAGATATGTTTTAGGACATAAATTGAAGATTTTTTTGGTGAATGATGAAAGTGGTACTCGGAACAAAGCCCATAAAAAAAATTTCAAAATTTTTAAAAATTTTGTTGAGGTTATGTTTGTGGAAAAAAGTTCATAAAGTTTTTGCAGCATCCTACTATTGAGTACTCCAGGGTACTTCACTACCAATTGACGCTATCTCATGGTGAAAATATGGACCTGATCGTTCCGGAGGCAGCACACACATGCTTATCCCGCTATGCCCAACAACTCTTATATGTGTATAAAAGAAAAAATTTCAATGATTTATGGTCTTGTGGATAGATCAGTAAAATTATCCGATCCAAAGATCAGAAAAGAAAATCTAAATAAAGTAACTGAAACTTTAAAACAAAACGATTATCCAACCAGATTCATAAATAAATATATCAATAAAAGAGTTGATTTCATAAACAACATTAATAATAATCAAAATAATAACGTACAAACTTTTGACTATGAAAAAATCTTAACACTACCTTTCTCAAAAGAACTTTTGAGATTACATCAGAATAGTTTTAATACCTTCAATATAAAAGTGGTATTTACATACGAAATGGATCCCTTTAAATGTTTTTCTGAAAATAAAGATAGCACACCTTTCAACTTAAGAACACATGTTATTTATAGTATACCATGCAAATGTAAACAAATTTAGCTGGGACAAACAAAAAGATACATTATGTCTAGAATGAAAGAACATACCAACGATTGTAAAAAAGACGATAGAAGTACAGCGCTAGTTACACATTCACATAAATATGATCATAACTTTGATTTTTCAAAAACTAAGATTCTTAGCTATGAGACTAATAATAAAAGGAGAAATTTCAAATAAATAATCCATGTCGTGAAACACATTAGCTCAGTTAATAAAAGATCAGATATAGAATACATTAGCAACATTTATCATCGTCTCATTTTATTAACTAACACATTTTAAACCATATCTTAGTAATATACACATATTATGATATTTCGACAAATGTATTAAATTTAAATATTCGCACCTAACGCCATTTTGATTATACTCAGTTCACTCCAGTCCTATGCATCGCCCCCACTCTTTATGTTCTCTTAATATCCGGAGGGATATCGTAGTTCAAATAAATCCAACAGATGGCGCTCCGATCAGGTAGGCCTGTTTTTGCATTGTTATGTATTGGCAAAAACCGTAAATATCCTATTGAAAGTGATTTCTATGAGAGAAATGGGAAAAATTGACAATTTAAATCTTATGAACTTGTAGCCGAGTGAATTATTTGTGTTATTGAAAGTTTGTCAGAATTATTAGTGCGAAATCATGGTATTGAAATGTGGAGTTCCGGGATGTACGTCAGGCTATGAGAGCAATTCAGAGAAATTTCTTGTGCCAAGAAGATATGCAGTTTGTGAAAAGCACTTTTGGGAAAGTGACATCATTTGGAAGGCGGAAGTTAAAGGTCCGGATGGAAGTGTAATGTCCATGGTATGTTAATTTCGTTTTTTTTTTTTAAATTTTTTTTGTTCACCTACAAGGTTTTTATTAATTTCAATCAATTATCAATAAAAAAAATCCTTAGGAAAGATCAAATATATTTATAATAAGGGAGCGTTCACATATTACGTAACATTACCACACTATAATTTCTTAACTTTTTTACATTTTCAAGGAGATAAGAAAAATTAAATTATAGGACAAACTTATTTTGAAGAATTCGAAAAAACAATTGGAAGATTTTTAATAATTTTGAAAGATTTTGAGGATAAATTTTTTAAAATATTTCTGGGAAAATTTTTAATGGTTTAGGTTTAATTTTAAAAGAATAATTTTCAGTTTTGAAGATTTCAAAATGTGTGGGAAAAAATATGGAAGACTTTAAGACAATTGTTTTAATTTTTCAGGATTTAACCAAATTTCAGGTAAACTCAATTTTGCAGGGCGTCAAGTGAATGAAACAAATATTCTTAAGATTCACGGTGAAATTTCAAATGATTTTTATTAATGAATTCTAAGACCGAATTGAAAAAAAATTACAAAATTTTTTAAATTATTTCCTAAAGTTTTGAAAAAGAGTGTAAGAAATTTTGAAGCCAAACTTTGCCATAATGAACAATTTCAGAAGAAATTTGAGTGAATTTAGGATATACGTAGAAGTTTTAAAAATAATAAAAACTTGTAAGATATTTTAGGAATTTTGTAAGGTTTCAAAAAAATGAAACAAATTCTTTAGGTTCCCAGGAAAAATTGTAATGATTTTTTATTTCGAAAAATTCATTTCCACAGAATATTAAAAAATGTTTCACGAAAAATTTATATAATTTAAAGATATTAGACGGTTCAACAGGTTTTAAAGGATTAAAAAAGAATTTTCTTGAGATATATGGGGAAATTTTTTGTGATTTTTTAGTTTGAAAAATAAACTTTAAGACAAAATTGCAAAACATTTCAAAAGATTTTCTCAAATTTCGAAAAAGAGTAGAAGATTTTAAAGCAAAATGTTTTAATTTTTTAAGATAAAAAAATAAAAAAATGAATGAAAAATCGAGTAACTTCGAGAAATAAGTAGAAGATTCCAAAAGATTAAAAAAGAATTTCAAACTGCAAAAATTTTTATAAAAAGGCAGATTTTTTAAAAAGATTTCAAACAAAAATTTTAGAAGCTTTAGAAGAATTTTGAAAGGTTTCAAGTGAATAAACAAATTTTCTTAAAATTCCTAGGAAAATTTGGAAGATTCTAAGGCATTTTTTTACATTTTGAATGATTTTTCAAAATTTCAAGGAAAATTCGAGTCAGCTAAAAATATTTTTAGGAATTTAAGAGGTTTTGAATAGATTTAAAATATTTTAAAACTTGAAAGCATTTCCGAAAATTTATCAAATATTTTTTATTTTTGCCAAACTTCTAAAAGTCCTAAATATCTTTCGACAAGGCTCGAATTTTTCTTGCTATACTGCAAAATCCTTCAAGAATCTTTTTTTTTAATCTTCTAAATTCTTTTTTGATACATCTGAAATATTCCAAACTCTTTTCTAATTTTCTCCAGAATCTTATAAAATTTATATTCATATAAGTTTAAAAACAAACTGATAATACTTCTTTTCTTTCAAGTAATTTAAATCTTTGTGTGACTAAAAAAAATATTCAAAAAGCATTCAGTGTTACATCAAAATATTGTTTTATTTATTTCTATATAGCACTTAATCTCAAGAAACGTTTTTTTTTTATTTAGAAAACGTCTATTATGTTTTTACAAACACAATACAAAAAATGTTACGTACCTACGGTTGGGGGGGGCCGAAGGAAATGTTACGGTCTTTTACATGGGGGAGGGGGTTTAAAAAAGGTCTAAAATAACGTTACGTAATATGTGAACTCTCCCTAACTCATATAGTTAGAAAAAATTTCAAAAAAAAATATTTTTGAGCTTTAAAAAAATTTAACGTGCATTAAATAATAGCAATAAATGTTTACAATTTGTTACAATTACAATTATTTATGAAATAATTAATGACATTATAAAAATAAACAATAGAAAAATATGAATACAATTCAAACTGTTTTAAAAATACTCATCTTTATATTCAATCTTTTTAATAATAAATTACAAGTTTTCATTTTTTTTTTTTTCATTATCAATTACAGCTGCGCTTATTGTTGCTGAAATCTATGTTCTTCTTTTATTTTTATAGAAAAGTATCAAGTTTTAAATGAATTTTAGTATTTTTGCTATACATAACAATGGAAAAACAGGCCTACGTGATCAGAGCGCCATCCATTGAATTTATTTGAACTACGATACCCCTCCGGATGCTAAGAGAACAACTACCATATACACATGCACGGGCGATGCATAGGGCTGGTTCACTCATTTCTTGTATACTATCCATTATATACTAAATAACCTTTCTTCACACAAGTTAAATATTCTTTTTACTTTTTATAATGTAATCTGTTTCAAAAAAAATCCTGGAGTGGAGAATTAAAACATGGTTCTTTTTAATTATCTCCACAAAAATGATGTTACATTGTATTATATAAGTACTCCATACTTTAAATTCTAGAATCAACATGTGGTAAGCTCTTTTAGGTTAGTGAATTATCATGCAATAATTTACATAATTTTAAAACTTAGTAATTTCATAAAAACCTAATGTAGTTTATTCTAGAGTAGAAGAAATGTAATCTATCCTGAGGAGGCTCCATATCATGGAGCGAAAGCTTGATAGCTAATAAACTATATGATCAGTAAATCAACAAAATTAACATCATCTTCAATAATCTTAACTTAATCCTATTAACATTTGTTTGGCTGAGAGAAATTATTTTTTCCATTTGAAGTTCACATAATTATTTGCCTCAAATAAATATTACTTTAAAAATAATCAGGACTTTCACTTGCTTCATCCTAGTAAAATTCACTTGGTACAAGTAATCCTTGTTTTTCAGTGCATGATTATTCAGCTAATATTGCTAATATTTGCTAATATTTTTTATATTAAAGGGTGATCGAATTTAAGTTATGAATGATGAGTTTGTTACAATTATACATTGCCTTACGGAATTCAAAGCCATGCAATCTGACGTAATGCGCATTCAGGGATGCACCCGCCGGCAATGCCCTTGCATACTAAACGTTCGGCTCCTTCTACCTCCGGTACTTAGCATACATAAGCTCCGGATAATATGCAACAAATTCCTTCGCATGGTGTCATTAATCCGAAAACAATGGAAATCTCTAGATCTAAAATACTTAAGAGCCCTTCTGATCTCATCCTGGTTTAAATAAATGATCGCCAAGGCAGTAAACCTTTCTCTGAAATAGACTGTTCGTAATTTCTGTAGGAATTTTCAGAAACGCGTCACTGAAGCTTTATGCACAAACCGTTTCTAAATTTTCCTTAACAGTAACAGAAGTTTCAGCAACGGTGTATGCGTAAAGCTTTACTCACATTTTTCAGAAAATTCTGTTACAATTTAGTAATTTTCGTTTATTATAACTAAAACTGTCAAAGCATTAAAAAAATTTTTCGGTTCATTAATTTTAATATAAAATGTGTAGTCTATTTGTCCTATTAAATAACGTAGCTGCTGCGACCCTGATGTATCTCTTTAGAAGTTCATTTACGATGCAGATGATCGCAGTATCTTGTAAGTATTTCATTATCAAGATTAATTTAATTATAAAATTATAAAAATACAAAATTATACATTTAATTATAAAGCTCATTAACAAAGTTCCAAGTCGTTCCTTTTACTCGAGATTTCAACAATTTGTTCAGTTTCTTCTTCTCGTGGAAATTTTGAATCCTTTTCACGCTTGAGATCATTGAAAATCGGAAAAAATAGGTTTACTGCATCGTTATAATTCAACACAACCTTTTGCAGTTCATTGCCGCCCATGACCACAACCACCATGCTTTATCCGCTTCGAACGCGATCGAGAAGCGAAGAGTGCGCAGTTACTAACTGCGCACTTCTTTCGGTCACGATAACTTATGTTTCTGTTACCATTCAGGAATTTTAGGAAACTATTTGTAATTGTCAGATACCGTTTCTGAATGTTAATAAAAGTTTAGATGAATTTGGACCCAAAAAGACGAATTTTCAACAAAATACATGGATTAAAAAAACAGTCGAATTTTTCATCTGACAATATGAATTTTCAACACAAAAGGTTATTTTCTACAAGTTCTTAATTTTTCAAATAAATAGTTTAAGTTTTAGACAAAAAGTTGAATTTTCTACTGAAAAGGATAAATTTTCAACCAAAAAAAGTTACATTTTTTACAAAAAAAAAAAAAAAAAATGGTATCGGCGAAGAGATGAATTTTTAAACAAAAAAAAACGTATTTTCTAACCAAAAATTGAATTTTCAACCCAAAAATAAGAATTTTTAATGAAGAAGTTAATTTTCAACTATATAGTTCAATTTTCTACCAACTTTTTGAATTTTCAAGCCAAAAGGCGAATTCTCAGCAAAATAGTTGAAACCTCAATAAAAATATAAACTTTTAACCAAAAATGGAATATTTACATATATTTTCAGTTTAAAAAGAAAGCTCTATAAATCTACCACTCTGAAGATGAATTTTCCGAATGAAATCATGAAACTGCACAAAAAAAAATATTTTTAACAAAGCAATTCAACTTTCAATCTGGTAGTTAAATTTGCAAGCAAAAAATATGAATTTTCAAGAAAACGTGTAATTGATGATATTTTAATCAAAAAATATTTTTGTTCAAATAAAAAAAAAAATTGAATGCAATCAAAACGTACGAATTTTCAACAAAACAGTTCAATTTTGAACCAAAGAGATGAACTTATTACGAAAAAGATAAATTTTTAACTCAGAAGATAAATTTCAACCAAGAAAACACAAATTTGCAACACATCACATAAATTTCCTAATAGAAAAGAAAAATTTCCAAGTAAATAGTTGAATTTTTAACGGACAAGGATCAGTTCTGATCTAGAAATTAATTGCGCAATTTACTGTTTAAAAAAATATATTTTTCAACCAAAAAATAAACAAATTCTCAACAAAATAGTTAAATTTTCAACCAACAACTTCTTTGTTAGAAATTTCACTCTTCCACTGAAAATTCGTCTTTTTGGTTGGAAAATTCAACTAGTTTGTTAAAAAGTTTTCTATTTTGTGGAAATTGCAATATTTTTACTTGAAATATTAGGAATTTACAGCATTTCAAATTTATTGAATTTATTTGAAAAAATTTTAAGCTATAAGAATTGTAAGCATTCTTTTCTATAGTCATGCAAACAGTGTTTTTAACTATTTTATTAGTTGAAAGTCATAACTTGCATAGTACTGTAAAACAATTTTTCGAATATGGGTTTACTGCATAATAAAATCTTAAAAATCAAATACAGGTTGTGATAAAAAGATTTGTTCGTATGCTCATTTTTTAATATAGTAACACAAAAATTTAATATGAATTTTTGTAGAAAATTAGGCGTAATATTTCAGCGCAGTGATGATTTTTTCTTTCCTTCACGATATTTTTAGAAATTATGATTGCTTATTGAAAAAAAAATTTCTTCTCTTCATAGTCCTTCTACCGAATAAGTGCCAAAGTGTAATATCGTCAAATTATTTGTTGATTTTTTCAGAACACAATAACATATTTGTATCAAACATTTGTAAATCTTATTTAGCTTTCTCATATCTCGGAAGCAAGTTCTTATTTTTGTAAAAAATTGAAAATTCTATTTTCAGTCGCTGCCAAAAAGAGATTTTCGAAACCTGTAAAATTGTAACCTTCATGGACGATTCACTCAGAATTGGTTTACTTTTTTATATCAAAACTTCCTTATCCTCATTCAGAAACTCAATATCTCGGGAGAAAGTTTTTATTTTTTATTTAAATTGAAATTACAATTTTATCGCAATCCGCAGCCTAACCTGTTTCATTTCATGGTCAGTGTCACATTAAGATTGTCAACTGACGCACCTATATTCTCGAAACTGGATAACATTTTCTAATCAAATATTTTTGGGTTTGAATCAACAACACGTCATTTCGGAAGCGGTTTCTTGCCATATCTTTAAGTGATGATTGGTTAACTTTTTTTCGCTAAGTAACGTAAACTGTCTTGGGTAACTTACTCAACACTGCTTCGTATCTTTGTTCATATTTGATAGAAATCTTGATAAATATTATAAAAACATCAAACTCAAAGAGATTAGTACAAGTTTATTTTTATTTCAGAAAAAACCGTTGATGCTATAAAATATAAATATGATAATAATAAAATCTATCCGATAATAAATATGTGTTGCATCTTCATCACGCCAATTTCACGTTTTCTTACCGCAAATCATGCACCTCGATAACTCTAAATTGAATTCGAATAAGAAATCTATAAAGGAGCATCCTTTGGCGATTACGTGTCTCTTTTACTTTGATCATTCGGGCGTCAAAAGTCGCTTGAGCTCGTTTTCCTTCCCTTCATTGCGGCAAAGTTCAATCAGGAAAGCAAATCTTGAATTACCTCTATACCTCTCGATAAATTCGCGAGAGCTTTGATTATCCTCTTCCTAATGTATAGAATTCCTGAAAAAAAACAAGAATCCAACGATCAAATTTGGACAACCACCATAAAATGATCCTATTGCAATTCCTAAAATAAAAACACTTGTTTCTATGGACAAAAATAAAAAAGAGGAGAGAAAAATGAGAAGGCAACTAACCAAATCCCCTTCCTTTTCTTTTTCAATTCTTCGATCTTTTATATTTTGATTATGATCAAATCACAATATGAAAACATTAGAATGTTTACCAACGTTTTGGTGCTCATAAAGCACCCTTATCAAGGTAAGAAAAATTAGAGCAGGTGGGAACAGCGACGAAACAACGATGCTATCTCCTCGATACCTGAGATCTAAGTGTGGAAAAGGCAAATCCGTTATAAACAAAGAGGAAATTAGAAAAAGTCATGATAACCTATTGCTAAATGTAATTAATCATACTAGAATAACTTTTGTTAAATTTATCCGAATCAGTTTTCAAGTTAATAGACAACTTATTTTGTTTTTTAATATGAAGCATTTCCATGAATTCTCTCTTTCTCTCATTACTTTCACTATGTAAGATTTCAACATTATCCCAGTCAAACTCATGGTCAACATCAACAAATCCTTTTGTATGTGTAGCAACAACACTCTTATAACAACGTCCCAAACGAACATCACTTTGGTATTCCTCCACGTAAGTCATCTTACAGATCTTGTAAACAACACCACCTTTTTAAAATTTATCTAAAGTATCTTTACAAAAAGTTATTATTGAATCCATTTCGAATGGTATACAGAAAATAGTATGAATATCAAATTTTTTTAAACATAAATTCAATAGTTTTCGAAATTTGACCAAAAAAAGGCAGAACAAAAGTATTAAAAGAACTATATTCTCTCAATTCCTTCTGATTATCTGTAGATACAATGTTGCTTTCTTTGTTTTTGATTTGTTGAATTCTAATTGTGATATTTTGCTCAATTTCCTTTGTGGGTAATGATTTAGAAAAGGATGTTCCTCACAATATTCAAATTCTCTTTGTGAAATGAAATGTGGGACAAGCCTAGAGTTCTGTCAAGTAAGTTTTTGATTACTGCAATTTTGTTTTGAAGAGGATGAGCCGAAAGGAAATTTCCAATTCTACCTGAATATGTACTTTTTCTATAACAAATGGTAATCATATTACCAACCTGACCTTTAATTACTTCTATGTCCAAAAAACTGATTTTATTATTTTTCATTATTTCATGGGTAAATTGAAGATTTGGATAAAAACTGTTAAAAGCATCAATAACTGCCTGCAACTTTGCTAGAGGAACACATAATAAGGTGTCATCATCATCATACCGAAAGTAAAAGGGCAAAAAAAAATCTAGCTTCTTGAAAGCAAAGACCTCCAAATCTTCCATAACTATTTCTGCTAAAATCGGAGAAATGACTGAACCTATGGGAGTAACAAACTTTCGCCTATAAAAAGATCCATTGAACTTAAAATAAGTTGAGTTCATAATAAAAAATATACCTTTAATAAAATCTTGTTGACTTAATCGAGTACGTGTTTTTATATTGTCCCATCTATTTGAAATAGCCTGTTTAACTAATTCAAGAGGTATACTCGGAAATATTGCAACAACATCCAAAGAAATCATTACATGGTCATCAGGAACAGTTTTTTTAATAATAATTTTTTAGAATTGCCAGCTATTTTTAATATTGTATTTTGAAGTTGTAATGAAGTCTTTGAGTATCAAATTGAAGTTTTGTTCTAAAAATTTCGTCTGAGTGTTAATAGTTGAAATAACCATTCTCAAAGGATAGCCATCTTTATGAATCTTTCTCAAACCATAACATCTTGCAAGAACTGTGTCTTCGGTATTTATATCAGTCCATCTTATATCTTTTCCTAAAAATCCTTTCTTTCTCCAATTGTCTAGAATTTCGAAAGTGTCTCTTCCTAATTGTTTTAACAAATTTTCATTCAATAAATCAAAGTTATCACGATTGGAAAGTAAATCCTCCATATCGCTAATATAATCTTATTTCTTCATACAAACTGTAATATTGCCTTTATCAGCATTCATGCAAATTATATCAGGGTTGTTTTTAAGAAAACCTTCCGTTATCATGAAACCTTCAGAAGTTTAAAATTTTTTAAATTTTATTTAAAAATTTTTTAAAGCCTCTTCCTTTAGTCTTCTATAAACTGCGACTATGAAAATCATGTGACTAGTATTCTAAAGAGTTTAAATGCTCGGAGAAATTCTCGCGAGCACGGGAATATGCTCGAGAATATGCTCGACCTTTATGTGCTTTGAGAATTTAATGAGCATTTATGAGCATTTTAAATTAGGATTCAAAAAAATTGTATTTTCTACTTCTATTAATAATAATTACACTATTTAAATTTCGCGGGAAAATGCATCGTTTCAAATTGGAAAGGATGCTAAATTGAAATGATAAAAGAAGTCAAAGTAATAGAAAACATATTAGTCGCATTAAATAGTGCCTAATTCAGGGTTGCTACAATATCCCAATTTATAAATTCTTCTAGGAATAAAACCAACCATACACCTAGAAGATTAATAATATTAATGCAAAATAAATTTTGTTTCTAAATATATTTAAAACACGTTTTAGTTGTGTTTTCAAGTCAAAAAGATGAATTTTCTATCAACGAAAAAAAATGAATTTTCAACTAAACAGTTTTTTTCTCAATGAAAAATATTATTTCTTAACAAAAAATAGAATAGTTAAATTTTCTACTAAACACATAATTCTTTCAACAAAAAAGATTACATTTCCATCCAAAAAAGTAAATTTTCAAAAAAAAAAAAATGTAATAGTTAAAGTGAATTTTCAACTTAAAAAAATTTAATTTTCAACCAAATGCATGCATTTCAAACTGAAAAGATAAATTTTCTACCAAAAATAAAGTAGGATAATTTTCAGTCAGTAAAATAAATTTTCAAACAAAAAACAAACTAATTTTCAACCAAAGAAATTAATTTTTAACCAAAAAGATGAAATTTCAACTAATGAGTGTACTATTTAACAAAAAAAGACGGATTTTCAACAAATAGTTAAATTTTCACCGAAAACAGATTCAACTAAAAATAGAATAGTCAAATTTTCAGTAAAAAAAATAATTTTCAATAAAATTAAAGTAAATTTTCAACGAAATAGTATAATTTTCAACCAAGAAGATTAAATTTCTATCAGAAAAGATAAATTTTCGACAAAAAATGAAAGTTATATTTCCAGTTTAAAAAATGAATTCTAAATAAGAAAAATCTCATTTTCAACCAAAAAGATCAATTTTCAAATTTTTAACAAAGTACATGAATTTTCAACCAAATATTTGAATTTTTAAAGGAAAATTAAACTATATTGTTGCAAAATCATTTCTTTTTTGGTTCAAAACGTATCTTTCATAGTTAAAATTGCAAACAATTGAGTTGAAAATTCAACTATTTTCTTGAAAATTCGTCTTTTTGGTAAACAATTAATCTTGTTGGTTAAAATATTACCTTTTCGGTTAAAAGTGCAACTGTTTGATAATTAATTGGTTTTGATTTAGGATTTAACTATTTTGTTTAAAATGTGTCTTCTTTGGTCGTATTCAACTGTTTTTAGTTGTGTAAGAAAATCTTTTTTGGTTGAAATATGAACTATTACACGTTTTGTTGAGAATTCATCTTTTTTGGTGAGAAATTCAACTACTAGTTTAAAAGATAATCTAGTGTGGGAAAATTTATTCTTTCTTATTTAAAAATTCAACTATTTGATTTAATGTTAAAAACTTTTGTCGTATTTCTTTTTTTCTTAATTCAAAATTTTAGTTAAAAATTCATCTCTTCTTTTGAAATTTAAATAGTTCAATAAAAATTCGTTTTCTGGGGGATTGAGAATTTATTTTATTTTGATACGTTTGATTAAATTCTCCTAGTGTTGAAAATTAATTTTTTTCTTTGAAAATCGAACTATTCCATTTTCGTTTCAAAATGTCTTCTTTTAGTTGAAAATGAAACCATTGGGTTGAATGCTTAACTAATTTGTTGAACATGGATTTTTTTTGTTGGACATTTTTCATTTTAGTTACAAAATTCTTCTTCTTTTGGTTGAAAATTAATCTTTTTGGTTGAATTATTAACAGCTTGGTTGAGAGTTATACTACTTTGTTAAAAATAAACTTTTTTGGTTGAAAATAATCACTTTGGTTAAAAATTTATCTCTTTGGTTGCAGATTTTACCCCTGGATACTCCTGGAGACCAAGAAAATAAATTTTTAACAAAAAAGTTTTAGCTTTCAACCAAGTAATTTAATTTTCATTCCAAAAAGGATTAATTCTGAACAAATAAATATTTCCCTGTCAAGAGAGAGACAAAATTGCAAAAAAACTGTTTAATTTTTGAGCAAAAAGATGAATTTTTAACTAGGAAGAATAATTTTATACCAAAAAGAACGAATTTTCAACAAAATATATGAATTTTTAACCAGTTACTTGAATTTTCAAGTAAAAACAATCAATTTTCAACAAAAAATAGAATAGTTCAATTTTCAGTTGAAAAAATTAATTTCAAACTAAATGAAAGACGAATTTTCAACAAAGCGGTTAAACATAGTAATATGAAGCTACTTTTATAAATTAATAATAATAATAATCGACAAGTGGTCGCAGCTAATATATTCTGTTTGCAGCATGGAGTTGGTTCGCAAATGCTTTTGTTTCTTATTATTGTTTTTTTTAATTTGGTTCGTTTTGTTAATTGAATTTTAGAAACACATAAGTGTAAAATTAAATCGTATTCAATTGATAATAGAATATGAAATTCTTGGAAATTACAATTACAATTTTTAATTTTAAGCAAGAGTGGAGTCTTTAACCTTTTTAGTTTATTATATAAAAAAGTCAGAATTATGTTAAATATTATAAAAGTTGTAGGACTTCCCTATTTTTAAATATTTCAAAACTGTAAATTGAACAATGTTATATACTACTTAATCAGCTTTCCACCAGAAACTTTCAATATTAAATTATTGAATTTCAAGCATTTAAAACTAAATAATTTCATATCGAAACATTGAAAATGGTTTGGTTACATTTTTAAATCTTTTAAAACTGTATCGTTTGAAAATAATTGTACTTTATATTTGAAAAAATCATTAAAATCAATATTATAAGATTGCAATATTTTGAACTAAAGGCCGGAATAAATAAATTTGCTTATGGTAATTTTTTTGATAAAAAATTGACCCCAAAAACGCGAAAATTATGGCAAATGACTTGTTTATTTTGTTAAAAATTGTAAATTTTAAAGGAATACTTAAAATCGTACACTGTCAAAGAATTGGAAACTTGAAATTAATGAATTTTACAACCAAATAGTGGATTATTTTCAAATTTATAGCGTTTAAATTAGAAAAATTGTGAATGTAATTTCTGAAAAATGGTACATATATACTGGTACAATGGTAAAATGGAAAACTTTTTTAAAATTATTCATTACTGTATATTTTTGAAGTAGCTTTTCAAATTTCCAAGGCTCTTTCTACTATTTGGTTGATCGATTTTTGTAATAGTGGCCTTCCCTTGCCACCGAATCTTGTATTCTTAGAATTAAATATACATACAACTTTGTTTAAAATTCATCTTTTTGGTTGAAGATTCATTATTTCAGTTGAAAATGCATCTCTTTGATCAAAAAATCTTTTTTTTTTTTTGAAAATTAATTCTTCAACCTGAAAATTGAACTATTCTAGCTTTTTGGTGAAAATTAATCTATTTTGGTTGAAAATTCAACTACTTGGTAGGAGTTGTAACTACTTTGTTAAAATTTCATTTTTTTGCTAAAACCTTCATCATTTTGACTGGATATTTTCGAACTATTTTGTGACAAATTAATTTTTCAAACTGAAAATTTAACTATTCCATTTTCGGTTAAAAATTTATCTTTCTAATTATGAAATTCTACTAGGTAATTAGTTTCAAGTTTGTGTATTCTGATGAAAATTCGTTTGTTTTTTTGTTGAAAATTAATTTTCATAACTGAAAATTAAAGTATTCCATTTTTGACTGAAAAATATATTCTTTTTTTGTTGATAATTGAACTATTTGGTAGAAAATGCATCTAATTCGTTGAAAATTCGTCTTTTGTGCTGGAAAATTAATCTTCTTGGTTGAAAATTGAACAGTTACATTTTCCAAAGACGAATTTTCTACAAAATTCAACAGTTGAATTTTCAACTATACTACGTATTTAAAATTAAAAATTATTTAATTTTACAAATACACATTCATAGTTTTTAAAATTAAAAATTCATATCTTTCAAATCTTAAAAATAAAAAATGGAAAAATAGTTTAAAAATTTCGGTCAAGCATTAATAACTAAATATGCTTTTATTAGCTGTTCAATTTACCAAGCCCCTTTCCAAATTAATTTGGGGAAAAGAATTTGCGGTAAAACTTAATGCATGTAATATTTGTGGGTGATACTGAGACCAATCTATTCAGATTATTAAATTTTCCAAATAGAAGAAGAAAACAATCCAAATTATTTATATAAATTTCTAAAAATTGCTAAAATTCAATACATTCTTTCTACCAAAATTTAAATAAAAAAAAAATATTTCTCACAAGAAAATTGAGGTAAAATTAAACTCAATTTAAAGAAATTTTAGATTATTCATAAGCAAACCCTACATATTGGAAAGAATCATGAGTTTAGTGCCTCTATTTACAAATTTTTAAATTAAGATTGAGAAGAATTCCATTTTATCATAAAAAATTTTGCAAAATAGGCAGGAAAAAGATTCATAATTAAAAAATAAAATTCCTAAACAACCTCACTTTTCGGCTCATCAGAGACAAGAATAACATGATGGAAAAAGAGGGAGAAAAAGGGAAAAAGTCAACCAAAAACCAACCTCTCACTTTTTCTTTTCTCCGTCCTTTTTATACTACGAGGAGACCAACATGTTTCGAGGCCAATCTAGACCTCCTCATCAGGGATTATTTATAGGGAATAACTAAAGGTATGCAAAATATATATACCTGTAAAGAAAATATTTTAATTAGTATTAATTAAAAATTGATTTAGTTTAATGTAATCAAATATATTTACTGAGGAAATGATTTTTTAATAAAAAAGAATTCTTTCTATTATCTAGTCAAAGAAAATTACTTTAACCAATTAATTACTCTGTCCCATACTTTGCAATATCTTGAGAGGTCCCCTTTTAAATTGATAGCCTTGTTACCTACTCTCTTTATAAATAAAATATCCCTGAATTCTCTAGTTTTCTGATTTTTTTCATGATGAAGAATACAAATTCCCTCCTAGAAAAAAACTAAGGATAAAATTTGTTGCAGGAAATTTTTTAGAGCGATAAAGTTTTGTTTAGCCAACTTCGCGTCTTTCAAGATACATGTGTTTGTCATGGAACAACAAAAGAAAGTTTAACCGATATTTGTGTAAAGTTTATCCTGTGAAGTTAATTTCTATTGCAAAGAATCTTTCGTCGGAAATCGATGTAAAGTTTATCTTCTGTTTTTTCTGTGCTGACAATTCCTAGTTTTCCAGGTTTTCCACAAAGGGTAGACACCCGGATTGCTCTTAATCGGAAGCAGATACTTTTAGCAACTGAACTATGATAAACAATGATAATAGCAATATTTGATATGATGGAAATAAAAAGCAAATTTGTATAAAAATAAGAGTCTGAACTTTAGCCTTATAGGTATGTAAAGAAGGAAACTTACGAGTATTCGTCGTACTCATAAAGGCGTCAACACTGTTGAGTGCTGTTTGATATTTTATGAACGTTTCTGAAGATGCTACTAGGGAAAGGATTCCTTCATGCGAATCGTGCGAAATGACCCATGAAAACTGCCTCTAGTTGAGTGAACATATCTTGATCGCCCCCAATGTTATATTCTTTTGCGTATTGTCGCCCCATGTGGCCTCAGAATTTCGAGAAAGATGTGGAACAACCTTTCAGTTAACCTTTTTATTTAATATCCAAGGGTGTCCATTTGGAAGTCAATCGATATCTTTATAAAGTCAAATTTCTTATAAATAGAACAAGTCTACCAAAAAAGTAAAAATTGGGTATTCAACCCCATTCATCGTTACTACTAAATCCCAATTTCAGAAATCCTTAAGTCTCCTTAGAAAAGTAGCGTATGAGGACCCTGACAAAGTATATTTAGGAATTTTAAATTGTTGATTTTTTAGGTCTTACGGTCCACATAAAATTTAATAAAAATTGAGCCGAAAACATTTTTCCAACTCAGAATTTTTTAATTAAAAAACTCCTTTCTCTATCCTTTACGTACGTTTGGGTACAATTGCGTACCTTTTGCAGAAGGTTTTTACAACCTAAATACAATAATATTTCAAATTAGCAATATTAAAAATAAAAATAAAAACAATAATTTCATAAATAATGTCAATTTGTACCTTTGATAAGATTAGTTTCGAAGAGAAACACAAACATCAAAAAGGAACATAGAAACCAATGTCAATTTTGAAGAATTCAAGTCAAAATTGACACTGGTTTCTACCTTCTGAAAAAGGTACGCAAGTGTACCCAAACGTACGTAAAGGATGGAGAAAGGAGTTTTTCAGTTATTAAATTCTGAGTTGGAAAAATGTTTTTGGCTCAATTTTTATTTAATTTTATGTGGACCGTAAGACATAAAAAATTTACAATTTAAAACTCTTAAACATCGTCGGTCGAAGAAAAGGATTGCTTTGTTACTTATCAAATCATTTTACAAAGTATATTTAATTTAGATTCATCTTTTTTTCTAAGAAGGAAATAGTGCAATATCGTTTACCAATATTGATTAAGTAAGCCATTTTACTCATTAGGGTGGGTCGAAAAAACAAAATTTTGGAAATCGGAAATAGAACCATGTGAAACAGTAGCATAAGGACCCTGGCAAAGTATACTCAATTTGGATTCGATTTATAAATGCCTTGCTTTTGAGCATTAACAATACATGTTTGAAAAAAATTCTTATATCCGTAATTTTTATATTTTCAAAAGTTGTCTACTTTTTTACATTTCTGTAGGCCTTAAACGGCTTCTTAAATTTCAACAGATTTTTATTTGCAGCCCGATTAGATATTATAAATGTTGAGTAGATCTCTGTTTTCAAAAAATAAGTTCAAGACCTACAGAAATGTAGAGAGAATTTTTTGACGTATCTAGAAAGTATCTGCTAGTAAAAATACGCTACACAAATTTTTTATTAGTTTTTGATTTTTTTTAAACATTCTGTTTTTATCTATATTCGAGTATTGTGTTTAACCTGTAAGGGTGTTTTCAGCGATAAAAATACTCTAGGAAAAAATGAATAAATTCATGGATTAGAAAATAAAAAGGCAGCATGTTCTCCAAGAAGTCATTTTTGTATTTTTTCTTAAATCATTATATTTACACATTTCTGTGGAAATTTAAAAAAATATTGATATCTACGAAAATATCAAAATTACAAAAATTAGAATTTTTTCAAACATATTTTATTAACGTGCACAACCAAGACGTTTATCCATCACATCTAATTAATTATAGCTTTTCAGGGTCCTCATACGATACTTTTCCACATAGTTCTAATTCCGATTTCCAAAATTTTGTTTTTTTCGACCCACGCTACTACTCATCTTTAGTGAAAAAAATACTAAATAACTTTCTACAAATGAAAAATAGGATAATTAAGTGTGACCATCATCGGTTATCAATCCAACAAACTGAAACTAACCTCAAAGTAAATTTTATCGAATGCACCTAAAATTCGTGTTACAATTTTAAGTAATAATTGAACCATTCTATTTTCAAGTAATTTTCATTTTTGTCAAGAATTGAAAAATAAATATCGTCTGTTTGAAAACATAGGGTTCTATGGGCCTTATGGGCTCTATGGGTTCATATAGGGTTCTGAAAAATAAGTTTCATATTTTCTTCAAGAACTGTGAAAATGTTGTGCGACTTTTTGCGATTTTGGAAGTTATGAGTAAATTTGTGTCGAACTAATCATAACCTTGTTTTAAAATGAATAATAAGGAATTGCAAAAAATATAATCATTTCCCATTTCAATATGTTTTCAAATACAGTGATAATTGAATGACTATCAGAAAAAAATCTAGATCAAGTAACATATATTTTATAATAGAAAAAGAGGTATATAAGAATAATTTACTGCAAAAATCTAAAATAAAAATAGAATGCTCGCTGGTGTTAGTACAAGCTAAAAATAATTTCTTGAACCAAAAAAACTATTTTCTTGGATATACATGAAAATTTCGGTAAATCAAATAAGCTTTAGTTGACTCAACAAAATATTTGATTGACCCAACCAAATTGTGCTGTCTTATCAAGAAAATACTAAATTTACCAAAATATTTTGATAAAATAACCAAAAAATTTGTTTAGGCTCACCAAATATTTTGTTGTCCATGCAATAATCATATTCTACGGTTAAATGCATTTTTTTCTGACCCAACCATTTTATGACTGTTTGATTAAAATTTTTGAAATTTTGCATCCACGATTTTGAATTTTAGATTTTTATTGTCAAATTCGTAATTAAAAACCTTAAAAACTACTATAACAACAAATGTGTGCGTGAATCCCATATTTTTTCGATGAAAGTGTCTGTAAATTTTGAATGTGCTATTTTTAAGTTCATATTTTTGAAATTTATTTCAAAGTATTTTATTTTTCATCGATCGATAGCAAAGAGCCATTACTAAATGACAGGCTGTTAATACTTTTTTTTTAATTATTTCCTTTTAGTTTTTTCTATGTTTTTTATTTTATTATATATTTTGAATTTATTTTTTATTTTTGTTTTTCTTTTCTCGAATTTAGGAATCAAAAACCCTAGAAACCATTGATAAAATATTTTCGTGGAAATCGAATATTTTTTTGGTGAAATTGTCCACCATTTTCATCCACTATTCTTAATTTTTAATTTTCATTGCGAAATTCGTAATCAGCGACCTCAAAAACCACTAATAACAAGTTTTGCAAATTCTGTATTTTTTTGGTAAATTTCAGAAGAATAGAAATATTTTCTTAAGATTCTTGAGAAAATTTGAATTTTTTTTTTATGTGGAAGAACGAACTTTAAGAGAAAATTTAAAAAGGCTTTAAAATATTTCAAACGATTTCCTTCAATTTCGAAAAATAATTCAGAAGATTTTAAAGCAAATTTTTGTTATTTTGCAAGATTAAAAAATTAATAAAATCGAGTAATTCTAAGAGATATTTAAAAGTTTTGAAAAGATTCAAAAATAATTTTAAGTTTAAAAAGATTTTAAACAATTTCAAACGTAGATGTTTGGAAACTTTGCGAAAAAATGTTGAAGCTTCTTATGGGTTTTCAAAGGTTTCAAGATAATAAAAATATTCTCTTCAGATTTCTGGGAAAACTCAAAATATTTTTATATCTTGAAAAATTAATATTTTAAGAAATTATTTATAAAGATTTTAAAACGTTTGAAAATTGGCAAAAAGAATCTGAAAGGTTTGACAACAATTTGTTATCAAATTTTAAAAGGGTTTTCAAACTATTAGGAATAATTGGATTCAGTTTAGAAGATATTTAGGAATTTTAGAAGTTTTGAAAAGATTAAAAATATTTTTACACTTTCAAAGATTTTGGAAAATTGATCAAATATTTTTGAATTTTCCAAACTTCTACAAGTCCTGAATATCTTCAGAAATGACTCGAATTTTTCATAAACTTTTTTAAATCCCGTAAAATAAAAAACTTTCTCAACAGATTTTTTTTGCGACTTTTTCGGCATATCTGAAATCTTCAACAATCTTTTTGATTCTTATAAAGAATCTTAGGAAAATTATATTTACATAACAAGAAGAACAAATAAACTTGAAAAATAAAGAGTTATTCAAAAATTTCATTTTGTAATAAATTTTTCATTTTGTATTCAAAATTATTTTTACCCTCAAATTTTAATTTGATTGACTTTTTTTTTCTATACTGAAAAATCTTTTTTGGTGGAAACATAAACTATATTATTGAAAATTCGTCTTTTTTAGTTTCATTTAACTGTATTTTATGTGAAATCAAAATATTTCTGTTAAAACATCAACTATCAAATTTTTCATTAAAAATTTATCTTTTTTGGTTAAAAACTCAACTATGTGATTGAAAATTAACTTTTTTATTAAAATTTTAATTAGACATATATGTCTTTAGATATATCTGAAATCACCAAAAATCTTTTTGAATTTTTTCAAGAATCTTCTGAATATTATATTTATGTAACCCGTAAAAGGAATAAGGAAATAAACTTCAAAAGTAAATAGGTATTTGAAATATTTATTTTGTATTAACAATTATTTTCCCCCTCGTGTAAAAAATGTACCACTTGCCTTTAACAAGAAGTTGCCGATTTTTTGATTTATTGAAAAAAAATTTTTAGTTGCAGGACAATGATTACTGATATTTTTTCCAAATGGTAGAAATTGTTGTCAGTAAGGTAAATAATATTTCCTGAAAGTTTCATAGAAAAAAAAAATTAAGATGAATTTGACCTCTTAATATTGACTTTAACATAAAATCACATCTGAAAAATCCTTTCTGTTCATAAGGCACCCTGATAATGAATTTCGTGCCCCTCAGATCTTTTTCTTCTGAAAAATACAATTCTGTTTCTGCCAGGGACTACGAAAATCAAAAAATTATTATACAACAACTGTAAATAATTTGTGGGTGATTCAAAACCAATCTATTTAGCTTATTACATTCTCACAAATAGAAAAAAGAAACAATCGAAAAATTTATGTATTTCTAAAATTGCTAATATTTAGTGGATTCTTCTTACTAAACTTTTTTAAATAAAAAGATTTCTTTCAAGAAATTGAGGTAAAATTATTTATACTCAATTAAAAGAAATCAGAAAATATTCATAAACAAACCCTGCAGATTGGAACGAATCATTTAATTAGGGTATGATTAATATATTCTTATGCTAATTGAAAAAATCAAACATAATACTTGCAAATAAAAATGTAGTATAAAAAAGAGGGATAAAGGAGAAAGTGAAAGGTTGGTTTTGGTTGCCTTTTTCTCTTTTACTCCCTCTTCTTTCTTTTGGTTATTTTTGTCTCTAATGAACCGAAAAGTGAGGTAGT
>CAKNYM010051918.1:123274-135805 GCA_932195095.1 Andricus curvator | reverse complement strand
GCGAAATCCTGCGATTGTCGTTATGACAAACTTTTAACTGTATATATATGTTCAACTCTTTTTTTAAATCATGTGTGTGTGTGTGTGTGTCCACTTACACACACATGTACACACAACACATATCCCTTTTTAAAAAAGATTACTTAATCTAATTTTGTATTCATTAGTGAAAAATTGACCAAGATACAAAAATTATTATTTATAATAAGATTAAAAAAGTATTGAAAATTCAAAGAATTATTTAAAAGTAAAAAAATAAAAATGGTAATCAATTAACTTCATGTACGTATGATGTATGTAAGTTTCTAAAATCTGGCATGCCTTGAGAGTTTTCGACTTAAAAACGAAGGTTAGTTTGCCTCAATACTTTGAATACTTCACCACGTAATTTTTTGTTAGTGATAGTTTCATTAAAAATAATTGTTCTTTTTTAATATAAATTAAAACAAAATTTCAGAAATTTTTCGAGACTGTGTTCTTTCAACAGCATTTCAATCAGTGTCGAGATGTAATGTGTGAATAAGATTTGGATCATAATACTTACATACATCATACGCACAGGAACTTAATTAATTACCATTTTTCTTTTTTAAATTTCAAATAATTCTTTGAATTTTTAATACTTTTTTAATTTTATTAAAAATAATAATTTTTATAGCTTGGTCAATTTTTCACTAATGAATGCAAAATTAGATTAAGTAATCTTTTTTAAAAAGGGCTATGTGTTGTGTGTTCATGTGTATGTGAGTGTACACGTATATATTAATTTAATTCGCAGGTATTATGTTATGTATGTATAAATAATCCCTGATGAAGGGGTCTAAATTGGCCCCGAAACATGTTGGTTCCCTGGTAGTATAAAAAAGACGGATAAAGGAAAAAGTGAGAGGTTGGTTTTGGTCGACTTTTTCTCTTTTTCTCCCAGATTTCCCAGCTAAATTTCCACTTTCCATCTGATAGGAAAATATTTTTAACCGGAAATCCTGTTTCCGTTTCTGTAGCCGCAATTTTGCAAGGTGATATTCAGAGATAAATTTGAAAACAGAAACTGGATGGGCTGGAAGCACATGTGACTGAACGAATCGGATGCGCGCAACGTGGAGGGCTTGCTCGCACCTTGCGATAGAATTCGAGCAGTACGAGCTGAATCGCAAATCGCGATTTGCAGATTGCAGATATGTACGAATGCGAGAATATATCCAACGAAGTACTACGTAATTCTGGGATAGAGAAGTGAGGTTGGGGGGTGGGGGGGTTGTTCGAAAGGAGGTGGATTCAGTGGCACAGGGTATAATATCTACTCCGCACCATATTGCTGATTAACATATGCATCCAATACTCTGGGCTCGCTCAAATTCAAACGCGTCAAGCCGTTCCTATCTCTCCTCGTAACGTTGTATAAAGCTCTGATTCAAACGGCATATTAAAGGTCGACTCTTATCTCTCTACGAAGCATAGATAATCTGTTTTTCTCCCTCATCGTATTCAAAGATTGCACGAACCAATCTAAATTATTTATTTAAAAATTAGTCAAAGTAGGCGCCGTTCGTCTACAAAAGAAGGTTTCACACCCTATTAGGACAATTAGGTTCAAAGCTCATAGTGCCTACTTTCCTACACTACACCAACCCTTGTTTTACTTCTTTCTCTTACCCCTCCTTCTCTCACTTCCACTCCCTTTTCATAACTTCTCCTACTCCCCCTACACTTCCTTTAGCCCCTGCAATCCTAACTCCTTACTTCCCCTCACTTTCTCTTATTTTTTCTCTCTTCCCTCTCTTTCCTTACTTCACATAGTGTACATTACCGCACTTCCCCTTCTTTCTCACTTAGGTTCACACTTTACTTCTCCTCTAATCAATACTTCCCCTTCATTCTCCTACTTTTCCTTACTTCGGCTTCCTTACCCTACTATGTCTCTCTCTCTATACCTTTCCCTACTTACTTTCACTTCTTCCTTTCCCTACACCCCCACCACTTCAACATACTTTCTTTCCCTACTCACACTACGTCCTGACCTTCTCCTTCCTTCTCCTACTAACCCTTATCACATTTTACCTAGCTTCTCCTCACCTCTCTTAACTCACCCTCCCATAACCTACTCCTTCCTCCTTTACTTCTCCTGAGTGCCTCTTCTTTCCCAGTCAACCCGTCACTTTACTTCTTCTTTAATCAATACTTCCACTTAATTCACCTACATTTTCTTACTTCTACTTCCTTACCCTAGTTTGTCTCAATTTCCATACCTTCCCCTACTTATTCTTATAGCTTCTTCCTTTCCCTACACCCCCACCTCCCTCATGACTTTAACTTCCTTTCTTCTCCTACTCACCTTATTCCTCCCACGTCCTTCCATTCTGTCCTTCTCCTACTAACCCTCATCACACTTTCCCTAGCTTCCACTCCTCTATCTTAACTTACCCTTCTATACCCTTCCTATTTTTCCCACGCTTCCCCTCCCTTACCCTAATTTTTTTCACATTCCCTACTTATCCTCACTTGTTCTTCCTTCCCCTACTTACCCTCACTACTCTCTGCAATATAGAATAATTTTTCAACTCGAAAATATGAATTTTCAACAAAAAAGTAAATTTTTACCCAACTAGTTGAATTTAGAACCAAATACATGAAATTTCTATCAAGATGATTAATTTTTTCCGAAAAAAACAAATTTTTAACTGGAATTATTAAGAATTCTCAAAGAAAAAGGTAATAACTGATATTTTAATCTAGAGATGTTGATTATAAATAAAAGCAGTTGTTTTTTTTAACCAAAGCAGATGCATTTTGAACTAAGAAAATTAATTTCTTACCAATAAAGACGAATTTTTTACGAAAAATAAAATAAATTGATTTTTAACAACGTAGAACAATTTAAGTACTTTAGTTTTTACTTAATTTAATTCTGATTCCAATTTAAATCAAAAACAGTTGAATGCAATCAAAAATACAAATTTGTAACGAAATACTTAAATTTTGAGACAAAGAGATAAATTTTAAACGAAAAACATTAATTGTTAACTAAGAAGATTAATTTTCTACCAAAAAACACGAATTTTGAACAGAATACATGATTTTTTGATTAAAAAAATACATTTTTAACTAAATAGTATATTTTTTAACAAAAAGGATTAATTTTTTAACTAGAAATGTGATAGTTAAAATGTCAGTTTACATAAATTAATTTTCAACCAAAAAAGAAACGAATTTTCAAGAAAATAGTTACATTTTTAAGCAAAGAGGTGAATCTTCAATAAAAATATGAATTTGTAATATAGTAGTTCAACTGTCGACCAACTCGTTCAATTTTTGACCAAAAAATATGACTTTTCAACAAAACATCTGTATTTTCGGCAAAATAATTGAATTTTTAACGTAATAGAAGATTTTTAAATTAAAATAGTTAAATTCCAAACCGGAAATGTCGAATTTTCAAACAAAAAATATTAAACCTTAACCAAAAACAGTTTATATTACAACCAAAAAGAAACAAACGAATTTTAAACAAAATAATTAAATTTTCAACAAAATTGTTGAATTTTTGACCAAAAAGAAGTATTTTCAACCGAGAAGATTAATTTTTCACAATTAAAAAAAAATTTTTTAAATAAATAGTTGAATTTTCAACTGAAAAAGATGAATTTTCAACAAAAAATTAAACAGTTCAATTTCAAGTAAAAAAATTAATTTTTGATAAAAAAAAAGAAGTTTCCAACAAATTAGTAAAATTGTTAACCAAAAAGATAAAATTTTTCAACAAACAGTCAAATTTTCAACAAATACAATTTTTTTAGTCAAAAATCAAAATAAATCCATGTCAATTGTTTGAACATTAGAGTGGTTCCAAAAATTCATTCGAATTTTTTTTTGAGTTTTCATGCATATCGCCGGGAAATTAATTTGTATCCACAACAAAATAAATCAATTTTTTTTGTATTTCCCAAAAGAAAAAAAGACGTTTTTGTAAATTTTCATTCAGGATCGTCAATATTAGGTAAATCGAGTTGAAACTGAACATTTCACTCCACAATCAGCCATAAAATACGAATTAAATATTACCTCTTGAATCTCACCCCCATAAATATGTTTTACGGGGTCCCAAAAAACCCCATAAGAGAAAAAATGGGTTTTGCGAGCTTTTGGCGCTAATTATGACTTTTCCTCAATTTTTTGAATAAAAATTGTTTCTTATATAAAAAACACTACTTAATAATAATAATTATGTGTAAGTAAATTTTTTAAATAATTTATTATTGTTTTTAGCAATTGTCTCTTAGAATAGAGTTAAGGAGTCGCGGTTTTTTCAGAAATTTTCAACTTTCTGTCGAATTTTCAATCAGAATGAAATTATAATCAACGTTAACAGACATAATTGTTTAAACAATTTATTATTATTGTTAATAATATTCTCTTTGAATAATTATAGAAATTGTGGTTTTCTCTTAAATTTTCAATTTTGTTAACTTTTTATTCAAAGTGAGTTATTATTTAATTCAATTCAGCGAAAATAATTGTTTTAACAATTTATTATAGTTTATAGCTATCTTCTTCTACATTGATCCTAGATAGTTGCAGTTTCTTCCTAATTTTTTTAACTTTTTGTCCACTTTTCAATTAGAGTAAAGTAATAATGAATTTAAGTTAACAAAAATAATTGTTTAAACAATTAATTACTATTGTTTATAATATTCTCTTTGCCTAATGGTACAAAGTTGCGGTTTTTTCCGAAAATTTTAACTATTTGTCCACTTTTCACTTAGTAAAGTATTAAATAATCAAGTTTACAAAAATAGTTGTATAAACAGTTTACTATTGTTTATAACTATCTTCTCTTAGATAAGTGTTAGAAAGTTGCGGTTTTTTCCAAAATTTTTAACTATTTGTCCACTTTTCACTTAGTAAAGTAATAAATAATCGATTTAACAAAAATAGTTGTTTAAACAGTTTACTATTGTTTATAACTACCTTCTCTTAGATAAGTGCTAGAAAGTTGCGGTTTTTTCTGAAATTTTTAACTTTGCTTTGCCTTTTTAGTTGTTCACAAATAAAAAATAGACAGAATCATGGTTTAAATCATCTCTTTTTTTGTGAATATATTTTTCTGAAATAAAACAGATATTTGAAATAGTTTTCAATTTTTCCATGTGGATCATATAAAACGTAAATTTTCCTTGAAGTAGTTACTGAGAGCCTTTTTTAAAAATTAATATTCATATTTTTTATTTGTTCCTAACGAAAAAGTCAATAAAAGCTGAAAAGTTCAGAAAAAGCCCCAACTTTCTAGCATCTCTCTAAGAGAATATAGTTAAAAGAATAATAACTTGTTGAGACAATTTCTAGCAATTAGCTAAGAGAAGATAGTTATAAACAATAATAAATTGTTTAAACAGCTATGTGAGTTAACTTTTCTTATTTTCTACTTCACTAAGTTAAAACTGAGTAAAAATGTACAAATTTCAGAAGGAACCGCAACTGGCTAGCATTGACAAAGAAGATATTTATAAACAATAGTAATTTGTTCAAATAATTACTTTTGCTCAACTGTAATAATTATCAACTCATTCGAAGTGAACAGTAGACAAATAGTTGAAAATTTTAGAGCGAACCGCAACTTTCTAGCATTATTAAAATTGAATATAATTAACAATAATAATAAATTAATTAATTTATGATGTCAGATATTGCTGATTACTGGTCTGACCAGTAATCGGCAATACCTAGCATCATAAATAAATTAATTAATTACCCTGGTAGACAAAAAAAATACATTATTATAATAATGAATTGTTTGAACAATTAATTTTTTTAACTTTCATTAATTATTCACATCAGTCTAATTGAAAATTGGATAAAAAGTGAACATTTTTTGAAAAAACTGCAATTTCCTAGAATTATTCTAAGAAAATATTACTAACAATATTATTAAATTATTTAAACAATTAGTTTTGTTAACATCAATTAAGTTTCACCTCACTCTAATTGAAAATTCGACAGAAAGTGGCAAATTTTTGAAAAAACCGCGACTTTCTAACTCTATTCTTATAGAAAATTGCAAAAACAATAATAATTTTTTTGTTGATTCACGTAAACACTAAATTATCAGTATGAAGTAGTATCTCATTTATGAGAAACCATTTGCATTAAAGAAACCGCAAAAAATAGAATTAGCACCAAAAAGACACAAAACGCATTCTTTCACTTATGGGGTTTCTTGGGAACCTATAAAACAGACTTATGGTCTAAATAAAATGTAACTTAAATAACATGTAAAAACGTCTTTTTGTATTATGGTCAAATCATCGACAGCTTTAATTTGGTGATTGTGAATTCTCTGTTGTTAAAGCTCCTTCGGCTATAACGAATACATTCTCATCACGTACCTCGTGCTTCGCACTCGATTTTGTCCAAAACGCGAAATTTTCCACCTTATATGTTCAACATTATTATATCAAATTATCAAAATTTCATTTAATTTTATCCTCAACTACCGTAAAAATTGTCTATCATTTCAATCAATGTATTTCATTACAATTCATAACATGCATTGATATTCAAGGCAGACGTATTTTTCTTGTATTGTTTTTATAATTGAAAAAAACTCGCATCCTGTAAAAAAAACAATTTTGTTAATATGCATTTTATTTAAACTTGTGTCGTTTTCCTATAAATTTAATTTGTTTATGTTCAATGTTATTTTTTACGATTTGAACCAAAAATATGCATCCTAGCGTAAAGTGGTTCTAAAAAAATGTGTAACTGTAATTTAGGCGAAAAATTTAGTTAGATAAAATGTTGTTGTAGCCTGTATCATTTTTCCAAAAAGTTCAGTTTTTATTTTAAATGTATTTTTATAACAAAAGTTTAAAACAAATTTGTGGATCTTTTTGGTTGAACAACTTTTGTCTATTTATCTTTTTTCGTACCTTACGTCGCTTTCCCAAAAAAAAAATTTTCATTGTTAATGTTATTTTTCACGATTGAAACAAACATTACACATCCTATCAAAAAATGATCAATAAAAAATTTGTAGCTCTTTTCTGAGTGAACAACTTTTGTTTATTAGTTTTTTTCGTGGTTTATGTCGTTTGTCCAAAAATTTAATTTATTTTATTCTTAAATAAGTTTTTTACAAGTGAAACAAAAACTACGCGTCCCATCAAAAAGTGATTAATAACTAATTTGTAGATCTTTTTTGAGCGCACAATTTTTGCCTATTGATAGTTTTTCGTACCTTTTTTAGTTTTGTCGAAAAATGGAATTTTTTATTTTTCATTATTTGCTTGCGCGATAAAAATATGAATTGTCGATTTTTCAAGAAAATAAAAACAAGTCTTTTAACGATATTTCAAAGTGTTCAAAAAGAAAAATTTTGCTTTCCTTGACTTTTTTTCATATCGTGCGTTGTTTGGCTTAAGATGTTCATTTTCGTTTGTTTGTTTCACAAGAAGATTTTGTTCGGCTCTTTGTGTACTATTATGATCCCTCCATAGAATTTTCAAATTGAAAAAACGTGTTCTCAAAAATTTTCAAAATGTGCACACTTTTTGAATTTTCATCCAAAATGGCTGGCTAACGAACTTGACCTTCATTTTATGACACTTAAGGAGTATATTAAAGCCCAATCCAATACGTTAATTCTTTTGAAAGTTATCGTGCTAACAAACTAAAAATCTACAGACTAACAGACAGAAATACAGACAGAAATTTTGTAAAAACCTGTTTTTTGGGTTCAGGGGGTATCAAAACGTGGACATTGGACAAAAACTGGGGGGGGGGGGGAGCAAATTTTACACAAGTCTAATACCTTCTCATTATAGTATGAGAATGTAAAATCGTGCTAACAAACTAAAAATCTACAGAATAATAGACAGAAAGACAGACAGACATTTTGTGAAAACCTGTTTTTTGGGTTCAGGGGGTATCAAAACGTGGACATTAGACAAAACCGGGGGGGGAAGTCAAATTGTACACAAATCTAATACCTTCTCATTATAGGATGAGAATGTAAAATAGTGCTAACAAACTAAAAATCTACAGAATAATAGACAGAAAGAAAGACAGACAGACATTTTGTAAAAACCTGTTTTTAGGGTTCAGGGGGTCTCAAAACGTGGACATTTGACAAAAACGGGGGGGGGGGTCACATTTTACAAAAATCTAATACCTTCTCATTATAGGATAAGAATGTAAAAAATGGAATTATGTTTTGTGGATTCAAACAAATTTCCCGACGATATGCATGAGAATTCGAAAAAAATGTGTACCACCCTAGTCTACAAGCTATATGGAATTGATTGAAAATAATGTTTCTTTCGGCTATCTTTTCACTCTTGAAAGTTCGTCTTCCTGCAAATGAAGCAAGATACTTTGCAATCGCACTCTGGTTGAACCAACTTCGTAGCTCTGGCTTTGACGCCCCCGATAATCCAAGCATACCACCCTGGACAAAGAGTCTGTACGGGGTTGGTTTTGGTCGTAGGACGAAAAAGAGGAGCGGAGAGGCAAAGGGAAAAGGTATGGACGAAAGGCAAATGACCGAGTCGGTCCATGAAAGGAACTCGTACAGAATCCGGGAAACCCCATACGGGGGGTTCCCCGCGACACGGGCCGGCCACCGACTAATTGGAATTCGTCCGTAGCAGTCGAAGCAAGCCTTTCTATAATTGAGACGCGGCCAGAACCACAAAAAAAAGAAACAAAAGGGATGAGGATACGGCATCGCTTTCCCTCGCTGAGAAAATTTTTATCTCGTCCTCCAGAGGAGGGAAGGCATATGCTTCCAAGGGAGGGTCAAAGGTTATACATTGTATTGCATTACAGGCATCTTTTTATAAATATCTCTTATCACAAAAAAATATTTCAAAAAGCAGTAGGGTGGTTTTCTACTTTTTCATAATTAAAAGAATGCAGACATTTTCTCAATCCCATTTTCATTTTCGTCAGAGATCATCAGACATAGCTTCGATTAGTGAGGCGTTCGAGACGATTTCGAGAAAATTCGAGATTTTCTTGAAACATGTTCAGGTGAAATCAAAACTTCATGGAGATCGAGAATCTGAAATGAAAAGATTCGAGATTCTCGACTCGAGATCTCGAAATTTTTTATTTGAGATTCTCGATCTTCATGAAGTTTTGGGTTCACCTGAACATGTTTCAAGAATATCTCGAATTTTCTCGAAATCGTCTCGAATGCATCACTAGCTTCGATCATCCGGGGTGAGGTTATAAATACGAAGACCCTTTTATGAAGATCCCTTTTATGTCAAAATTTCAAAATTTTCTCAAAGCAGGAAAAATTTGGTGATTTTTTACAAAAATAGGGGAGAAATGGGGAAATTAATTATTTTAAATAAAAAACTGACTTGTAAACCCGAAAAGATGAACTTTCAACCAAAAAGTTGATTTTTTTACCAAGTAGTTGAATTTTCTAGCAATACAAAACTTAATTTAAGGCCAAAGAGTTAAAGAGTTATTAGCTAAACTTTAATATAAAATACACGAATTTTCAAAAAAATATATGCTTTATCAACCTATGTACAAGGACGAATTTTCAAACAAGAGTTTTTTTTTCAACAAAAAACATGGATTTTTAACGAAATAAATAAATTGTCAACAAACAAGAGGAATTTCAACGATTAATTTTGGACCAAAAACGGGATAGCTACATTTTTTGTTCAAAAAATTCATTTCCAAACCAAAAAACGACTTTTTGAAAAGTCAGTTAAATTTTTAATCCAAAAGGTAATTTTTTAACTAAAAAAGGTGAGGAATCTTAAAAAAAAACTGATAACATTTCTACCAAGAGAGATGAATTTTCAAATAAAAAATACGAATTTTCCACAAAAGAGATAAATTCTTAACCAAAAAAGTCTTCTTAGTTGAGAAAGAGAAAAAATTTTACTCAAATTGTGAAATTTTTATGCCATAAAGGGCAATTATCTCAAAACAATTGACTTTTCAACTAAAAATTTAACTTTCAAAAGTTGATTTTCTACGAAAATAATGGACGAATGTTCCAAAACCCAGTTGAATTTTCAATGAAAAGATCATTTACCAAATAAGTAGCATTTTGAACAAAATGAAATGCATTTTTACCCAAAAATATAATTGCAGACTTTTCAATATAAAAAAAATGATCTTTTACAGAAAATTAGTTAGATTAAAGGAAAAAACAAGAAAAAGAGAAAAAGAGAAAATAACTAAAGAATTTAACAATTTGGTAAAAAATTCAAATATTTAATCGAAAGATGAACTACTTTCTCGAAAATTCATTATTTTAGTTGAAGATTCATAATTTTAGTTAAAAATTCATTTCCTTGCATGAAAAGTTTACTATTCTGTTGAAACCTTTTTGTTTTTTGTTCTTCAAAATTTAACTATTCCATTTTTTGTAGAAAATTTGTCTTTTTCTGTTGAAAATTTAACTATTTGGTTGAAAATTCTTGTTTTTGTGTAAAGCCGAGGGAGGTTTAACAAAAGAGAATTCACAATCACCCAATTACAGTTGTCGATACTTTGACCTTTAATTTTAAAAGGTGTGTGCACAAATTGAAAATTCTTGTTTTTGTGTAAAGCCGAGGGAGCTTTAACAAAAGAGAATTCACAATCACCAAATTACAGTTGTCGATACTTTGACCTTTAATTTTAAAAGGTGTGTGCACAAATGTGGGGGAAATACAAAGACGTAGCGCTTGGTTCAAAGTTGAACTATTTGCCTGAAAATTGATCTACTTCATTGAAAATTCATCTATTTTGGTAGAAATTTTATCTTTTTAGTTAAAATTGATATTTTTTGGTTGGAAATAATTTTTTTTAGTTAAGGATTAAACTGGTTGACTGAAAATTCGTCTTCTTCAATTTTTTTAATAGGAAATTTATCTATTCCATTTTTTATAGAAAAATCTATTTCAGTTAAAACTTCAACTATATGGTTGGAAATTTATGTATTTTGTTGAAAATTCGTTTTTTTTTGTAAAATGCAACTGTTTGGTTGGAAATAATTTGTTTCAGTTAAGGATTAAACTGGTTGACTGAAAATTCGTATT
This sequence comes from Andricus curvator, assembly GCA_932195095.1. Taxonomy (NCBI): domain Eukaryota; kingdom Metazoa; phylum Arthropoda; class Insecta; order Hymenoptera; family Cynipidae; genus Andricus; species Andricus curvator. The sequence goes on along the minus strand of CAKNYM010051918.1, from coordinate 124,760 downwards.
TTTCAATTTTTTTCATTGGAAATTTATCTCTTCAATTTTTAATAGAAAATTTTTTATATTTTAGTTGAAACTTCAACTATATGGTTGGAAATTTATGTATTTTGTTAAGAATTTTTTTTTTTTTTTTTTAGAAAATTAATATTTTTGCTTGAAAAAATAACTCTCTGGTTGATAATAAATGGTGTATTTCAATATTCGGTTTTGTTTCTTTTCGTAGACAATATTTTTTTTTGATAATGCAACTGTTCTGTTTAAACTTAATATGTTTTAGTTGAGGATGTTTGCTTGTTAAAAATTTAACTGTTTGGTTGATATTTTATTTATTTTGTTCAAAATTCCTTTTTTTTGTACTTGTAGAAAATAAATTTTTTTGTTGAAAATGCAACTGTTTGGTTGGAAATTCATATGTTTCACTTGAGGATTCAAGTTTGCATGTAAAAATTTTTTTTATCAAATTCAACTATTTTGATTTCAAATAAAAATATTTTTATGTAGAAATACTAAATATTACATTTTTCGTTGAAAATTCATATTTTTAGGTTAAAAATTTAATTACTTTGTTCAAAATTGGTTTATTGTTTGTTAAAAATTAATTTTTTAACTGAAAATTCAACGATTTGTTTCAAAATTCAACTGTTCTGTGGAAAATTCTTCATTCCTTTATAAAAATTAATTTTCCGTAATAGAAATTTGAATCTTGCATTTTTTGTTAGAAATTATTCTTTTTCAATTTATAAATTCAACTATGTGGTTCAAAACTTATAGGAAAATTTGTCTTTTTGGTGGAAAATTATTCTTTATGATTGAAAATTCACATTTTTGGTTGAAAACTTACCTGTTTCTTGGTTGCAAATGTATCTGTTTTAATTGGGGATTCAACTATTTTATTGAAAAATCGACTTTTTTTAGTTCAATTTAATTGTTTTTTATTTAAAATTATAATCTTTCGTCAAAATGTCAACTATTATATTGTTTGTTGAGAATTCATCTTTTCTGGTTTAAACTTCGATTACTTGGTTGAAAGTTGAACCAATTTATGGAAAATTCATTATTTTAGTTGAAGATTCATAATTTTAGCTAAATATTAATTTCCTTGCTTGAAAAGCTAACTATTCTGTTGAAATCTTGTTGTTTTTTGTTCTTCAAAATTTAACTATTCCATTTTTTGTAGAAAATTTGTCTTATTCAGTTGAAAATTTAACTATTTGGTTGAAAATTCTTGTTTTTGTAGAAGGTTAACCCCTTGGTTCAAAGTTAACTATTTGCCTGAAAATTGTCTACTTCACTGAAAATTCATTTATTTTGGTAGAAATTTTATCTTTTTAGTTGAAACTTCAACTATATGGTTGGAAATTTATATATTTTGTAAAAAATTCATTTTTTGTGTGTAGAAAATTAATATTTTTGGTTGAAAATAATTTGTGTGTTTCAACATTCTGTTGGTCAATGGAAGGTAAAGAACAGTTTATAGAAAAAGTCAGGAATA
>CAKNYM010051918.1:78207-122874 GCA_932195095.1 Andricus curvator | reverse complement strand
GAAGTCATGTAAACCCTTAGGGGACACATTATGAATAAAGAAGAATGCAACTGTTTGGTTCAAACTTAATCTGTTTTAGTTGCGGATTTAAGTTTGTATGTTGAAAATGTAACTGTTTTTTATGTATTTCGTTCAAAATGATTTTTTTTTTTGTTCTTGTAGAAAATCAATTTTTTATTTGAAAATGCAACTGTTTGGTTGGAAAATTAATATGTTTCCCTTGAGGATTCAAGTTTGCATGTAAATTTTTTTTTGATTAAATTCAACTATTTTGATTTAAAATAAAAATATTTTTAAGTAGAAATACTAAATATTACATTTTTCGTTCGAAAATTCATCTATTTAGGTTAAAAATTAAATTTCTTTGTTCAAAATTGATTTTTTGTTTGTTGAACATTAATTTTTAACTGAAAATTTAATAACTTATTTGAAAATTCAACTGTTTTGTGGAAAATTCTTAATTTTTTTGTAAAAATTAATTTTCCGTAATAGAAATTTGACTATTGCTTTTTTGCCAGAAATTAATCTACTGGACTTTATAAATTCAACTATGTGGCTGAAACCTTATTGAAAATTTGTCTTTTTGGTAGAAAATTATTCTTCATGTTTGAAAATTCATATTTTTGGTTGAAAAATCAACTAATTAGCTGAAACCTTAACTGTTTTGTAGTAAGTTTGTTTTTTGGCTTGAAAATTCAGCATTAAGGAAGAAATTTTGTCTCTTTATTGACTTAAAAATCTTTCTTGTTTGAAAATGTATCTGTTTTAATTGGGGATTCAACTATTTTGTTGAAAAATCGACTTTAGTTCAATTTAATTTTTACATTCTCATCATAATGAGAAGGTATTAGTTTTATGTAAAATTATACTTCCAGCAGCCATACCACGCTGAAAAAACCAGTTCTCGTCAGATAACTGAAGTTAAGCAGCGTTGGGCGCGGTTAGCACTTGGATGGGTGACCATTCGAGAAAACTGAGTGCTGTTGGCACATCGTGGGTGTGGTGAGCCCACACTTGTAGTTATTTACTACAAGCTATCAACCTAGAAACACTACCCGAATCGGGTAGTGTCACGCCTACCCCGAAAGGGAAATGGCTTAATGGTATACTTACTTACTTAGTCGGTTCACATCAAATCTCCACCTTTTGAGACCCCGTGAGTCAGAAAAAACAATTTTTACGAAGCTGTCTGTCTGTCTGCAGTCTGTCTGTAGTCTGTAGGCACAATAACTTTTTAAAAAATTATCAGGTTGGATTGTGCTTTTGCACACTTTTTTGAGGCCTGAAAAGAAAAAACAAGTTCGTTGACCAGCTATTTTGGATGAAAATTCAAAAAGTTAGAGCATTTTGAAAATTGTTCAGACCATTTTTTTAGGATTTAGAAATTCTATGTACGGCTATTCATAGTACTCGGAAACTCGAACAATTTATCTCCATGACATTTTTGGATGAAAATAAAATTATCAGAGTTATATCACTTTTAAAATCCAAAAAAAAAACGAAAATGAACAATTTAAGTGGAACAACGCACGATATAAAAAAATTCAAAATAAGAAAAAACGTTGATTTTTGAAAGTCCAACAAGATTTTCATAATAAATTTTTGAATTTTTTCGAAAAAACAAAAATTCAAAATTTTATCGCACAAAAAAAATTGAAATTCCATTTTGCGGTCAAACTATGCAAGATACAAACAGAGATCACTTTTCAATAGGACGCTTAGTTTTTCTTCCATTCGTAAAAAATAACATTAAAAATTACAACATTTAATTTTTGGACAAACGACACAAGCTATGAAAAAAAAATTAATGGGCGAAAGTTATTCACTTGAAGACGAGCTACAATTTCGTTATTTATAATTTTTAGAAAGGGCGAGTAGATTTTTTTTTAATCGTAAAAAATAAGAATAAAAATTGAAAAATTGAATTTTTGGAAAAACGAAACGAGTTGCAATAAAATGTATAATAACAACCTTTTTTGTATTGGCTGTGCACTTTTTTTCTAATTATAAGAACAAGACAATGAAAATACGTATGTTTTAATACGAATACATATTATGAATTGTGATAACATAAATTTATTGAAATGATAGATATTTCATGGTAGCTAAGAATGAAAATTAGAGCAAAATAAGGAGCAAATATTGAAGTTATCATGAACAATAAAATTTACACAATATTTTGCAATATCTGGATAAGCAGTACCAACTTGAGTGCAGAAATAAATATAATATACATTTTATATAATAGTGTTGAACACAATGTATAAAAGTTGGCATTTTAGACAAAATCGAGTGCGAAGCACGACATACGTGATGAGAATGTGCTCGTTAAAGCCGAAGGAGCTTTAACAAAAGAGAATTCACAATCAGCAAATTAAAGTTGTCGATGATTTGACCTGTAATTTTAAAAGGTTTGTGCTCAAATGTGGGGGAAATACAAAGACCGAGCGTGTCGCGCGAGATGAATATGTAATCGTTTTTCGCTTAAATTAATTGATAGAACCCAATACAAAAATTTAACTATTATTGGTTAAAAGTTAATTTTCTTGGCTGAAAAATAATCTATTATATTTTTGGTTCAGAATTCATCTTCTTTGCTTCAAATTTCTACTATTTAGTGGTAAATTTAATTATTTTAGTGAAAACGCAACTGATTTTTTGAAAAGTCACCCTTTTTGGTCAAAAATTCAACTATTTGGTTGAAAGTTTACCTAGTCTGATGAAAATTAATTTTTTGGTTAAGAGTTCATCTTTTTGGTTAAAAAAGTAACTAATTTGTTGAAAATACGTTTAATTTTTAGTTGAAAATTAATTATTGTGTCTAAAAATTTAATTATTCTGATTAAAAATGTATCTCTTTGATCTAAAAGTGCAGCTGTTGGTCCTTTTCGGTAGAAAATTAATTTCCTTGATTGAAAATTTAATTATTTTGGTGAAAATGTAACTGATTTGTTAAGAAGTCACCTTTTTTGGTTAAAAATTCAACTATTTGTTTGAAGGTTGAACTGCTTTGTTAAACATTCATTTTTTTGGTTATAGGTTTAAAATGCATTTTTTTGGTTGAAAATTCAACTAGTTGGTGGAAAGTTGAACTTTTTTGTTTTTAAATTATAATCTCTTTTTTCCAAATTCACCATTTCAGTTAAAAATTGTTCTCTGATTGAAAATTTGTATTTCTAGACGAAGAACTAATTTTTTTTATTTAAAATGGAAATTTTTCGTTAAAATGTCAAATATTACATTGTTTGTTGAGAATTAATCTTTTCTGGATTAAACTTCGATTACTTGGTTGAAAGTTGAACCACTTTGTTGATTTATAAGAAACAGTCAGAGTTTACGAAATCCAAAATCCCCCCTCCCCAAATCGTCTTACGTAATTACGTAACACTTGAAGTGACCTTTTTGTCCTTCTAAACGAGATAAGAAATTTTTGTATCACCCCTCGTATAATCCCCCCCCCCCCAAATATTTTTAAATAAAAAAATTTATTTATTAAGAAAAATAAAACTACCAAATGGAATCTAAAGAATTCGAAGCAGTATTCACTGCAGATTGCAATAGAAATTTTAGCAGAAAGTGGAAACGAAAAAAAAAGAACAAAGGAATTGTTTCCGCGAGTGAAGCAACGGTCGAATTGTTGAGAATTTCTGGTCAGAAATTATACTTACCCCTCAGGCGAATGTGAACGTTCCTACGCGGTCGTGTTTGATCATTATGTTATACGGTTCCCCCGGTGCACACTTGCCGTTAAGTGTATTTTGAAATTTTGCGTTCTGTAATAATCTTGCTTCGTTATGCATGTGTGGGTTCACATAAAGTACAGTCTGATAAATTAATGGTAAATTCGAAGCCTAATTAAAAATTAATGATAAAAATTAGAAGATTTTGAATTTTCATTTATTATTTAGGAACATTAGGGGTTCATAAACTACACTACTAATTTTTAGATATTTTTGACCCCCCCCCGTCGTCCTCATTAACAAAAATGGTTTTGTTTTTTACCCCCATCACTCAACCGAAAATAATGAAACAATTGGACCTACAATTTTCCAACACAAAGAAGACTTAAAAAAATAGTTGAATTTCCAGCAAAATATGAATTCTCAACGGAGGATTTAATATTTCGTATTACAAAGAAAAGAGATTTGAATTTTGAATCAAAAAGGAAGAAAGATGATTTTCCAAACAAGAAGGATGACTGCTCTACCATATAGTTGCATTTCTAACTAAGAAAATATAATTTTTTAACCAGAAATAGAATAGTTACATTTTCAGTTTGAAAAATTAATTTTCAAGAAAAAAAAAGAATACTTGAATTTTCAACGAAATAAATTAATTGTTCATCCGATAATATGATTTTTTATCAAAAAAATTAATTCTATAACAAGTAGTTCAATTGTCAAGTAAATAGTTTACTTTTCAACCAAATAGTTGAATTTCCTACCAAAATAATTGAATTTTCAACCAAAAAGTTTAATTTTGCTCTAAAAAATATAAGTTTTCAACCAGAAATGGAATACCTAAATATTCAGATTAAAAATAAATTTAAAAGAAAGAATTTCAGCTTGTTGAATTCAACCCAAAACAAAAATTTTCAACAAATTAGTTGAATTTTTAACCATGCATATTTTTATTCTAAAAAAAAAAAAAAAAAAAAATTGATTAGCAGTTTGAACTCGAAAGTTCATTGCCTCACTACCCGGTTCGGGTAGTGTTTCTAGGTGGATATTTACTACCAATGTGGGCCCACCGCACCCACGACGGGCCAACAGCAACGCAGTATTCCTGAACGGTCACCCATCCAAGTACTAACCTTGCCCAACAATGCTTAACTTCAGTGATCTTACGAGAACTGGTGTTTCCAGAGTGGTATCGCCGTTGGCATTTTTATTCTAAAACAAGAAAAAATGAATTCTCAACGAAAAATTTATTATTTCGTATTTCAAAGGTTTTTTTCTGTGGTTCGATTCCCAGCTGAGCGAAAGGAGAAGTTTTTTCAGAAAAAAAAAATTAATTAAAAATAATTTTCAATTCATAACTCCATCTAGTCTGAAAAGACGTTAAAAATTTCTGTTATTCTCTGATGATAATACAGATTCTTTAAAAAAAGAAACAAGATTTAAATTATTTTATCAAAAAGAAAGGCAGATGAATTTTCAAACAAGAAACAGGAATTTTTTATCACGAAGGATGAATTTTCTATTCAAAAGGATGAATTTCTGACAAAACAGTTAATTTTTTGACCAAAAAAGAGGACTCAACAAAAAAATTGAGTTTCAAACTTATAAAGATGAATTTTCAACAAAAATGTAATTTTTAATCAAGACAGATGAATTTTCAACTAAATACTTAAATTTGTAACTAAAAAAATAGAGTTTTTCAACTAGAAATAGAATAGTTACATTTTCAGTTTGAAAAATTAATTTTCAACAAAAAAAAAAGAATTTTTTGCCAGTCAAATTGAAGCAAGAATGATGAATTTAAATGAAAAAGTTCCATCCACAGCCATCAGATTAATTTTCTACCCAAAAAGACGAATTTTCTACCAAATAAATTAATTTTTCATCCGAAACTATGAAGTTTTATGAAAAGAGTTAATTTTCTAACAAGTAGTTCATTTGTCAAATAAATAGTTCAATTTTTAACCAAATAGTTTAATTTTCTACCAAAATAATAGAATTTTCAACCAAAAAGTTGAATTTTCAATCAAAAATGGAACAGTTAAATATTCAGTTTAAAAATAAATTAAAAATAAACGAATTTCAGCTTGTTGAATTCAACCTGAAACAACAAAATTTTAACAAAATAAATGAATTTGCAACAAAACAGTTAAATTTTCGACCAAAAAAGAGGACTCAACAAAAAATTGAGTTTCAAACTTACAAAGATGAATTTTCAACAAAAATGTAATTTTTAATCAAGACAGATGAATTTTCAACTGAATAGTTGAATTTTTAACTAAAAAAAAATCGAATTTTTCAACCAGAAATAGAATAGTTACATTTCCAGTTTGAAAAATTAATTTTCAACAAAAAAAAAAAAATAATTTTTTACCAGTCAAATAGAACCAAAAATGATGAATTTAAATGAAAAAGTTCAATCCACAGCCATGAGATTAATTTTCTACCGACAACGTCGAATTTTCAACAAAATAAATTAATTTTTCACCCGACACTATGAATTTTCATAAAAAAAGTTAATTTTTTAACAAGAAGTTCATTTGTAAAATAAATAGTATGATTTTTAACCCAACGGTTGAATTTTCTACCAAAATAATTGAATTTTCAACCAAAAAGTTGAATTTTTCAACTAAAAAATATAAGTTTTCAACCAAAAATGGAATAGGTAAATATTCAGTTTAAAAATAAATTTAAAAAAAAGACGAATTTCAGCTTGTTGAATTCAACCTCAAACAACAAAATTTTAACAAAATAAATGAATTTTCCACAAAACAGTTCAATTTTCCACCCGACACCAAATAGTTGAATTTTCTACCAAAATAGTTGAAAATTTCAAACAAATAGTTGAATTTTCAACTAAAAAGTATGATTTTTCAAGCAAAAATGAAATAGTTACATTTTTAGTTGAAAAAATTAATTTTTAACACAAAAATTTCTACCAATTAAAATGAACCAAAAAAGGCGGATTTTTATAAGAATAGTCGAATCCACTGACAAAAAGATCAGATTTTCAAAAAGATGAATTTTCAACAAAATTGATTAATTTTTCACCCGAAAGGTTCAATTTCTAACCAAATAGTTGACTTTTCTACCAAAATAATTGAATTTTCAACCAAAAAGTTGAATTTCAACTAAAAATATAAGTTTTCAACCAAAAATGGAATAGCTAAATATTCAGTATAAAAATAAATTTAAAATAAGACGAATTTCAGCTGGTTGAATTCAACCTGAAACAACAAATTTTTAAGAAAATAAATGAATTTTCCACCCAAAACCAAATAGTTGAATTTTCTACCAAAATAGTTAATAATTCCAACCAAATAGTTGAATTTTCAACTAAAAAGTATAATTTTTGAAGCAAATAATAAATAGTTACATTTTTAGTTGAAAAATTAATTTTTGACAAACAAAATTTCTACCATTTAAAATGAACCAAAAAGGCAGATTTTTATAAGAATATTTGAATCCATTGACCAAAAGATGAGATTTTCAAAAAGATGAATTTGCAAAAAAATTAATTCATTTTTCACCCGACAGAAGAATTTTCAACAAAAAAGTTAATCTCCAACTATATAGTTTAATTTTCTACCAAATTCTTGAATTTTCAAGTGAAAAAAAAAGAATTTTCTACAAAGCAGTTAAATTTTGATTCAGAAAAGATGAATTCTAAACAAAAGCTGTAATACTTGATAATTCAACAAAAAACTTTTTGTGTTTAAAATAAAAAACAGTTGAATTCTACCAAAGAAGACGAATTTTCAGAAAAATAGTTGAATTCTCAACAAAATACATGAATTTTCAATTATAAATAAACTTTCAATTATAAATAAACTTTCAATCAAAAATGTAATAGTTATATTTTCAAAAAAAACCTGGTTAAATTTTCTACTTCAAAATTAATTTTCAACTAAAATTATGAATAGTTACAAAAAAATTTATTTTCAACTAAGTAGTTCAACTTTCAACGAACTCGTTGAATTTTCAGACAAAAAAGACGAATTTTCAACGAAAAGTGTAACTGGTGATATTTCAATCACAAAAAATTTTAATTTAAATCAAAAACAGTTAAATGCAATAAAAAAATACGAATTTTCAACAAAAACAAATTTTTTTAACAGACTACATGAATTTTCAAATAAAAAAGAAAAATTTTCAACCAAATAGTTGAATTTTTAACTAAAAAAAGAGAAATTTCAGACTACAAAAGTAATTTTTTAATTTTCAGTTCAAAAAAAGTTAATTTTCAACCAAAACAGAAAAGAATTTTCAATGAAATAGTTACATTTTCAACAAAAGAGATGAATCTTCAATAAAAAAGATAATTTTTTAACAAAGTAGTTCAGCTTTCAGCCAAGGTATTGCACTTTTGACGGACAAAGATGACTTTCTAATCAAATAGTTGCATTTTCAACAAAATATTGAAATTTTTAAACGAAACAAATTTTAAAAGAAATATCAAGAGAAATTAAAAATTTCTTGAAAACAAGAGAGAATTTAAGAATTTTAAATTAGATTAAAATTAAATTCAAAATCGTTTTTAACGTTCAATACTCAAGTTAATGTATAGAATTCCTAAAAATAAAAACAAGAATCCAACGACCAAATTTGAGCAACCACCACAAAATGCTCCTATTGTAATTAAAAAAAAAAAACTTAAAAAAAAAAAAATTTTTTTCTTTGGACAAAATTAAATAAGAAGAAAGAAAAATGAGAAGGCAACCAACCAAATCCCCTTCCTTCTCTTTCTTAGATAAACGTTTATTTTTTAGCCTGCTGGCCTTACAAAATTGACTTGCTTACACTTCCATTTTTTACAGAATTTTCTTAAAACTAACCCTTAAAACTAACATCCTTCCACATCTTATCTCTAACGCCGCTCGCTCTTATCGCATTTCCTTCCTCGCTTCGCCTCGCCTCGCACGCATGTCCCTACTTTCTTGCTTTGCCTCGCATTACCAAACTCTGCCTCCGCGGCTAATCCCTGATACTTATCTACTATTTACAATATTTACATTTACTTATATTTACTTCCTCCTCTATTTACAATCTTTCCTTCTCCATTCCTCTTCCTCCCTTCCTTCTCTTCTTCTCCATCTTACCCAAGACTCCCTTCACCCATGCTACTGCCTTTTTGTCCCCCCTTTCATGCATCAATATCTCCATGCTTATCCCACTCCTTTCCACCTCTACGCACTTCCTTCCTTCTCTTTCTTCATTTCTTTCGTCTTTTTCATTCTTATTATTAGAAGGCAGGGGAGTTAGTTGGTTGCCTTCTCATTTTTGTTTCCTCCTTTTTATTTTTGTCCAAAGAAATTTTTTTTTCATAGAAAAAGTTTTTTTTTTTTAGGAAAAAGTTTTTTTTTTTAAATTAAAATGAGAGAATTTTATGGTGGTTGCCCAGATTTGGTCGTTGGATTCTTGTTTTTATTTTCAGGAATTCTATACATTAAGACATCAACCCAATTGAGAGATAATATAATTAGAAGTCGAAGAGGAAAGTCAGATATGACTTTAAAAATAATATATTACCCAGAAACGAAATTATGGAAGATACAATATTTTTATCAATATTATTAATTCATAGAAGATATTCTGAATTTTATCAATAATATTGTCACTTAATAGTGACAGTTGATTTATGACATCTTTATTAATATTTATTTGCATAATGCTAATTTGCTTCAATGGTAATGTATCCTCATAATGTTGCAATATCTATAATTCTATAATTATCAGTTTGAAAGTCCGTTCATCAATGAATTATTACCTACGAAATCTCTCTTTTATAATTAGGTTCTTGAACTTAGTCCAGTGATTTGACGTTTCCATTATCTAAATTAAGTGAGCTTATAAACTCTGATTGTTAATTCTGTACCTTTTACCCAAATGTATTTTTATTCCATCAAAGTAAAATTCATATTTTAATTTCCGTCAAAAAGTACATTTATTCAATAAAACCATTCAGCAAAGTCTCCACTTATTAAATGTTAAACTGTTAAAGCTGAAGATTTTTACATTTAGAGTAAGTAAATTTTTTCTCGGTAATACAAATAAAAGTAGTTTTTTGTAACTACAGACTTTAAAGTCAAAAATGTTTACCAAACAGAGATATAGGGTGATTTTTCACAAACAAGGGAAATAAATGATTTATTATACAAATAATACATAGGTAATATATTGAATTCAATATAAAATTATTTTAATTCTAATAAAATTATTAACAATAATTCTAACTAATTATTTGAATTTGTTACCCCAAGAAGAATTTTTCGACAAAAGACTTGAGTTTATAAGTTAAATTGTTAAATGGTTTCCAAAATAGTTGACTTGTTAATAAAATAATTAAATTTGTAACCAAATAGTTCAATTTTTAACCAAATGGTAGAATTTTCAAACAAAAATATTTAACTTCCACCAAAAACAGTTGCATTTTAGATGTCTATTTTTACCACTGCAGTTGAATTTCCGAAGAAAATGGTTGAATTTTCAACAAAATAATTAAATTTTCAGTTGAATGATTTTTCAAACATGTGACCAATTTTCATCAAAATATTTTAATTCACAACCAAATCGTCTAATTAAATTAATTTCTAACCGAACCGTTTAACTTTTTGAATCAAAAAAGATCAAATTTCTACCAAAAGAGATACATTTTCAAACTAAAAACACAAATTTTCTATAAAATAATTGAAATATCAAACAGGAAAGATTTTTCAGCCAAGAGGGAAAAAATTCAATCAAAAAGCAGTTATTTGAATTTCCTACCAAAATAGTTGCATTTTGAAACCAAAATGATGAGTTTCAAACCAAATAGTTCAATTTTAAACAAAAGAATTAAATTTTTATTGAAAAATTTGAATTTTCAACCAAAAAGAATCTTTTTAGGTTGAATATTTAACTACTTGGCTAAAAACTCAGTTTTTTCTTGATTGAGGATTAATTTTCTTTACTTAAAATGTAATTTTTCCATTTTTTTCAAAATTGATATTTTAAGTTGAAAATTGATCCAAATGGTAGAATTTTCAAACCAAAATATTTAACTTCCACCAAAAACAGTTGCATTTTAGATGTCCATTTTTACCACTGCAGTTGAATTTCCGAAGAAAATAGTTGACTTTTCAACCAAATAATTAAATTTTCAGTTGAATGATTTTTCAAACAAGTGACGAATTTTCGTCAAAATATTTTAATTAACAACCAAATCGTCTAATTAACTTAATTGTTAACCAAAAGGTTCACTTTTTTGAATAAAAAAAGATCTAATTTGTACCAAAAGAGATCAATTTTCAAACTAAAAAGACAAATTTTCTATAAAATAGTTGAGATATCAAACAGGGAAGATTTTTCAGCCAAGAGGAAAAAAATTCAATCAAAAAGCAGTTAGTTGAATTTCCTACCAAAATAGTTGCATTTTGAAACAAAAATGATGACTTTTGAACCAAATAGTTCAATTTTTACAAAATAATTAAATTGTTAATGAAAAATTTGAATTAAAAAAAAAAGGATCTTTTTAGGTTAAATATTTAACTATTTTCCCAAAAACTCAGTTTTTTTTCTTGATTGAGAATTAATTTTCTCTACTTAAAATGTAATTTTTCCATTTTTTTCAAAATTGATATTTTAAGCTGAAAATTGATTTTCTCTTGGAAAATATTCATATGTTATTTTGAAAATTTGTGTTTTTTAGTTGAAAATTCAAGTAGTTGGTTAAAAATTAAAATATTTTGTTAAAAAAATTTTTTTTTGTCAAAAAGTAAATTTTGAACTGAAAATGTGACTATTCCATTTTTTGTTAAAAATTTGTCTTCTTCAGTAGCAAATTTTACTGCTAACTCGAAAATTCATCTTTTTTAGTTGAAAATTCAAGTAATTGGTAAAAATCTGATTTATTTCATTTATAATTCGTCTTTTTCAATACAAAATAAATTTAATTGATTGAAACATCAAATTTTTTGTTGAAAATTTATATATTTTGCTGATTATTTATTTTTTTTATTATTGAAAATTAATATTCTTCACTAAAAATGTAATTATTCCATTTTTTGTTGGAAATTTATATTTTAAATTGAAAATTGATCTTGTCTGGGTAAAAATGCACATACTTTGTTAGAATTTTATATGTTTCAGATGAGAACTGAAGTAGTTTTTAAAAAATCATGTATTTTGTCGATAAAGCGTATTTTTTGGTAAAAAATGTATCTTCTTGGTTAAAAAATCAACTTTTTCGTTGAAAATTCAACTATTTTGCTGAAAATTCATATTTTTTTGGTTGAGAATTTAACTCTTCTTGATTTCAATTTAAAATATTTTTTGATTGAGATATTAATTACTGCATGTTTAGACAAGAATTAATTTTTGTAAAAAATTCATTATTTGGTTTGGAGATACACCGCTTTAGCTGAGAATTGAACTATTTAGTCGTAAATGAACTTTTCTGTTGAAAAATCATACTTTTGGGTTAGAAATTTTATACATATAAAATGAAGAATAAAAAAAAATTATTTGAAAATTTAGTTGAAAATTCACTTACGTATTCTCTTGCTAATTCGTCTATTTTGATAAAAATTAATCTACTTGGTTAAAAGTCAAGGTTTTAATAAAAAATTTAAATAGTTTGCTTAATATTCGTTTTTTTCTTGTAAAAAATTAACTTCCTGGACTAAAAATTTCACTATTCCATTTTTGGTTAGAAATTAATATTTTAAATTGAAAATTAATCTCCTCTGGCTAAAAATTCATATATTTTGTTGAAAATTTATATTTTTTAGTTGAAATTGCATGTTTTTGTTTGAAAATTCATGTATTTTGTTAGGCGAATTATAATTCGTCTTTTTTGGTAAAAAATTATTCTTCTTTGTTACAAAAATAAGCTTTTGGGTTGAAAATTTAATTATTTTGCTGAAAATTTGTATTTTTAAAAAAATGAGAATTAATTTTCTTTATTGACAATGTGTATATTCTATTTTTAGTTGAAAATTTATATTTTAAATTGAAAACTGATCTTCTCTGCGTTAAAAGTAATATATTTTCTTGAAAATAATCTTCTTGGTTGAAAGTTCATCCTTTTTGTCTCAAAATACAATTGTTGGTTTGCAATTAATCTGTTTTTGTTAAGGAGTCAACTATTTTGTAAAAAAAAAATTCTTTTATGGTTGATTTTAACTGTTTTTGATTTTAAAATCAAATCTTTTTCGACTAAAATATTAACTGTTACATTTTTCGTGGGAAATAATGTTTGTGGTTGAAATATCGACTACTTGGTTCAAAGTTGAGCTGCTTTCTAAAAAATTCATTTTTTTTATTGGAGAATCATCGTTTTCGTTAAAAATTTAACTAATTGGTCGTAAATTAACTTTTTTGTTCAGAATTTTCAACAATTTAGTAGAAAATATGACTATTTGGTTAATTATTAACTTCTTTGTTGAAAATTTATATTTTTTGTTAAAAATTTAACTATTTTGTTGGAAATTCGTTCTTTTGTCGAAAATTATTTTCTTATCTGAAAAGTTAACTATTTCATTTTTTGTTGAAATTGTATCGTTTATAAGTTGAAAGTTCAAATATTTGGTGGAAAATTGATTTATTTTGTTAAAAATTCGTTTTTTATTATTTAAAAAGTAATTTTTCAAACTATAAGTGTAACTATTCCAGTTTTGGTTGAAAATTTTATTTTTGTCAATTAAAAATTCCACTATTTGCTTGAAAATTCATCCTTTTTAGTTAAAAATCCAAGTAATTGGTTGCAAATTCATTTATTTTGTTAATAATTCCTCTTTTTTATAAAAAATTAATCTACTTCGTTAAAACGTCAACTTTCGGTTAAAAATTTCTCTATTTTGCTGAACATTCATTTTTTTGGTTGAGAATTAATTTTCTTGACTAGAAATGTATATATTCCAGTTTAGGTTGAAAATTAAAATTTCAAATTTATCTTCTCTGGGTACAAATTCATATATTTTGTTGAAAATTAATCTTCTCAGCTCAAAGTTCATCCTTTTTGGCTAAAAACTCAATTTCTGGGTTGAGAATTAATCTTTCTTGTTTGAGGAGTCAACTATTTTGTTGAAAATTCATCTTTTTTGGTTGAATTTAACTGTTTTTGATTTAAATTAAATTCTTTTTTGACTGAGATATTAACTATTACATTTTTCGTGGACAATTAATGTTTGTTGTTGAAATATCAACTACTTGGGTTAAAGTTGGACCGCTTTGTAAAAAATTCATTTTTTTCTGGCTGAAGATTCATCGTTTTAGTTGAAAATTTAACTATTTTATTCGAAATTTGTTTTTTGTGGACAATTAATTTTTCAACCGAAAAGATAACTATTACATTTTTGGTTGAAGATAAACTAAAATGTCAACTATTATATTTTTGGTTGAAAATTTATTCTTTATAAGTTAATAATTCAACTATTTGGTGGAAAATTCACGTATTTCGTTAAAAACTCGTTTTTTGTTTATTGAAAATTAATATTTATACTGAAAATTCAACTGTCACATTTTTGGTTAAAAATATATCTTTCTTATTTGAAAATTCAACTATTTAATATAAAATTCATCTCTCTTACTGAAAATAATCTTTTTTGTTGAAAATTCAACTTTTCGAGTTGAAAATTCAAGTGTATTCGAAAAATGCGTTTTTTTTTCTTGAAAATTTAACATTTTGTAGAAATTGAGACTATTCGTTTGAAAATTTATTTATTTTGTTGGAAATTAGTATTTGTGGATAATTAATTTTTTAACTGAAAAATCAACTATTACATTTTTGTTCGGAAATGTATCCTTTATAAGTTAAAAATTCAACTATTTCGTGGAAAATTCATTTCTTTTGTTAAAAATTTATTTTTTGTGTTTTGTTTGACAACTATTTAATAGAAAAATCAACTATTACATTTTTTATTGAAAATGTATTCTTTATAAGTTAAAAATTCAACTATTCAATGGAAAATTAATGTATTTTGTAAAAAATTCGTTTTTCATTTTTTGAAAGTTAGTTTTTCTTAATTTTTTATTTTTTTATCATTCTTTCTTATTTGAAAATTCAACTATTTCATTGAAAATTCATCTCTCTTGACTGAAAATAAACTTTTTTGTCGAAAATTCAAATTTTCGAGTTGAAAATTCAACTGTATTCGAAAAATGCGTTTTTTTGGCTTGAAAATTCAACATTTTGTAGAAATTTAGACTTCTCGTCTGAAAATTTATTTATTTTGTTGGAAATTAATATTTTTGGATAATCAATTTCTTAAATGAAAAATCAACTATTACATTTTTGATTGAAAATGTATCCTTTATAAGTTAAAAATTCAACTATTTCGTGGAATATTCATTTATTTTGTTAAAAATTAATTCTTTTTGTTGAAAATTAATTTTTGATACAGAAAATTCAACTGTCACATTTTTGGTTAAAAATATATCTTTCTTATTTGAAAATTCAACTATTGAATAGAAAAATCAACTATTACATTTTTGATTGAAAAAGTTTTCTTTATAAGTTAAAAATTCAACTATTCAATGGAAAATTCATGTATTTTGTAAAAAATTCGTTTTTCGTCTCTTGAAAATTAATTTTTTTAACAGAAAATTCAACTGTCACATTTTTGGTTAAAAATATATCCTTCTTATTTAAAAATTCAACTGTTTAATAGAAAATTCATCTCTCTTGACTGAAAATAAACTTTTTTGTCGAAAATTCAACTTTTTGAATTAAAAATTCAACTGTGTTCGAAAAATACGTTTTTCTGGGCTGAATATTTAACATTTTGTAGAAATTTAGACTATTTGTCTGAAAATTTATTTATTTTGTTGGAAATTAGTATTTCTGGATAAATAATTTTTCAACTGAAAAATCAACTATTACATTTTTTATTGAAAATGTATCCTTTATAAGTTAAAAATTCAACTATTTCGTGGAAAATTCATTTATTTTGTTAAAAATTAATTTTTTGTTTGAAAATTAATTTTTTATACAGAAAATTCAACTGTCACATTTTTCGTTAAAAATATATCTTTCTCATTTGAAAATTCAACTATTTAATAGAAAAATCAACTATTACATTTTTCATTGAAAATGTATTCTTTATAGGTTAAAAATTCAACTATTCAATGGAAAATTCATGTATTTTGTAAAAAATTCGTTTTTCGTTTCTTTAAAATTAATTTTTTATACCGAAAATTCAACTGTCACATTTCTGGTTGAAAATATATCTTCCTTATTTGAAAATTCAACTATTTAATAGAAAAATCATCTCTCTTGACTGAAAATAAACTTTTTTGTCGAAAATTCAAGTGTGTTCGAAAAATGTGTTTTTTTTTTGGCTTGAAAATTTAACTATTTGGTTGATAATGCGACTATTAAATTTGATTATGTCAATAATATTGGTCTTTAATGTAACTACAAGAACTAAAATTTTATTTTATTTTGCCGTGTTAAAATAAAAACCAGGCATTATTTTATCAACTTTCAAGTTTTTTTTTATAGAAAATTAAAGAAAATTCCCGGGTTCACGTAAAAATTCCCAGTCACTTAAGTTCTATGCTGTACTTATGCACCCTTCGCGGAAGTATTTTCATTTCAAATTCATACACACACATACGAAAATTGCGGAAGAGTGTAGGTTTGGTGTTTCGCGTGTGGTTGGGACACAGTAACGTTTGGTCAGTCGGAGAGCATAAAGGCTCTCGAGAAATTAATTCTCTTGGTTCTCACTCCCCGGGTAGGTAGGAAGGTAGGATATGTACGTTGGTAGGTGGGTACGTGTTTTATTATTGAATGGCCTCCTTCCTGACTACGAATCAACCCGGCAATTGGTTTATTATAATTTCATTGTGTTTTCATTACCCAGGTTAATTTGCGCTTGCTCGCTCGTTCGCTGTCTCCCTCTATTATCCGCAGCGACTCCGCAACCCGGGAATCTTCAGACGCTGGATTCTGCATTAAAGCCATTTCGTCACAAACCCATCTTCTGGTTTGTCCAGCCGATTTTCTATCGCAAAAAATCACTCTGAGCAGAATTCGGTTTGAAATCATGTTTTTTTTTTCAAACCGGATTCCATTATCTTTGGAGATATCTCTTCTATTATGAAAATATCAGCCTGTGACATGTCTGAATACAAACGGCATGTACTACTTACAAGGAAACCTTTCTTGGTGTACCCCTCCGATTTTTTCCAAAGGGCATAGCCGGGTAAGCATACAAAATCTGCCTCCGCACGTATTAACTTGAAATTTCGGTCATAGGTTCACATCTATCTGAAGTGAAATTTCTCTTAATGATAACCCTAGGAATTCATTTTTTTGGGAGTGATGGAGGGGGAAAGAAAAATTTAAAAAGTGGTTTTTCTTGAATACGGCTCAACCGATTTTGATGAACAAAATATATGTTGTAGACACTAATGAGGCTGTTCCGAAAACAAACAAACAAATTTGTTTGAAAAAAATTGTAGCTAAAAAAAATGTTGAATTCTTCAAAAAAAAAATTTTGAGGTTATGTTCTAGATTGACTACATCCATATGTTAAGTGAACATGCCTTAGAATATCCTGCACAACATATATTTTTGTTGAATTTTTTTAAGTGGGGGGGGGGGAGCAATGTGAAAAAAAATAAAAATCGCGCATGCAACTCTGCGCACCGTTATGGTGAACTGCTCCCGATCGCAAACTTTTTAACGCAACTCTATTGCATTTTTTCATGGTTAGGAACGTTGTTGAAACTGAAGAGAGAATTGTAATTGACGTAACTGATGTAATTAAATACATCAGTGAAAGCTACCGATTAGATTAGTCAAAATTACTGATTAGTTTAGTGTAAGCTGTTGATTAGAACGGTCAAAATGACTGAATTGATCAGTGAAAGTGTCAGTTTATAACATTTAAAATTACTGATTGAATCAGAAAAAGTTACTGGTTAGACAATTCAAAATGACTGATTTAATTAGTGAAATTTACCCTTCAGATAATTCAAAATGACTGATACGGTCAGTGAAAGTTACAGATTAGGTAATTGAAAATTACTGATTTCATCAGCGAGTCAAATTTACTAATTTAAAGAGTCACATTTGACTGATTTGTCAGTAGTTTCAAAGCATTTAAATTCTACGTTAAATGACAAATTCATCAAAAGTGACATTCAAAATAGTAAATTATACTCACTAATAAAATCATTCATTTTGAAATTTCCAATCCAATCATTAAAACTATAACTTTCATTGTTTAAATCAGTTATTTTTAATGGTCTAACCAGCAACTTTCACGAATGAAATCAGTCATTTTTCATGGTGTGATCAGTAACTTTCACTGATTAAATAATTTATTTTAAATGATCCAATAGGTCATTTTCAATGGCCGAATCAGTCATTTTGAATCATCTAAACTGAAACTTTCTTCTATTATATGAGCCATTTGGAATTATCCAATCAAATCTATGAAACTGTAACTTCCATTGTTTGAATCAGTCATTTTGAATGGTCCAACGAGTAACTTTCACTGATTAATAAGTCAATTTCTATGTTCTGATAAGTAACTTTCACTGATTGAATAATTTATATTTAATGATCCAATAGGTCATTTTCACTGACCGAATCAGTCATTTCAAATGGTCTAATCAGTACCTTTCACTGATTAAATAATTTATTTTGAATGATTCAATCCGTAATTTTCAATCATGAAATAATTAATTTTTTATTCAATCAGTAACTTTCACTGACCGAATCCGTTGTTTTAAATTATCTGAACTATAACTTTCATTGATTAAATCAGTTGTTTCGAATGGTCTGATCGGTACCTTTCACTGATTAAATAATTTATTTTTAATGATTCAATCCGTAATTTTCACTGATGAAATGATCCATTTCTAATTATATAATCAGTAACTTCCGCTGAGTGAACCAGTCATTTTAACATTTTTAATCGTCCATATTGGAACTTTCATTGATCCAATTAGTCATTTTATATTACCTAATCAGTAACTTTCACTAATTGAATCAGTCATTTTTAATGATCACAATTGTAACTTTCACAGATTGAATAATTTATTTTGAATGATCTGACCAGTAACTTCCACTAATTTAATCAGTCATTTTGATTGATCTCGTCCATACTTTCCACTGAGTATATCAGTCATTACAATGCTATCTTGATTTTCAATAAGGTTCCTAACCATGAAAAAATGCAATAGAGTTGCGTTCCAAAGTGTAAAAAACAACCCTTAAAGTTCACACCTAAAAATTAGTTTTTCTAATTTTAACGTAAACCAATGAATTATTTTTTTCACATCAATTGCATTGGATTTCACTTTGAATTTCGAATATGTGCAGGGTATTGTGACCATTGGGTGATACTACCCCTATGTCTAAGGGAGCAAAAACTAATACTTTTTTCAGAATTTTCGTTATAAAATTGACACTTTTATTAAATCTGGGAAGAAACTATACTGTTATAAAGTTGAAAGGAAATTAATGTTAACGTATTTCAGCATTTTTGTGAAAGAATTCTTCAATGGGTAAACTACCCCTCCATTCTATTTATTAAATTATTCACACAAAAAAACAATTTCAGTTTTTTTTGGAATCCGGTGATGAGAAACTTTAGGTACACACTTGAATATTCTGATCGAAGTGCGAAAAAAGTGGAATTCGCCCTTCTAAGAGGGTAAACTACCCTTAGGTTAGTTCCACTTTGAAATTTCATGCCATACTCATTATTATTTGCAATAAATATTTAAATTGAGAATCAAAAAATTTCTGTTGCGTATTGTTCTCATCTGCTACTCGATATGTAAAAGGGTTGGTAAAACCCCTAAAAGTCACCATCCCCAAAAATTTCAATTGATAACATTCCTGAATGACGCCTAATTCATTAGCAGTTATTTGGTTTCAATTATGTGTCTGTTTATAGTTGAGAATTAAAAAATTCTTTTTGGGGATGACATTTAGGGGTTGTTTTCGCCCCCTTGACCTATCGAGTAGTACATGAGAATAATACGCAACACAAATTAGTTTTGGATATCAATTTAAGTATTTATTGAAAATAATAATGAGTATGGCATGAAATTTGAAAGTGGAACTAACCTAAGGGTAGTTTACCCTCTTAGAAGGGCAATTTCCACTTTTTTTGCACTTTGATCAAAATATTCAAGTGCGTGCCTAAAGTGTCTCACTATCGGATTAAAAAAAAACTGAAATTGTTTTTTTGTTTGAATGATTTAATCAATAGAATAGAGGGGTAGTTTACCCATGAAAGATTTTTTTCACGAAAATGCTGGAATACGTCAACATCAATTTCCTCTCAACTTTATAACAGTATAGTTTTTTCGCAGTTTTAATAAAAGCGTCAATTTTTATAACGAAAAATTTGAAAAAATATTAGTTTTTGTTCCCTTAAACATAGGGGTAGCACCCCCCAATGGTCACAATACCCTGAACATATTCGAAATTCAAAGTGAAATCCAATGCAATTGATTTGAAAGAAAATAATTAATTGGGTTACGTTAAAATTGAATAAAACTCGTTTTTGGGTGTGAACTCTAAGGGTTGTTTTCACCCCTTGGAAATTTTTTTCCGCAGATAAAAAAAAATACGTGTCGCTTTGTTTTTGATGTCCTACAACATATATAAATTTGGAGAAAATCGGAGGGGTACACCTCGAAAGGTTTCCTTGTTAGCATTCTCCACGGCTGACCAAATGAGATTCATTCTACTTGAAATATATTAAGTTACAATATTCAGTATATACCTGTAAAAATTCGATTTTTGATAATCTTCCCCCATCTTGTTCGTTTTCCGGAAAAAGAAGTTCCGCAATTTTTTGTTTCAAAATGCCCCGGCCTGTTGAAACTCGCATGGCGTTTTAAATGGAAAAAGCTTCATTTTCAAAAAAATGGAAAAAAGAAGTACTTGTTATAATCTTTTTGTGAATAAAAGTATAGTCACCTTTCATGAAGTATTCAGACATAATTTCCACGTGATAACTTTTAATATTGACGCTCTGAATCCTCTTATATTGTGCCCGGAAAATGCCCTAAAAAATGCAAAATAGCAGTTTTCTATCAAATTCATGCTAAAGACGGTATTTTTTGAAATTTTTTCAACATGAATTATTTTTAATCAATAAGTGACGAGTTTTAAAGTATATTTCAAATTATTTTAATTGTTTAAACAATTATTATTTGTTTAAACAATTCTTTCCCCTGTGAATCGTGAAAAGTTATTATCTTTCGGGATGAATTATACAAAGTTGATGGAACTCAAGAATAGTAGTTCTTGTTTAACATATTTGGTAATTATTCAAACAATTTACATTTGTTTAAACAATTTTTTCTTCCAAAAATCGTAAAAAAGTTATTATTTTCTGGAAATAATTACAACATTAAAGAATGTTGAGGGCAATATATTTTTAAAGGATATTTGGTGATCATTCAAACAATTTTGATTTGTTTGAACAATTTTCATCAGTTTAAACAATGTTTTCTCAAAAAATCGCGAAACATTATTCTTTTCTGCAAATAATGACACAATTAACGAATGTTAAAAGTAATATTTTTTTGCTTAAGACATTTTGCAATTATTTAAACAACTATTAGTCATTCACTTGCGCCCGTCCATAGGAAAGGTGGAAAAAAGTCTACATTTTCTGAGTCTATTAATTGTTTAAATAATTAAAAAATATCTTAAGAAAAAAAATGTTTTTCTTAAAATTTGTTAATTGTGTCATTAATTGCTGAAAAAAATACATTTTCACGATTCACAGAGAAGAAAATGTTTAAACAGATAAAAATTGTTTTAACAAATTAAAACTATTTTTAAAATTGCTAAATATCCTGTAAAAAAAATATTACCCTCAAATTCCTTGAATAGTGTCATTAATTCCAGAAAGCAATAATTTTTTTATATGGGAAAAAAATTGTTTAAACATACCACAATTGTTCAAATAATTACCAAACATCCTTCAAAAATATATTGCTTTCGAAATTCTTTAATTGTGTCATTATTTCCAGAAAATGATAACTTTTTACGATTTTGGGGAGAAAAAATTGTTTGAATAATTACCAAATAAGTTAAAAAAGAACTACTACTCTTGACATTCATCAACTTTTTACGATTTATTCCGAAAGATAATAACTTTTCACGATTTACAAGGGGAAAAAATTGTTAAAGGAAATACTAATTGTTTAAACAATTTAAAATTATTTAAAATATACTTTAAAACTCGTCACTTATCGATTAAAAATAATTAATGTTGAAAAAATTTCAAAAAGTACCGTCCTTAGCATGAATTTGATAGAAAACTGCTATCTTGCATTTTTTGGGGCATTTTCCGGGAAGAATTAAAGGGCTTTGGGTGTGTCAAAATCAGCAGCTTTTGGTTGGCAATTATTCCTCAAATATTTCTTCAGAGGTGGCGATACTTTATTTCACAAAAAATTGATAACAAGTACTTATTTTTTCCATTTTTTTTGAAAATCAAGCTTTTCTCATTTAAAACCCGGTTAATTTCAAAAGTAATTTCAAAAGCCCGGTGGCACGGGTTAACTTTGAAAAAATAGATTAATTCTTTACCAAAACGCTGAATTTTGAACCAAAGGGAATAATTTTCTACAAACGACGAATTTCCAAACAAATACATGAAAATCAACCAATTAGTTAAATTTTTAACTAAAATAAACCGGGTTTCAACCGAAAATGAAATAGTTAAATTTTTATTTTGGGAAATTACGTTTCCGCTAAAGAAACGTATTTTCAACCAGTTGAACTCAACTGAAAAATAAACTTTTGAATAAAATAGTTGAATTTTCAACCAATATGATGAATTTTTAACAAAAAAGATTAATTTTCTATTTAAGCTGACGAATTAAAAAAAAACACATTAATATTTTACAAAATAATTAAATTTGCGATTTTTAACCAAACAGTTTGTTTTTCTTATAAAATATTTTTATTTTAAACCAAAAAGATGAATTAAAAAAAATGTCATTTTTCAACCAAATAGTTCAATTTCGTATCAAATTGTTAAATTTTAGTTTCTAAATTTTTCAAAAGATTTTTGACAATTTTAATTTAAAGACGATTTTTTCAGGAAACAGTTGAATTTTTAATTCGAAAATATTAAGTTTTAACAGAAAAATGAATTCACGACCAAATTATTGAATTTTCAACAAAATGGTTGAATCCTTAAGGATAAAAGATAAGTTTTTCATCAAAACACGAAAAAATAAGTTTTCAATAAAAATGGCATTACTTGAATTTTCAGTTCGAAAAATTACTTTATAAAAACGAATTTGCTTTCAATTGAATTTAGATTCAAAAGAAAATTTGTCAAAATATTGAATTTCTCAGCCAAAATATTGAATTCTTAACAAAGAAGATTTATTTTCTACCCAAATAGATGAATTTTCAAGAAAATAAATCAATTTTCTACCAAATAGTTGAACTTGCCACTTATGAAGGATACATTTTTTACCAAAAATAGAATAGTTAAATTTCATATTAGAAAATTATTTTTTGAACCTGAAAAAATGAATTTCTAACAATATAGTCGAATTTTCCAATAAATGGTATAATTTCTAACGAAATAGTTTATTTTTCTTAAAAAATAGTTGAATCTTTAACCAAAAAATTTAAATTTTCAACAATCAAGATTAATTTTCTACGAAAAAGACTACTTTTAGAAATAAGTGTTAAATCCTCAAACAAAAAAGATTAATTTTGAACCAAGCAGTTGCATTTTTAGTAAAAAAGGATGAATTTTTAACCAAAAAGATCCATTTTAGACCAAAAAAGACGAATTTTCAACAAAATACATGAATTTTCAGTTAGAAAAGATATATTTTTAATTTAGAATATAAATTTTCAATTTAAAGTATCAAATCTTACAAAAAAATTGAATAGTTACATTTTCAGGTAAGAAAATTAATTTATAACCAAAAGAAACAAGTTTCCAAGTAAACTAATTAAGTTTTCAACCAGAGATAAATTTTCAACCAAAATGATGACTTGACTATTTAATCAAACAGTTGACTTTTTCACCAATAACATTAACTTTTGACCAGAAACGTTGATTTTTTAACCAAATACTTGCATTTTCAAGAGAATAATGAATTTTTTACCTAATAGTAGAATTTGTAACCAAAGAAGCTGAGTTCCAAACCAAAAATATAATAGCAGACTTTTCAACCAAAGAAAATTAACTGCTAACCAAGAATAGATGGATTTTCTTACTGGGTTCTACTAATTCAGTTTGCATTCAGGCTAAAAAACGAGAAAAGGGGAAAGTTTCTTGAAAACAGGAAAAAAAGAATTCTTGAAAAAAGACAGAAGAGCAAACTTTTTTTCAATCTTTTCGAAATTGATTATCAGTAATCATACTTAACCTCCTAAAATTAGAAACGTAGTTAATAAATAGCCCCTTATCTGTTAAGTTTATCCACCGTCTAAGTTAATATTTAAATTAAATCAATGTTCTCAAATGAAAAAAGAATATCTGAAGAATTAAATTAAAAGTATTCTTATATTAATGCTTTTAACTCATTATTCATTGTTCGATTGACGGTTATAAAAATTACATTAATATTTTGTATTAAAAAGAAGGAGGGGGCGTCAGCTTCAGTATCATAATATTTTGAGGAGGAGGTTACCGCAATGTCACAAATTGTCACAAAGAGAAGGGGTGAGTCAAAAATCATTGGAAATAGCGTCACGTAATATGTGGATACATCCAAACAAGAATTCATTACCTTCAGAGACAATTAATTATTCAAAGATAATTTAGATTGACTCATACGACTTGATATGCTAAGACGAAAAAAAAATCGCCGGAAAACTTTTGAAGAAAAAAAATCAGAAAACCCGCTTTTCAAGAAAAACGCTTTTATTGTTTTTTCGAAGTATGATTTCCAATTGAAACTTTAAAATAGATAATTTTGAGCTTTGTTCACGAAACTGAAAATATCATCTAAAAACTACGATCGTCAAAGTGGTCCCTCTGCTCGCGGAACGTCACATATGTCTGACTTAAAATGATCTATACTACTTGAGACCCCTTACAACAGACTTAAAACAACTTACTTTACTTGTCACATCTTAAGTTGAAAAATTTCAGTCTAAGCAAAATTCACCTTGGAATCACGTTTCCTATCAAACCAGAATTAAATTTTTTGACAGATAATTTATTTATTTATATATTTATTTAAATCAGCGAACAGGGAAAGACCTTTTTGCAGACAGAAACTTATTGAATAAAAAACCAGCCCTAAGCCTGAGTAAGATAGAATTAAGATAATGAATTTAAGGTAATGAATTTTCATATTAAGATAAGATGAGATAACATTCATAGTAAGATAATGAATTCTTCATAGACAGTTTTATAATCATTTACGTCCGTGACCAATATCAATAATTGGATGACATACATTGACTCATACTAGTTCTTACTCCTTATGTCCAGCTCAAAATGACTCATATTACTAGGATCTCTATATGGCTGACTGAAATGACACATACTACTTGATACCCCTTACTTCTGACTTTAATTAACCTATTCTACTGGAAAATTTTTAAGTTGACTTTAAAATTACGTTTTTTTAAAAATCAGAATTCAATTTCTTCAGAGATAATGAATTCTTTAGAAATAAATTTGTAAAAATATATGTGCCTGACCAAAGTCAATTATTGTCTGACTTTAATGGACTCATACTACTTGACAAATTCTTTTTGGTCTCTAGATAGCTGCCTCAAATTACCTATACTACTTGGTACCCATTACGGCTGAATATAAACAACCTGTTCTACTGGAAACGTCTTAAGTTGACTTTGGAATTATGTTTTCTTATAAACCAGAAAACATTATCTTTAGAGACAATGAAGTTTTCAGAGATAATGAGTTCTTGAGAGATAATTAATTCTTCTTAGATAAATTTACAAAAAGATATGTGCGTGATCAAAGTCAATAGTGGTCTGACTTGACTTGACTCATACTACTGGGCAAATTTTACTTTTGTATATGCATGTCTGACTCAAAATTACCTATTCTACTTATCATTATTACAGCCACAGGACTATATATATAAAATGTATTTGTTTATGTTTTCGAGATACGTCCATTGACCTGTTGAATAACCTTTCATGACCTTATATGACCTACCAGAACTGTTTTTTAATTTTTACACAAAACAATAACCTTGTTTGTAAGAGAATTTTTTTATATTGGGAATACATACACTAGGTTACAAAATAAAAATTTTGTCTGCCCAACACATCTTAATATTATTTTTTAATGCATTTTGGCCCACTAAAAACGAAAATCCGAACGATCTCGAGTTCTAATTGGCCGATTACCCTCAAAGAGCTCTCAAATTGAAGGCAACTGAATCCTCTACAACTTTTTATTCAAAGTTTTTAAAACGGCTCAGTAGTTCAGAATTTGTAACCAGTTGAATTACACGAAGAAAAAAAAACGAATTTTCAACAAAATACAAAAAAGATGAATTCTCAACAAACAAGATTAATTATTGAATCCAGAAGACGAATTTTCATCACAATACATGAATTTTCTAACAAATTTTTCAACAGGGAAGAATAATGTTCTACCAGAAAAGATGAATTTTTAACAATATACAGGGTGACCTATTTTTATCTATAGATTCAAATATCTCTTGAAATAGTAAAAATTAAAATAAAATTAATTAATTATTTTATTATTTAATTTAATTTATTAATTTAATGTAATTTATTTAATTATTTTATTATTATTAATTAATTAAAATACTAAAAATTGTACAGAACATAGGGGGTCATTTAACGGCACTATTAATTTTGACCTTAAGGTCAATTTTCGAGGTTATTTGAAGGTCAAGACGATTTTTTTAAATGACAACCCCTATTTTTGACTGCGGATTTCAAAATAGCGGGCAATTTCACGTCAGTAACATCCCGTGAGAAATTTGCTCTTGTGATTTTAGAAAGGTCAAAAATCAAGCTCAAATGTCTAAAAAACAGCAAGACGCCCTTTTTTTGGAATTATCGTGGTCTCCTGAGAATAGCAAACGTTCAAGATGCTATAAACAAGTCGATAAAATGTAAAAGTGTGAAACAACTTCATCATCTTGACCTTCAGATAAATTTTCAAGGTCATTCGAAGGTCCAGATGATTTTTTTAAAGGAAATTCCTACGTTAAACTGCGGATTTGAAGAAAGTAAAAAATGTCACGTCAAAATTTTTCTATGGAAAATTTGTAAAAACGTGTACCATCTTGACGACCTTAACCTTCTGATAAATTTTCAAGATCGTCAAGATGGTACACACTTTTACAAATTTTCCATAGAAAATTTTTGACGTCAAATTTTTCGGTCGCTTCAAATCCGCAGTTTAAAGTATGGATTTCCTGGAAAAAATCATATTGACCTTCAAATAAACTTGAAAATTTATCGGAAGGTCAAGATGGTTAAGCTGGTTGACACTTTTACATTTTATCAACTTGTTTAAAGCATCTTGAACGTTTGCTATCCTCAGTAAACCACGATAATTCCAAAAGAGGGCATCTTACCGTTTTTCAGATTTGAACTTGATTTTTGACCTTTCTAAGGGCACAAAGGCAAATTTCTCACAAAAGGTTTTCGACGTGAAATTTTCCGCTCTTTTGAAATCCGTAGTCAAAAATAGGGGTTGCCATTTGAAAAAATCCTTTTGACCTTCAAACGACCTCGAAAATTGGCCTCAGGGTCAAAATTAATAGTACCGTTGAATGACCCCCTATGTTCTGTACAATTTTTTTGTAGATGGAGTATTTTGAGAGATATTTGAATCCGAAAAATTGAATTTTTCAACAAAAAGTTAATTTTCTACAAAATAGGTGAATTTTTTTCCAATAGTTGAATTTTTATAAAAAATAGTTTAATGTCTAAACAAATGTTTGAATTTTCAACCAAAAATATGAATTTTTAATTAACAAGTTAATTTTCAAACAAATTGTTGAATATTCAAGACAAAGAGATGAATTTTTCTACAAAACAGTTCAATTTTCAACCAGAAAATATTAATTTTTATCTTACAGGATAAATCTTCAACCAGAGGAAAATGAATTTTTGACAAAGTAATTCAAATTCCAACCAGGTAGTTGAATTTTCAACCAATAAAGATGAATTCTCAACGGAAAATGTAATAATTAATACTTCTATCAAAAAAGATTTTTATTTCAAATGAACAAAAGTTGAATTCAACCAAGAAAACCAAACAAAAAACGAAAAAAACAATCAGACAAAAGTTTTTAATCCAAAAAAGAGCTACAAATTTCTTACTCGTAATTTTTTGATATGGTGCGTAGTTTCTGTTTTAATTGTGAAAAATAACATTAAAAATTAAAAAAATTAAATTTTTGGAAAAACGAGGCTAGGTACGAAAAAAATTAGTGAACAAAAATTGTACACCCAAAAAAGATCTATGAATTTGTTGATAAACATTTTTTTTATGGAAAGCGCAGTTTTTGTTTTAACCGTAAAAAATAACATCAAAAGAAAAAATGATTTTTTTTTAAATGACACAAGATACGGGAAAAAAATTAATGGGCGAAAGTTTTTCACCCAAAAATGAACTACAAATTTGTTAATTATCATTTTCAGATAGGAGGAGTAGATTTTCTTTCAATTGTAAAAAATAAGACTAAAAATAAAGAAATTAAATTTTCGTAAAAAATATACACGAGACGAAAAAAAATGAATAGACAGAAGTTTTCCAACCAAAAAAAACAACTAAAAATTGGTTATGACAAAATTTTTCGCCTAAATTGCAATTACACATTTTTCAGAAATACTTTACGCTAGGATGCGTATTTTTGGTTTGAATCATAAAAATAACATTGAACATCAACAAATTAAATTTATGGAAAAACGACACAAGTTGTACAAAAATAAATACAATATCCATTTTATATAATAGAGTTGAACTCAATGTAGAAAAGTTCGCACTTTGGACTAAATCAAGTTCGTTAAAGCCAAAGGAGCTTTAACAAAAGAGAATTCACAATCGCCAAATACTGTTATCGATGTTTTGACTTTTAGTTGTAAAATTTCTGCACAAATGTGGTGGAAGTTCAAAGGCCGAGTGCGTGCGGGAAGATTTTTCCAATTGGTTTTAATAATCATATTGAATTTAGTAATATATTATATTATTTAATTATTAATTATATTGAATTGTATTATTGGAGGGCGATCTTTTGCAAACTTGGTTCAAATTTATCATCAGGAAATACTAAATGATATCTAAGTTTGTAACGTTACTTCCACTGAAGCCCCCCCCCCCCACCTTTTACCAACCATAGTTTTTGGCGCGACCCCCTCCACACTCAAACTAGTAACTTAATTTTTCGACGACCCCTAATCTGTATAAATTTGAAGCGTAGAAATCGATAAAGTATAAATTAATTAATTCTCAATTTTCATTTATGAATATCAGCACATTTGCCTCGACATTACCATTTTGCAGACCAAACGAAGGACCCAACTCAGGAAATTGTTTAACGCGAGTCAAAGTGAATTTCAATGTTCGATTCTGAGGGGCAAGTGTTTAAAGTGGACGATACGGGAAATTTCAGGCGGAAACACAATCCTGTGTACTGGGGGTAGGAGTAAAAGAGAAAGGGGTGGTATGGGGTGCTATGGATAGATACGAGGGTGGTCTTTGTTGCGGTTTGGACGTGGTCAGAAACGAGGAAGGCGGAAAAGGGGAAAAGGGGATATGTTTTCGCAAATGTAGGTGCGGTTCTCAAGTCACCCGCACCCCTCTTGTTTCGCCCTTATGAAATTATTTCAACCCTCCGGGTGCGGTGGCCTCTTGCAGACCCAAGAAAATATAACATCGCGGCAAGAATTATTAGAAAAATTAATTATTTTCCCGGTCTCTTAATTAATTTTACAATTACTCCTCTCTCTGAGACAGAGGTGGGGAGCAGAAAAAGATTATCCGGAAAGACTGGAATAAGAGCTTTTGCATGAATTATTGTCTTTGCAGGTTTAAATAAGCAAACACTATTTTGTTGTATATTGTAAGTAAGATTTTTAAATTTGAAAACACTTACATTTTTATTAGTGGCTATCGATAACTTATGTAACACATTTTTGGACCATTTATTACCCATTCTCATTCTCATGTGACAAGTCGTTACAAACTTGCTTGATCCCCCACCCCGAACCCTTACCTGCCAAAAATATAATTTTTATTGCTCCCAATTACAGAATTTCCCATTGCAAATCTAGAAAAATGAAATTTTGTTGTCTTTAATCTTTGAAAGTGCAGAATTTTCAATAGTAAATCTTCAAAATTGAACCATAAAAAAGCTTCTTTTTAATTAATTTTTTTTCTGGAAAAAAGATCTCCTTTCGGTCCGCTGGGATTTGAACCACAGAACTTCTGATTTCCGGCCAGGTGTTTTTCCCATCAAGCTACTAGAGAGATCGAGAGAAGAAACTTTATTTCAGAAAATATACGCATTATTATGCTAGATGTCACAAATCAAATTTTTAAAGAAATGTGTATTATCATCAGAGAATAACAGGAATTTTTAACGTCTTTTCAGATCAGATGTAGCTATGAATTAACATTTTTTTTAATTACTTTTTATCTGAAAAAAATAAAAAAATGATGATAATACCGATTTCTTTAGAAAAAGTTTTCTAAATAACATACCTTTCAAATATAAATCTTAAAAATTTATTAATTTTAATTTCTATAAAAAAATTCTGTTAGCAAAAAATGAAATTCCATCGAAAAAGTTGAATTTAATAAAAAGGAATTTTCTAACCAAAATGACAAATTTTCAAAAAAGCAGAAGAACTTTCAACGAAAAAAGATCAATTTTCATCCAAAAATATAATATCCGCCCCCCCCCCCCCATTCCCATGAAAATGAACTTTAATAAAAGGTTAAATTTCAAACCAAATAACTGAATTTTCAATCAAAAAGATTAAGCTTCAGCTAATGAAATTATTTTCTTACTAAAAAGGACGTATTTTTAACAAAATATATCAATTTTCTACCAAATAGTTAAATTCTCATGTAAAAAAGATCAATTTTTCATTAAAAATAGAATAGTTAAGTTTTTAGATAAAAAAATAATTTTGAATATTAAAAACGAATTGTCAACAAAATAGTTAAATTTTCCAGGTAAGAAATGTTTTTTTAGCCAAAAAGATAAATTTTGGATAAGAAAGATTAATTTTCTACAAAAAAAAAATGAATTTTGAAAAAAGTACATTCATATTTTAAAAAATCGTAAAACTTTTCGCAAAATAAATTAGTGTTCAACTAAAACGATGTATCTTCCACAATAAAAATGACTTTTAAAACAAATACTTAAATTTTCAACCACAGATATGGATTTTTAACCAAAAAAATGTATTTTTGTCCAAGAAGAATATTATTCTACCACAAAAGACGAATTTTTACAAAATACATAAATTTTCAACCAAATAACAAGTTGAATTTTCAGCTAAACATGGAATAGTTAAGTTTCTAGTTAAAAAATAATAATTTTCAAAAGAAAACAAAAATAATTTTAAACAAAATAGTAAATTTTTAACCAAAAAGACGAATTTTCTACGAAAAAGACGAATTCTTAGCAACCTACTTAAATTTCCAACCAAACTGTTGAATTTTCAACCAAGAAGATTAATTTTCTAAATTTCTACTGAGAAGGGCGAACTTTCAACAAATTACATACATTTTCTACCACATAGTTAAATTTTTAAACTAGAAAAGACAAATTTTTCAAAAATGTAATATTTCAATTTTCATTTTAAATTAATTTTTAACTTAATACAACGAATTTTCCACATAACAGATGAATTTTCTGTCAAATTGTGGAATTTTCCACCAATAAGTGTAATTTTCAGTTAAAAAAGGTAATTTTAAACCAATAAAAAAGCGAGTTTGTAGCAAAATAGTGAAAGTTTTATCCAAAACGTTTATTTTTTAATGAAGACGATTAATGTTCTGCAAGAAAAAAGATTAATTATGAACAAAATACGTGAGCTCTCAACCAATTACTTGAATTTTTAAATAAAAAGATTAATTTTCAACCACATGGTAGAATTTTAAACTGAAAAATATAAACGTTCAACTAAAATTGAAATAGTTAAATTTTCAGTTGAAAAAAATAGCAAAATAGTTAAATTTTTCACCAAAGAAATAAATTTTCAACAAAAATTATGATTCGGCAAAAAAAAATTCAAGAAAGAATTCAACATTCAACCAAAGAGTTGATTTGCTCAACAAAAAATTTATTTTGTTACCAAAAAGATTTATTTTCTATAAAAAAAGATGAATTACCAACAAAATACATGAATTTTCAACCAATTAGTTGCATTTTTCTAAAAAAGGTATCTACGAGGAGATGAATTTTCAAACAAAAAATACGTCTTTTCTATAAAACAATTGAAGTTTCAACTCGAACAGAATAATTTTTGACGGAAAAGTTAACCTTCAACTATATAGTTTGATTTTCTACCAACTTTTTGAGTTTTCAGGCAAAAAAAAAAAAATAATTTTCTACAAAGACGTTGAATTTTCATTCCGAGAAGATGAATTTCGAACAAAATCTGTAATACTTGATATTTCAACCAAAGAAGCCGAATTTTCAACAAACTAATTCGATCCTTAACAAAATACATGAACTTTCAACCAAATACTTAAATTTTTAAATAGAAAAGATTAATTTTCAATTAAACATATAAATTTTCAACCAAAAATGGAATAGTTATGTTTTCAGTTTAAGAAACTGGTTAAATTTTCTACTTTAAAATGAATTTCTAATTAGAATCATAAATCTTAATTTTTTTTGATTTGTCTTTTTTATTCAAAACTTCAACTGTTTCAGTAGAAATTTCATCTCTCTTAGATAAAAATGCAACTGTTTGGTTGAAAATTAAAATCTTCTTTGCTTGAAGATTCCAGCATTTTGTTTTAATTTTGGTAGAACTACTCTGCTACGAAATTATTTTTTTGTTGAAGATTCATATTTTTAGTTGAAAATTCATCTCTTTGGTTGAAATTTCAACTATTTTGTTGAAAACTGATCTTTTTTTAATTTGAAAATTCAACTGCGTGGCCAAAAGTTGAATTGCTTAGTATAAAATTTATTATTTGAAGAAAAATTTATCACTTTTGCTGAAAATTTATATTTTCTGGTTGAAAATTCAATTTTTGTACAGAAAATTTTTCAATTCGGTCATATTATAAACTGTTTAGGAATTATATCTTTTGGGAATTTTAATATTCGTGACTTTTATAATTCAGGAATTTTATTATTCTCAAATTGTATTCGAGAATTTTCCAATTCGGGAATTTCACAGTTTCGGGAATTTTATTTTTCGGGATTTTTCAGTCTTTCCGATTTTCATAGTCAAAAGACAAATTTTTAATTCTAAATTTTTCAAAATAATGACATTTCAAATGTAAAGCATAATAATTAGAATTGATAATTGTAATACTTCAAACTTGCATAATTTTTAATTGTAAATTAAAAAAAATAGAAACTCCTAAATTTTAATGATTTACCATCTAAAGTTCTACATTTTTGAAGATTTACAATTGAAAATTATTCAAATTTCGCGATGTGCTGTTAAAAATTTCCAATTCTAAAGATGTATAAATAAAAATACGTAATTTTGCTGATTTTGTAAGACATAAAATCACTTGCATAATAAGATTTATTTGTAATCATCATTGCAAATTTTTTATGTTGTGTTTTGTTTTTATTATTTTTCCATGCAGAAATCGAGTAAAAAATTTAATAATTATTTTCATCTAAAAAAAAATCAACCAGTGACTGATTTTATTTCGAATATAAAAAATTTTGCCCTTCCCGCCGCAGTGAACTTTTTTTGAAATTCGATCTCAAAATCGTAGAACTTTGCATCAGAATGACCTGGAGGGATATTTTATTTTAATTGAAGAAAAACCTTTTCGAATATATAAAAATTATAGAGAAAGTCAAAAAAAAATTGTGACCTTGAAAATCTGTGTCGAAGATGGAATTTTTTGCAAAAAAAATCGTTTATTGAATATCAAAAACGCTTAGATCTTAAATTGTTTGTGCTATACATGTTTTTATATAGAACTTTGCATACCCAATCCGAATCTGACATGTAAAT
Source organism: Andricus curvator (assembly GCA_932195095.1). Lineage (NCBI taxonomy): Eukaryota > Metazoa > Arthropoda > Insecta > Hymenoptera > Cynipidae > Andricus > Andricus curvator. The sequence goes on along the minus strand of CAKNYM010051918.1, from coordinate 89,058 downwards.
CGTTGTAAGACAAAATCCAAAATGGCGAAGCCAATATGGCAGACTAAAATTGTAAAACGAAACCGATTTGACTAAAATTTGCTACCAGGTGGTTTTTCAGGTCGCTCATTACAAATCCAAGGTCAAAATTTGAAAATTAAAAATGGCGGATCCAATAAGGCGGACCAAAATTGTAAAAGGAAAACGATATGAATAAAATTTGCTACAATGGGGTTTTTTGGGTCGCTTAATTCAAATCCGCGGTCAAAATTGAAAAATTAAAAATGGCGGTCCAAAATCACTATAGCGGTTCTATTATTCTTTTCTTCGTTTTTGCTTAAACTTTTTAAAACTTGTCGAATAATCAAATTTTGTTTTTCAGCGAAAACTATTATTATAAATATATGTGTTGACGAATTTAGAAAACCGCGCGATTTCTTGGAAAAATACTGCAAAAGTGGTTTGGAGAATTTCGATCCGCTATTTTAAACTTTTTAATTTTTCAGCGACCCAAAAACGTCAATTTTTAGTCAAATCTGTTTTTTTGCACAATTTTGGTCCACCATTTTGAATTTCTCAATTTTGACCCCGGATCTGAAATGAGCGACCCCAAAAACCTCCTTGTAGCAAATTTTAGTCAAGTCGGTTTCCTTTTACAATTTTGGTCCGCCATTTTTAATTTTTCAATTTTGACCCTGGATTTAAAATCTGCGACCCGAAAAACCCCCGAGTAGCATTCTTTAGTCAAATCGGTTTTCTTTTACAATGTTGGTCCGCCATATGGGATCCGTGATTTGGATTTTTTTAATTTTGACCCTGGATTTGAAATCAGCGACCCGAAAAACACCCTTGTAGCAAATTTTAGTCAAATGGGTTTCCTTTTACAATGTTGGTCCGCCATATTGGATCCGCCACTTTTAATTTTTCAATTTTGACCCTGGATTTAAAATCAGCGACCCGCGAAACCCCGAGCAGCATTCTTTAGTCAAATCGGTTTTCTTTTACAATGTTGGTCCGCCATATTGGATCGGTAATTTGGATTTTCTTAATTTTGACCCTGGATTTGAAATCAGCGTCCCGAAAAACCTCCTTGTAGCAAATTTCAGTCAAATCGGTTTCCTTTTACAATCTTGGTCCGCCGTATTGGATCGGTAATTTGGATTTTCTTAATTTAGACCCTGGATTTGAAATCAGCGACCCGAAAAACCCCCTTGTAGCAAATTTTAGTCAAATCGGTTTCCTTTTACAATTTTGATCTGCCATATTGGAACCGCTATTTTTAATTTTTTAATTTTGACCCTGGATTTAAAATCAGCGACCTGAAAAACCCCCGAGTAGCATTCTTTAGTCAAATCGGTTTTCTTTTACAATGTTGGTCCGCCATATTAGATCCGCCATTTTGGATTTTGTCTTACAACGATTTACATGTCAGATTCGGATTGGACATGCAAAAATCTATATAAAAACATGTATAGTACATAAAATTTAAATCTAAGCGTTTTTGGTATTCAATAAACGATTTTTTTGCCAAAAATTCAATCTTCAACACAGATTTTCAAGGTCACATTTTTTTTTACTTTCTCTATAATTTTTCTATATTCGGAAAGGTCAGGGAATTTTAAAAATGAAGTTTTCGCCCTGGAAGGCATGTCTTGTCTTAAATAAAAAGAAATTCATTTTATTTCAGGTCCCATATCTTATTATTTTTGGAAACCATAAATTACGTACAGCAACTGGGGCCGGGTTGTGGGGGGTTACGTAATTTAAGTACGACTCCTTATAGAAACCTACAAACTCAAAAAGGATTTTAATTTAATTTTAATACTCTTCGTCGTCAAAAAGTCTCAATAAATTATTTGAATATAAGTAATTAGGTGGAAAAGGATCAGAGTTGAATATTCAGAATCATCTCCAATGTTCGGGACACATTTTCCTGAGGGATATCACCTGGTCAGACAGGCGAAATCCTGCGAGGTTTCTGCATCTATTTTATTTAGTAAAGTTCATCCACATGTAGCCTTCAACCCTCAACCCTTAAAGTGTCTAATTCTGCGCTCCATGTGTCAAAACGAGTCGATTTTCTCACATAACGTTTCTTTCCTTTTGCACCCCTTTTCAACTCCCTTCGTTCGAGTCGTGCTTTGACGAAGTTGTGATAAGGGAGGGAGAAGAGGGTGAAGGTGAGGCCTTTTGATTGACTGTTTGAACGATTTTTACTCGACCGGATACGCTGTCAGACTTGCATTGATTATCGCTTATTGAATTTGTTCGCGAGTAAAGCCAACCCTTCGTAAGGGTTGCCCGAAGTCTATCTTGACGCGCTCGATTGACGCTCAACTAACGACTACTGTCACTGGTAATTTGCATGCTTCAAGGATTCATTAGCTACGATAATTGGATTCTATATTCACTCATATTTCTTCCAAAATTCATTCATGAGAAAAGGATACCATGGTTGCGGCAAAATTTCATTTTCGAAATGCTCTGATTTTTCCCTGACTAATTTATCATTTTCCTTGACCATTAATATCTAAAGAGCAAAATTATAATCTTGTACCATTTATGATACAGATTAAATTCATTCAGAAAAAAGATCTCCTTTCGCTCCGCTGGGATTCGAACGCCAGGTGAACTGATTGCCGGGCAGGTGCTCTACCACTAAGCTACTGGAGAGTACGGAAGAAGAATCCTTTTTCTGAATACGCTTTCTTTTGCAAGATGTTATGTTTTATTAAAAGTGAATTTTACTACGAATCTGAAGATTCCTCAGATCCCTAGTATAGTTTATGATACAGATTCTTTCTTAAATGGAATGAGACTAAATCCATTCCAAATCAGGCGAAATTTCAAAAAAAGTCTAGGTCATGGTGTCAGAATAATTTTTCATTCGGATATAACATTCTATGGTCAAAATAAAGTTACCCGTATTTCACAGCTCAATCAAATTCTTTTGTTGATTTGTTACAATCATTCGAAGATTACCTTATTGAAGATTACCTGAGGATGGTGTTTGTTCTTCTAAAATTTTTGAAAGTGGATTTCCTCGAAAAGCTTACTTTTATCATTTTTTTAATAGCTTGCAATATGTACTACTTACATCGTTCATGAGAAAACAAAAAAAAATTATGTAAAAAAAAATTTCAGGCCTAAAAAATAGTTTATCCCGCATAGAACTCATAGGATACTATTCTTATATTACCAGAAACTTTTAAAAAATATTGGAGAAAATAAAAAGATGGGATTTTCCTGAAAATCTTCTTTTGAGCTTTTCAAAATTCGATGCAAAAAATATTATTTTCTGAAAAGCACAATCTTTTTCGTTTTTTTCTTATATTTTGTTTGTAGTTTCTGCTAATCATAATAAAGGCATCCTATCATTTTCATAAGGGGCTTAACCATTTTTGAGACCGGGAAAAGATTTTTTTCTTAAAATATAATTTTTTATGTTTTCTCCTAAACAATGCAAAATATCATAAAAGAACAAGCAATATTTTTTATAGAACTTTTTCAGGTGTGTATTTTTCGAATAAGGGTAGGTATTCGGAATTTTGGTTGTATTTGACGTAAAAATTTTTGTACTTTCAATTGAATTCAAAAAAATTCGAAAATTTGAAAAAAAATTACAAACTTCTGGTTTTCTTTTAAAATTATTGAAAGCAGATTTTCTCAAAAACCCTAGTGATTTTTTTCAAAATATTTGGCAATATCTACTACATATCTCGTAAGTTTCGTTCATGGTAAACCACTATTTCACACAAAAATAATTAGTTTTGAAAAATCGAAATGTTTCATTTTTATTAAAATAATAAACGTTACAGAAAATTTTTCACAGTAATATTATAATATATACATTCGTGTGAACATTTTTCTGTACCGTTTATTATTTCCAAAGAAAATGAAACATTTCAATTTTTCAAAAATAATGGTTTTTGTGTGAAATAGTGGTTTACCATGAACGAAATTTGCGAGATATGTAGTAGATATTGCCAAATATTTTGAAAAAATTCATTAGGATTTTTGAGACAATCTGCTTTCAATAATTTTAGAAAAAAAACACCATTTTGTAATTTTTTTCAAATTTTCGAATTTTTTTTAATTCAATTGAAAGTGCAACAAATTTTATGTCGGATACAAAAACAATTCCAAATACCTACTGTTTTAAAATTGAAATAGTCTCAAGTTAAAATCGAAAGAATTCAAACTAATTGGAGGAAATTTTAAAAATTGAAATAATTGCATTAACTTCAGTAAAATATGAGTGATTTCAGAGGCTTTTAGAGGAATGAAAAAAAATCGATGAAATTCCTAAAAATTCAAGGTGAATTAGAAAAATTTGAGTGAATTGAGAATAAATTGAACAAACTTTTTTTTCAAATCCATCAAATTGAGTGGAATTGAGTAAATTTAGAAGAAGGTGAATTGCAAACGAATTAATATGAATTGCAAAAAATGTTTCAAAATCCCATGAAATTCTTGAAATTCTCATGAAAATCTTTTCAAATCCCTTGAGCTTTTTTAAAGCTCTTGAAAATTGTCGAAAATTTAAAAAACGCCCTAAAATACTGCAAATTTTTTTAATCTTTCGAAATACCTTGAAACTTTTTTAAGCTCTTGAAAATTCCGTGGAATTTTTACAAGTACCCTAAAATCTCTCAAACCTTCCGAAATTCCTTCGAATTATTGAAATCAATTGAAAATTCTTTTGAGTTTCAAAATAATATTATAAAAACTTTAAAATCCTTTAAGGTAGTAACGCTGTAAAAAAAATATATCCTAAAATATTGAAAATACTTTAATTTTCTTAAATCTTTTGAGAATTCCTTAGAATTAAAAAAAATGCCTTAAAGTTGTGCAAATCCTTTGAAACCTCTTGAAATCCCTTGAAAGTTTTGGAAACTTTTTAAAATTTCTTGAAATAAAAAATTCTTTTAAAATCTTTGGCAATATCTTAAAATATTTGGAAACCTTTGAAATCCTGCTAAATAACTTAATTTTTGTGAATAAAATCTGTGAAATCCATTAAATTGAAATCATCGAAAATATTAAAAACTCCCTTGGAATCTTTTAAAATAGCATTAAACCTTATAGTTCCTAAATCGTTTCACATCTTCCGAAAGACTCGGAAATTCTTTGAAACACCATGAATTTTTTTTCAATTCCTAAAAATTATTCAAATTCATGGAATTGCTTGAAAATTTTTGAATGCCTTAAAAATGCCTTGAAATCTATTGAAAAACATATAAATTTTCAATTCCTTAAGAATATTTCAAAATCCCTTAAATATTTTTAAAACTCTTTAAAGTTCTCTTAAAGTTTTAGGAATACCCTAAAATCTTTCATCTTTATTCTTGAATCTTTTAAAATATCTCAAAATAGTTTAAATCCTCTGAAATATTTCGAAACATTTTAAAAATCTGGAAAATTCCTTGGAATATTTTTAAAAAACCCTCAAATATTTCAAATCCTTTAAATCCCATGACATTTTTTAAAGCTTTTGAAAATTCCATGAAATTTTGAAAAATACACTAAAATATAGCAAATCATTTTAAATCTTTGCAAATCCCTTGAATGTTTTCAAAGCTCTTCAAAATTCCGTGAAATATTTGAAAATACCCAAAAATCTTTCAAATCCTTTCGAATCCCTTCGAATTATTGAGATAAATTTCAAATTATTTGGCATCTTTTAAAATACTCTATAATATTTTTTTATATTTTTTAAATCCCTTGAAATTTTTGTAAAGCTTTTGAAAATTCCTTTAAATTGAAAAGAAAAAACCTAAAATATTGAAAATCCTTTGGAATCTTTTGAGATCTTTCACAAGTTTTTAAAGCTCTTAAAAATTCCTCTAAATCCTTCAAAGTACCCTCAAATTTTAAATTCCTTTGAATTCTTTCAAAATCCCTTAAAACTTTCTTTAAGTTCTTTAAAATTCTCTAGAAGTTTTGAAAATAATCTAAAATCTTTAAAATACTTTGTAATACGTGGAAATTATTGAAATATATTAGAAGCTTTTTTCAATCTCTTAACATATCTTCGAATATTTTAAATCCTTTTAAATCTTTCGAAATCCTTTCGAACTTTTTAAAGTTCTTTCAAATTCTTTTGGAACTTAAACAAACTAAAACCTTCAAAATCATTCAAAATTTCTTCAAATTACTGAAATCTATTAAAAATTCTTTGCAATATTTTAAAATACCCTAAAATTTTCTAAATACTTTAGAATCCCTTAAAATTATTGAAATAAATTAAAATTCACTTGGAATATTAAAAAATATCCTATAATAATAAAAATTCTTCAAAATCTTTGGCAATATCTTGAAATATTTGAAAACCTTTGAAATCCTGATAAATAACTTAATTCTTGTGAATAAATTCTGTGAAATCCCTTAAAATCATTAAAATTCTTAGAAATATTAAAAAATCACTTGGAATCTTTTGAAGTATCCTCAAACCTCAAAGGTCATATAAAATCGTTCCGCATCTTTCAAAATTCTAAAAAATTGCTTGAAATTTTTTAAGTCTTGGAATGTTTTGAAGTTCCGTAAAAATGTGTATAGTTTTAAAATGTTTTAGAATCCCTTAAAACTTTTTAAACCTCTTCAAAATTCTGGTAAAGTTTTTAAAATACGCTAAAATCTTCAAAATCTTTTTGACTACCTTCAAATTAGTAAAATGTATTAAAAACTCCTTGGAATCTTTTAAAACACCCTCAAATATTACAAATAAATAAAAATGTTTTTAAATCCTTCAAAACTTCTTAAAGTTCTTTAAAATTCTTCTGAAGTTTCAAAAATACCCAAAAATTTTCCAAATCCTTTGAAGTACCTTCAAATTATTGAAATCTATTAGAAGTTCCCTATAATCCTTTAAAATACCCTAAAATATTTCAAATTCTTTTCAATTTTCCAAAATACTTTGAAACTTTTTAGAGCTATTGAAAATTCCTTGTAAATTTTAGAAATACCCGAAAATTTTGAAAATTCTTCGAAATTTCTTCAAAATCATGGAAATCTATTACAAATTTCTTCAAATCTGTTGAAATACCCTCAAACTTGCAATTCCTCTGGAATTTTTTAGAATCACTAAAAACTTTTTAAAGCTCTTTAAAATTGTATTGAAATTTTGAAAATACCCAAAAATTTTTAAAATTCTTTGGATTACCTTAAAATTATTGGAATCTATTGAAAATTCTTTCGAATCCTTGAAAATACCCAAAAATATTTCGAATCCTTTGAAATATTTTAAAATCTTTAAATCTTTTTAAAGCTCTTTGAAATTCTTTTGAAGTTTTAAAAATAGCCTGAAATCTTCCTAATTTTTTGGAATTCTTTTCAAATTATTGAAATCTATCAAAAATTCCTCGGAATCCTTTAAAATACCCTAAAATATTTCAAATTATTTCAAATCTTGAAAAACATTTTAAAAATCTTGAAAATTCTGTGGAATCTTTTAAAATACGATATAATATTTTATATGCTCTAAGATCCATTAAAATTATAGATATCAATCAAAAATTTCTTGGTTTATTTTAATATAGCATAAAATATTTTATATTCTTTGAAATCTTTCGAAATCTTTTGAAACTTTTTGAAGCTCTTGACAATTCATTGTAAATTTAAAGAAAAACTGAAAATCTTCAAAATGTTTTGAAATTGCTTTCAAATCATTGGAATCAAATTGGGCAACGGCCATACCACGCTGGAAACACCAGTTCCCGTTAGATCACTGAAGTTAAGCAGTGTTGGGCGCGGTTAGTACTTGGATGGGTGACCGTCTGATACTACTGCGTTGCTGTTGGCGGTGGTGGGTGTGGTGAGCCCACACTTGTAGTTATTTACTACAAGAAACTATCCACCTAGAAACACTACCCGAATCGGGTAGTGTCACGCTTACCCCTTGAGGCTCGCCGAAAGGGAAATGGCTTAATGGTATATATATATATATATTAGAAATTTTCTGGAATCTTTTAAAATACCCTCAAATTTTTAATTTCTTTGGAATCTTTCAAAATTCCTTAACACTTTTCTTAGGCTCTTCAAAATTCTCTTGTAGTTTTAAAAATACCCTAAAATCTTTTGAATGATTTAGAATTTCTTCAAATTATTGAAATCTATTGAAAATTCCTTTCCAAATATTTTGAAATAATTCAAAATACCCTAAAATATTTAAAATCCTTTGAAATCTTTCAAAACCCTTTAAAAACTTTCTGAAACTCTCGAAAATAACTTGCTAATTTTAAAAATACTATCAAACAACTTCAATAATAATTGTTGCCAAAATCATATTAAACATTGCTTAAGTTATTTTGGCTCATTTTAAACACTTCTAATTGCGATAAGAAATTTTTGAAAAATATGAGAAGAGCCAAACATTTCCCAGGTAGTGCATTTATTAAAATATTGCAAATGTTCCTTAGCGGATGCAAGAAAGTTACTTAGAGAAAGTATAATATTGCAAGAATATGGGAAAAGAAAGAATGATACTTTCCATAATTTATGAATTCTGGAGAAATGGAGAAATTCGAAATGACCCAGAATGGGAAATATATTCGCGACAATTGGTTCCGGAAATCGACCCTGGGGATCTAAAAGATATGGTTCGTCCCCAGACAGGTACTACTCTTCCGGAGAATAGACTCGTACTTTCTTCCTAACATCTTTCCACTTGTTCCCAATGTACTCCGACGACCCTCGAGAATTTCTATATGTGCAAAACATACGAAAAAGAGAAATATCTCGTCCGGGAGAAGAACGAAGCAGAAAATTTATTATTCTGAATTAAAATTTCATTTTACTTGGATCGAAATTTATCGCAGAGTGTTGTTCTTATCATCAAGGTTATGGAAGAAATGGTAAGTATTAATATATAAAAGTGAATTCGATCTCGAGTGTTTCCACTTTGTTTGTATTTATAATTATATGGTGCTCATTTCACGCCAAAAATACAAAATTACAAAATTGAACAAACAATTTTTTGAATACAACGACAAATCAGACAAATCAAATTTTTTATTCGAAATTATAATTTTTCGAGCCGGAAAAGGGAAGGAAAAAGTTCTGCCGCACCGTATCCCTTTCCCAGATTCATGAGTTCTCTACAAAAATTGTCAGAATTATTCTATTTGAAAAATTATGATTTAAACGTTTTTTCTATAAATTATGTCGATGAAAAAAGTTTTTCTATTTGAAACAGATGACTCAAATATTATAAATAAGCATAACTTCCTTAATCTTCAATAAAGTGTATTAATATTATAGATCAATCGATTTGCCTCGAATCAAGGAATCTTTTCCGTTCTTGCATCAATTTTGAATTATGTTAGTGGAAAAAGTTTTACTATAAAAAACCGTGTTTTCAAATATTATGCATTACCTTCCTTACTCTTCAGTAAAATGAATCAATATTATAGGTCATATCGATTCGTCTTGAATCAACACATCTTTTCCTTTCTTGCATCAACTTTGAATTATGTTAATGAAAAAAGTTTTACTTTAAAAATCAGATTTTCAAAATATATAAATTACCATAACTTTCCTACTTTTTAATAAAATGTATTAATATTATAGGGGAATCGATTCGTCTTGAACCAATGAATCTTTTATGCTCTTGCATCAACTTTGAATTATGCTAATGAAAGAAGTTTTACTATGAAAAACCGATTTTTAAAATATTATTGAGTGCTAAATAAAAATGCAATAAATACTTTTAGAAATCCTTACTCAGTGTCAAGATATTAGTGGTAAAAATAAGCCCTTCAAATTTCATCACTTTATCTGCAAGCATTTTCAAGTTATCGTGTTCACAAAAAAGTGTGACATCCACTCACACATCCACACACACGCAAACATCTTAACACACATACGGACAGTTGCTTAGAACATTGTATTAGACATTTTTAAATTGAGGAAGGTTTAATTAAATGAATTTAAAAATTTTGGAAAATGGTACCATTACAAAGCTTCCTCTATGAGGAAGCAAAAGAGAGATATCTCGTCGGGGAGAAGAACTAAGCAGAACATTTATTATTATAAATTAAAATTTCATTTCACCTGGATCGAAATTCATTGCAGAGTTTTGTTCTCATCATCAAAGTTATGAAAGAAATATTTGTAATAGTGATATTTCCCAAAAAATTTTCAATTTATTTAATTAAACCTTTCTCCATTTAAAAATGTCTAATACAATGTTCTAAGCAATTGTTCGGATGTGTGTGTGTGGATGGGTGTGTGGATGTCACACTTTTTTGTGAACACGTTAACTTGAAAACGGTTGCAGATAAATGAATGAAATTTGGAGGACTTATTTTCAACACTAACATCTTCAAACTGACAGAAGGATTTCTGAAGATATTTATTGCATTTTTTTAGCAATCAATAATATTTTAAGAATCGTTTTTTATAGTAAATCTTTTTTCATTAACATAATCCAAAGTTGATGCAAGAACTTAAAAGATTTCTTGATTCGAGACAAATCGATTGACCCATAATATTAATACATTTTATTAAACAGTGAGGAAGTCATCGTCATTCATATTACATTTGAAATCGACTTTTATGGTAAATTTTTTTTTATTCTCATAATTTAAAGTTGATGCGAGAATAGAAAAAATGTGTCGATTCGAGACGAATCGATTGACCTATAATATTGATACATTCTATTGAACAGTGAGAAAGCTTTGGCAATGCATAATATTTGAAAATACGGTTTTTTATAGTAAAACTTTTTCTTTAACGTAATTCAAAGTTGATGCAAGAATATAAAAGATTTCTTGGTTCGAGGCAAATCGATTGACCTAAAATATTTTCACATTTTATTGAAGAGTAGGGAAGTTATGGTAATTTATATATTTTTCAAATCGATTTTTATAGTAA
>CAKNYM010051918.1:64158-78197 GCA_932195095.1 Andricus curvator | reverse complement strand
TATAGTAAAACTTTTCTCATTCTCATAATTGAAAGTTGATGCGAGAACGGAAAAGATTCCTTGATTCGTGGCCAATCGATTGATCTATAATATTAATACACTTTATTGAAGATTAAGGAAGTTATGTTCATTTATCATATTTGAAATATCTGTTTCAAACAGAAAAACTTTTTTCATTGACATAATTCAAAGTTCACGCATGAATAGAAAAGACTTTTTGATAGTACATTTTCAAATAAAATGATTATGACAATTTTTGAAAAGAAATCATATAGCTGGGAAAGGGATAAGGTGCGACAGAACTTTTCCCTTCCCTTTTCCAGCTAGAAAAATTATCATTTCGAATACGAAATTTGATTTGTCGGATTTGTCTTTATATTTAAAAAATTTCTTGTATTATTTTGTAATTTTTTCTTATGTCTTCGTATTGTGATTTGATAATAATAAAAATAAAACAGATGAAATAAATAAAAGAAGAGAAGGAAGTTCATTTGGTTGGTTGCCCAAATTTATTCGTTGGATTCTTGTTTTATTTTCAGGAATTCTATACATTAACTTGACTATTGGACGTTAAATACGATTTTGAATTTGATTTCAATCTACTTTAAAATTCTTAAATTTCAAAAAATAAAATTTTAATCCTTTTCGATACACTAAAGACCAATATTGTGCACACACAAAAATTTAATAGTAGAATTTTTAAAGAAATAGTGGATATTTCAAGCCAAAAAGACGTATTTTTCGAAGACATTTGAATTTTTAATCCAAAAAGTTGAATTTTTCACAAAAAAGCTTATTTTCAGCCAAGAGAGATGAATTTCCAACCCAGTAAGGTGACTTTTATTACCACAAAAGATGGAATGTCAATCCAAGAGGAAAAATTTTCTATACAAAAAGACAAATGGTCAACAAAAAAGTTGAATTTTCGACCAAAAAAGACATTTTTTTAACAAAGATGTTGAATCTTCGACAAAATAATCACATTTTCAACACAGAAAGATGACTTTTTAACAAAAGAGAAAAGTTATTTTCACACAAGAAAGATAAACTTTCAACCAAGAGGAATTACTTTTCTACCATAAAAGATGTATCTTGAATCCAAAAGGACGAATTTAAGAAAAAAAAACGTATAACAAACCACTTCAATCCAACGAAAAACGACGAATTTTCAACAAAATACTTCAATCTTTAAACGAATAGAATAATTTTCAAAGAAAATTTGCTACGAGAAAGATAATTTTTAATAAAAACAGAAGAATTCTTCACGAAATAGTTGAATTTTCAACTAAAAAGGATAAATTTTAGGCCAAAAATGGAATCATTAAATTTTGTAGTTAAAAAAGAATAATTTTCAACAAAAGAAAGAATTTTTAATTAGGTGAATGTAAGAAGAAAAGACGAATTTTTAGCAAAATAGTTGAATTTTCAAAAACAAGATCAATTTTTTTACCTAAATCTAAGAATTTCAACAAAATACATGAATTTTCTAGCGAATAGTTGAATATTCAACGTTTAAACCATAAATGATGTATTTGAAAAATGAAAACCAAATTTTCAGTTAAAAAAAATGAATTTTTCATGAAAAAAAAAAGAATTTTTAACCAGTTTAACCGAAAAAGACGAATCTTCAACAAAATAGTTGAATTAAAAAAATCAATTCTTAACAACAACAAAATATCCACAAAAAAGAATAATTTTCAACAGAATTGTTAAATTTTTCAATGAATAGTTCAATTTTCAAACATAAATATGAATTATAAAAAAAGTTCATTTCTAAACTTTGAAGAAATTATGCGACTAATTAATCATGACAGACTAAACAGTTGACCAATGACCTACCAATTTATCATATTCAATTCTTAGAAGGTGCATTTTTTAATGCATGAACTTATTAAAATTAATTATTATAATTAATTTTATCCCAAAAATGCAACAAAATTGAAATTTGTGCACTATTTTGTTAAAAAAGCAGGGTAAACGCAAACGTTCATTTTCAAAATTCCCTGAATTCTCCCGACGTTTTTCTGACTCATTTTTGATTTTCCCTGACCATTGATATTTAGAGACCGAAATTTCAAGCTTCCAATAATTTTAATATAGAATCTTTTATAAAGAGAATAAAACAATTTTAAATTTAAATTTGCCAATTATTCATTTATTATTCTCAGGCCTGCCTAATTTATTTAAAAAAAGTAGAAAAGTGATCTATTTAAACCGAAGAAAGTGACTAATTTTTAACCCAGACGTGACTCAAAGTGACAAGTGTGCATTATTAATATAACTAATCATCTTTTGAATTTAAAATAATTTCAAAATTTCGATTCAAAATACCTAAGAATAATAAAAATTAAATTTGAGGAAAAATGAAATGCCTGAGCATGCCAAAGAAATCGAAAGAATTCATTAGAATTCAGAGTAAATTAACTAGAATTTATAGTGGATTCTAAATTAATTCAAATTAATTGCAAAAATATTGAAAAATCGCTTCGTTACTTTGAAACACTACGAAATCCGCATTTCTTGCAAATAAGCTCTTTGACATCCATTAAAATATTATAAAATTCCGGGAAATTCCTTGGCGTTTTTTAAATCTCTTGAAAATTATCCTTAGAATCTTTTAAAATTCCATAAGATATTTTAAATTATTTGAATCTTTCGAGATCCCTTGAAAATGTTTGAGCTCTTAAAAATGGCTTGGAATCTTGTTAAACACCCCAACATATTTGAAATCGTTTGCAGTCTCATTAAATTACTAAAATCAATACAACATTTTTCAAAATCTTTTAAAATAGCCCTTACATATTTCAAAGCCTTTAACATTTTTTGAAATACCTTGAAATTTTTTAAGCTGTCAATATATATTAGAATTTTATTTAAAAACCCTAACAAATTTTTAATTTTTTCGAATATTTTGTAATATCTTAGAATTTTGTAGAGAACTTTTACATTCTTTGGAAACTTTATGGAATTGAATTATTTAAAATATCCTAAAATATTTCAAATACTTTTCAATCCTTTTAAATGATTGGATTCATTGAAAACTCCTTGGCATCTTATACAATTCTCTAAAATATTTCCTGTCCTTTGGACTTTTTGGAAATCCATTGAAACTTTTCAAATGTCAATTAATTACTTCAATAAATTTAAAATTCCTGAGAATTTTTAAAATACCCTTGAGCTCTTCAAATCCTTTGAAGCCTTTTGAAATCCCTTGAAATTTCTTGAAGCTCTTGAAAAATCCTTCAAATGCTTTAAAATACACTCGAATCTTTAAAATCCTTTGGATTCCTTCAAACTATTGAAATATATTACTGATTCCTTGGAATCTTATGAAATACCCTAAAATACTGGAAATTTTACCTAAAAATTAAAAAAAAGATATACCTCAAAATATTTTAAAATGCTTCGCAATCACTTTAAATAATTAAAATCTATCAAAAATACCTTAATATATCCCAAATAATTTTTAATCTTTTGAAATCCCTTGCCATTTTTTAGAGCTTTTGAAAATTCCTTTGCATTTACAAAAATACCCGTAAATCTCTTGACATATTTTAAAATGCCTTGAAACGTTTGAAAGCTAAGCTACCCTAAAATGTTTAGTATCTTTTGAAATCTCTTAAAAATTTTTGAAATACATTACAAATTTCTTCAAATTTTTTAAAATAGCCTAAAATATCTTAAAAGTCACTAAAGTCATATTTTTATTTTAAAAAGTCACTATAGTGACTTTATCTTAAAAAAGTGACTAAAGTGACAAAATTCCCTGACCTTTTTTTTGATTTCCCGATTTTCCCAGACCCGCGGCTGCCCTAAAAATATCTTCATTTTTCCGGTGATTGCTGACACGTGATAAGGACTCAAGAGAGAGAGAGAGAGAGAGAATGTGCAAGAGCTTTTTCGGGTTTCAATCGTGTGCGAAACTACAAATCTTGCCTTCGTTTTGTGAACATTGCAGTTCACTTTTTCAGGACTGACCTGAAAGTGAAGTTTCAGGTTATGGTGTCTTATATATGTATTCTGTACGATGCCTGTGATTGGCCAGAGTGCCACATGATGGGGACTAGTCGAACTTGATTGGCCAATCAATTCTTTTTTTCAAAACCCGGGAGGACGGAAAGCCAAATCGGATTGGTATTATATCCATTGTCCCTATTGATGTTATCAGGGTGTTTTAAGATTTTGATTGCTTCTCTATGTTTTCTTGAAAGAGTATTGTACGTTTTCGCGATGACGGTGGTTTTGTCAAATAAAATGCTATGTCCGGTTTCGATATGATGCTTAGCTAGTGCTGATTGAGTGAAATGTTTGAGCCTGACTTCACTCTCATGTTCCTTTACACGGTGGCTCACCGCTCTCCCGGTTTCTCCAATTTGTATATACTCCCGGATCACTGGGAGGTGCCTTTTTATCTTCAGGGTTGTTTAGAAGTTATCCTATTTTCACAGGTGGTTTAAATATGGTTTGGATGTTGTGGTTGCTGAGAATTCTTCCTATTTGTTCTGTGATACATTCTGTGATACATTCAAGGTATCACAGAACAAATAGGAAGAATTCTCAACAAACAAAACATCCCAACCATATTTAAACCACCTGCGAAAATGGGAGAACTTCTAAACAGCCCTACAGATAAAAAGGCACCTCTCAGTGATCCGCGAATATATAAAATTTCTTGTTCTTGTGGCAAAGTCTATATTGGAGAAACCGGGAGGGCGGTGAGCCAACACGTAAAGGAACATGAGAGTAAAGTCAGGATAAAACATTTAACGCAATCAGCACTAGCTGAGCATAAACTAACCTGAAACAACTTAACCTGAAACTTCAGTTTCAGGTAAACCCTGAAGAAGTGAACTGCAATGTTCACGAAACGTCGGCAAGATTCGTAGTTTCGCACACGATTGAAACCCAAACAAGCTTTAAATTTTAAATTTATTATAACAAATCATCGCGAAAGCATTAAATCTATAATGTGACAGAGCGTTATTGGGTTTAGAGAAAAGGGGTGGGGGATTGAAGGTGTGTGAGAGAGAGAGACAGAGAGTTTGAATTGGGTCTGGGAGGAGAGGAGAGGAGAGAAACGCGAGAGAGAGCCCACTCGTAATAATCTCCGCTAATTTAGCTTCTGGAATACGGTAACTGTATCGTTAATATTCTGGACCCGGTTAATAATGGATGTTGATGCGCCATTTGGGCCGATGAGATTTCGGGGTGGAGAGTTCGAGGTTGAAGTGGACCGCGACCGACCGGGCGACGCAACGAGGGTCGGGCATTCGAGGATACGCGAGTCTGGACCCTGCTAACGCTCGTTCGTTTATAAATATTAGATCGACGATCGTTTTCCAACGAGTTCATACCTGGACATGTTTTCACATCCTTGAATAATATCCGAAGGAATCATAACGATGGTGGTATTACTTTTCATTTTATACGTCCTTAATTGTGTAAAACACCTTTTTTGATACTAAATTGGGTGTACATTAAATTTAAGACTAAATCTTCAGTAAAAAGGTCGCACAAACCTCCTCCCATATTTTCCCTCCCGCCTCCCCCCCTCACTTCAACCTTCGCCCTACCCTCTTTCCCAACTTCTTCCTGCTCTATATCACCGCCTTCTTGATTCCCGAGCTAACACTTCCCTTCCCCAGCCCTCTTTCCCCCCTCCCCCTACACACCCTTATTTCTAATAATTTCCCCCACTTCCCCTCACTTATGATCACTTTTCTACCTTCCCCTCTCTAATTCCTCCTCCCCTAAGTAATATTCACTTTTCCTGTTTACCATCCCCTTACTTCCCCCCGCTTCTCCTACTATCTCTACTATAATTTCCTCCCTCTTATCCTACTTCACCGCCCCTCCTTTCATCCTCATTTCCCCTTCTCTCATTTCCTATGGGTAATTTTCCCTTAATGCTACTTTCATAATTTCCCCTACTTCCCCGCCCCTCATTTCTCATCACTTTCCCTTTCCTCACTGCCACTACATACAATCCAATAATTTCTCATCACTTCCTCTACTTCCAAACCCTTATTTTCCCTCACTTTCTGTATTATCCCTCCCCTAATTTTCCCCAATTCCTCCTACTTCCCTTCTCCTCATTCAATGCCACTTCCCCAATTTTCCTCTCCCCTCCTTTCCCCTTATCATTCCTACCTTATCTACCCTCACTTATCCTTCATGCGCTTGCCTTATTTCCCATCACTTACACTACTCTCCCTCCCATTACTTCCCCTCTCCTTATTTACTCTCACTTCTCCTACTTTCCACAACAAGTTAGAATTTTAAAGAAGTGATTCAAAAGTGATTTGAGAAAAAAAGTTCCTGAAAGTGACAGTGTCAGCCCTGATTATTCTTTGACAGTTACTAAAATGATTTTTACAGAAGTTCCCTGCCCTGCGCTCACCCTGCCAATGTGTAGAACACTAATGACTTCGAATTCTTCATATTATTCATTACTTCGATTATGGATATAATTACAGCAGAAACCCCCATGAAGAAGCACTAATTGAATGAAAATCAGTAATTTAAAAAAAAAACGCAGAATAATTTAAAATACCCTGAAATATCTCAAATCCTTTGAAACCCTAATAAATTACTGAATTTAATTGAAAATTCATCGGAATCTTTGAAAATACCCTAAAATATTCAATATCCTTACAAATCGACTGAAATCCCTTGAAACTTTTTAAAACTCTTGAAATAATTCCAAATACCCTAGAATCTAAAACAAACTTTGAAATCATTTCAAATTATTCAAAGATATTGAAAGTTTCTAGAAAACCATTCAAATACCCTGAAATATTTAAAATCCTTCAAAATCCCTTTAACCTTTTTACAGTTTTTGCAAATGCCTTACAATAATTAAAAATATCCCTGAATATGTTAAATTTTTTCAAATCCTATTAAATCACTGAAATCATTTGAAAATTTCTCATAATTTTGAAAATACCCTAAAATATTTTAAACAAGTTAGAATTTTAAAGAAGTGATTCGAAAGTGATTTGAGAAAAGAAGTTCCTAAAAGTGACAGTGTCAGCCCTGATCATTCTTTGACAGTTACTAAAGTGATTTTTACAGAAATTTCCGGACCTGCGGTCACCCTGCAAATGTGTAAAACACTAATGACTTCAAATTCTCTATAATATTTGTTACTTCGATTATGGATAGAATTACAGGCAAGACCCCCATGAAAAAGTCCTGATTGAATGAAAATCAGTAATTTTTATTAAAATATTTAAAATCCTTCAAAATCCCTTTAAGCATTTTACAGTTTTTGCAAATGCCTTACAATAATTTGAAATATCCCTGAATATTTGAAATTTTTCCAAATCGTATTAACTTACTGAAATCATTTGAAAATTTCTCAGAATTTTGAAAATACCCTGAAATATTTTAAACAAGTCCGAATTTTAAAGAAGTGATTCAAAAGTGATTTGAGAAAAAATGTTCCTGAAAGTGACAGTGTCAGTCCTGATCATTCTTGGACAGTTACTAGAGTGCTTTCTACAGAAATTCCCTGACCTTCTGTCACCCTGCTAATGTGTAAAACACAAATGACTTCAAATTCTCTATATTATTTATTACTTTGATTATGGATATAATTAACGCTGAGACCCCCATAAAAAAGCTCGAATTGAATGAAAATCACTAATTTCAAAATGACGCGTAGAACAATCTAAAATACCCTTAAATATCTCAAATCCTTTAAAAGCCTACTAAATTACTGAAGTCAATTGAAAATTCATTGGAATCTTTAAAAATACCCTCAAATATTTATTATCCTCAAAAATAGATTGAAATCCCTTGAAACGTTTCATGGCTCTCAAAATAATTCCAAATACCTTAGAATCTAACAAAAATTTTGGAATCATTTCAAATTATTCAAATATATTGACGGTTCCTTGAAATCCATTCAAATAACCTGAAATATTTAAAATCTTTGAAAATCCCTTTAACCTTTCTACAGTTTTTGCAAATGCCTCACAATAATTTAAGATATCCCTAAATATTTGAAATTTTTTGAAAACCTATTAAAGTATTAAAATTATTTGAAATGATCATTCTTGGACAATTACTAAAGTGATTTTTGCAGAAATTCCCTGACGTGCGGTCACCCGGCAAATAAGTAAAACACTAATGACTTCAAATTCTCTATATTATTTATTACTTCGATTATGGATATAATTACAGCAGAAACTCCCATGAAAAAGCACTAATTGAATGAAAATCAGTAATTTCAAAATGATACGTAGAACAATTTAAAATACGCTTAAATATCTCAAATCCTTTGAAATCCTGCTAAATTACTGAAGTCAATTGAAAATTCATTGGAATCTTTAAAAATACCCTAGAATTTGAAAAAATCTTTGGAATCATTTCAAATTATTCAAATATATTGAAAGTTCCTAGAAATCCATTCAAATATTTAAAATCCTTCAAAATCCGTTTAACCTTTCTACAGTTTTTGCAAATGCCTTACAATAATTTTAAATATCCCTGAATATTTCAAATTTGTTGAAATCCTATTAAATCACTGAAATCATTTTAAAATTTCTCGTAATTTTGAAAATACCCTAAAATATTTTAAACATGTTAGAATTTTAAAGAAGTGATTCAAAAGTGACACCTTTGACAGTTACTAAAGTGATTTTTATAGAAATTCCCTGACCTGCGGTCACCCTACTAATGTGTAAATCACTAATCACTTCAAATTCTCTATATTATTTATTACTTCGATTATGGATAGAATTACATCTGAGATCCCCATAAAAAAGCACTAATTGAATGAAAATCAGTAATTTCAAAATGACGCGTAGAACAATATAAATACCCTTAAATATCTCAAATCCTTTAAAATCCTACTAAATTACTGAAGTCAATTGAAAATTCATTGGAATCTTTAAAAATACGCTAGAATCTGGCAAAATCTTTGGAATCATTTCAAATTATTCAAATATATTGGAAGTTCCTTGAAATGCATTAAAATACCCTGAAGTATTTAAAATCCTTCAAAATCCCCTTAACATTTCTACAGTTTTTTCAAATGCCTTACAATAATCGAAAATATCCCTAAATATTTTAAAATTTTTTAAATCGTATAAAATTACTGAAATCATTTGAAAATTTCTCATAATTTTGAAAATACCCTAAAATATTTTAAACGCGTTAGAATTTTGAAGAAGTGATTCAAAAGTGACATCTTTGACAGTTACTAAAGTGATTTTTACAGAAATGCCCTGACCTGCGGTCACCCTGCTAATGAGTAAAACACTAATGACTTCAAATTCTCTATATTATTTATTACTCCGATTATGGATAGAATTACAGGCAAGACCCCCATGAAAAAGCACTAATTGAATGAAAATCAGTAATTGTAAAATGACACGTAGGCATGTGAAGGCAGGTACGTGCTCGAAGGCAGAATTACCAGATTTAACGATACGTGCTCGCATAAAAACTTCTCGTAGATTGTAGGACGCAGCGATAGCCACGAAGTGTCTTTTTATCGAATGAGCGTAATCCCCTGCAGTTTTATTGGTCGGGGGTGAGACCTTCTCACCCCTTCGGTTGTATCGGACTCGACTCGGCAGTTCTTCTGCTTCAGTTTTTTTTTACCGATTTTTCCCCAGACAGTCCCGGAGGACCAATTTCGCGATACGAATCTGACAATATATGGAGACGTCAGTTTAAAGGACGTAAAGCGAGTGAGAGGTGAGACTTTATGGTATATGGTCGCCAAGGACCAAGTGCCACCTCCGGCGATCCATAAGCGTGATCTACCACCGACACCTCCACCCTTGATATCAGTTTTCCCACCCCATAGATTTCATAATAAGGGTCGAGATTTAGAAAAAAAGATGATTCGTCCCATGAGGGCAGGACAAGATTTTATTTTAGACTATAAATGGTCATGGGAATGTGTATGGAAATCCATATGACTGAATATTTAACGACCCTGAAGTCTTTATAGCTATGGATTTCAAACTTTTGTAACTAATTATAAACAAACTAAGCGTCTGATCAAAACCCCAAAAACATATTTGAATTCGTCTCGACAGTATCTAGGCGCGCCTATTTTATGGGTTTTAAACCATTTTTTAATACATTAAATCACTTGTTAATTATTTAATACTTTGCAAATCACGGTAAACAAACTAGGCAATTAATCAAAAAATCCAAAAGCACCATCTGATTCCATTTAGAAATAGCTAAGTGAGCTTTTTTTTAAACACGTTTATTAATTTGGAAAATAAGAAAACTATCTTTAACTATAGTTATTTGTTGAATGAATGTTTTTTTTTTTTTTTAATTGTTTTGCGGATTTCAGTGATAGAAACATTTACTTTCGAAATTGCAAACAGAGTTGTAAAGAATTTTTTCCCTCAAAATCAAACAACATTTTTTATAAAATTGGTAAAAAGCGATAGTGAGACAAATATTGAATTGCAAAAAACATTGTTGAAATAAAAGTTTTTCGTAAGTTTCAAATTTTCTATTCATTAAAAATAATGTTTCTGATTTGTAAATACTTTTCAAAAAATACCTTGAAAACTATTTTGGCAATTGTAAAATTAAAGTTTATAGAGTTAATTCTTAAGTCTTAAGCCAAGTGGCCGTGAAAGTTTATTATCAAAATTTTCCGACTTTTAC
The DNA here is from genome assembly GCA_932195095.1 of Andricus curvator. NCBI lineage: Eukaryota > Metazoa > Arthropoda > Insecta > Hymenoptera > Cynipidae > Andricus > Andricus curvator. The sequence goes on along the minus strand of CAKNYM010051918.1, from coordinate 67,550 downwards.
CCGATTCTTTCCTGTCCAATTTTTCATTTTCTCTGACCATTGATATTCACAGACCAGAGTTTTGATCTTGTAACATTTTTACCACAGTATTTTAATAAACGGAGTAAAACAATTTGAAATTTATTTCGAACAAAAAGATTTTCTTTTAACAAACTAGTTTAATTTTTAACAGAATAATCAAATTTTCAACAAAATAGTTGAACATTTGAAAATATTGTTGAATTTTCAACCCGAAAAGATGAATTCTCAAACTAATTGTCGAATTTTCAAACAAAAAAGATTTAACTTCAACACAGGACGGTTGGATTTTCAACCAAATAATTAAATTTTTAAGCCAAAAATACAATTTTTTTCGAACAGTTGAATTTTTAATCTGAAAAGTTAAATTTTCTACAAAAAAAGTAAATTTTCGATTCAAAAGCAAACGAAGAATTTTCAGTAAAGAGATTGAATTTTCAACACGAAAATATGAATTTTCAATAAACAAGTCAATTTTGAACCAAAAAGTTGCATTTTCAACCAGGAAGTAGAAATTTCAAACTAAGAAGATTAGTCATCTACAAAAAAGAAAAAAAATTTCAACTAAAAAATATAGATAGAAAAATTACAGTTTTAACTTAAATGATGAATCTTCAACCAAAATTTTTTAATTTTTTAACAAAATAGTTCAACTTTTACCCAAATAGTTAAATTTTCAGTTTAAAAAAATCAGCTTTCAACAAAATTGACAAACTTTCAAACAAAAAGATGAATTTTTGAATGAAATGATGAATCTTCAACTAGAATTCGTGAAAAAAATTAATTTTCAACCAAAGAGATAAATTTTCAACAAGAAAGATAAATTTTCAACGACTAAAGTAGTGGTGGATATTTCAACATAAGAAAAATTTCATTTTAAATGAAAAACAATTGAAAAAAAAATAAAAAAATCGAATTTTTTAGAAAATAGTTGAAACCTCAACCAAAGAAGATTAATTTTCAACCAAACAGTTGAATTTTCATTTTAAAAAAAGATTAAGTTTCTACTAGAACAGATGAGTTTTTAAACAAACAAAAAAACAAATTTTTCAAAAAATAGTTGAATTTTCAACTATGAAAGATTTTAGTTTAATTTTCAACCAAGAAAGATTTCAGTTGAATTTTGAAGAATAAACTATGAATTTTCAAGAAAAAGTTAATTTTCTGTCAAAATAGCCGATAGATGCTTTTTTAACAAAATTTTTGTATTTCCAAACAAATAATAAAATGATTAACTAAAAATATAATCGTCAGGAGAAAGCAACTGCAAAAAAAAAGATTTAAAAATAGAAATACAAGTCAAATGAATTACTAACAAGAATATTATATCAAGATATCCGCAAAATATAATCTTCAAAATTTCCTAATTTTTCCGTGACCAATTTTTCATTTTCCCTGATAATTCAAAATTTATTCAGGTAATATTTACAATATAGAATCTCTTACAAACGGAATAAAACAATTTTAGATTAAAATGGCAAAATTTCAAATTTATTATCCTTACAGTTATTTGAAGTGCCTCTTCTACAAATTTTCCTAATTTTGCAAGATTTTTTTTTTAATTCCTGACATTTCTCTGACTTTTCGCGATCAATAAAATTACCTAACCTTATATTTTCTGCACTTTCTAAAAATTGCAGCGAAATATCTTCTTTATGACAAAGATTTAAAAATTGTAAATAAGCTCACAAGATTTTTAACTCAAGTTCTTTTATAAACGGAATAACACAATATTTCAGATACAAATGAAAAATTTTCAAATTTATTTATTTATTTTAAAATAAAACTGACTTTTCTACAATATAACCTGATTTTTCAACAAAATACTTGCATTTTGAACAAAATATTTAAATTTTCAACAAAATAATAAAATTTTCAACAAAATACTGAAATTTTCAACAAAATAATTGAGTTATCCACAAAATCATTCAATTTTCAACCTAAGAACATGAATTTTCAACAAAAAAGTGCAATAATTGATATTTCAACCAAAAAATATGAAATTTCGTTCAAAAAATGAATCTTAAAACCACAAAGACGAATTTTTAAGAAATAAAGATTTTTCAGTCATGAAGGAAAATGTTTATCTAAACTGTTGAACCTTCATGCCAAAAGACGAGTTTTCAATGTAAAAATGGAATTCTCAATCAGAAAATATGAATTTTCAGCAGAAAAATTCATTTTCAACAAATGTAGGTAAATTTTCAACCAACGAGATAAACCTTCTTTGAAAAAAAATGCCAACAAAGTAGTTCAACTTGTACCCACGTAGTTCAATTTTCAGTTGAAAAAGAATTATTTTCAACAAAATATTTAAACTTTCAACTTAAAAGATGAATGAAAAAATAAAAAAGTTGAATCCTCAAGCAAACAAGATTAACTTTCAAACAAACCGTTGCATTTTTATCCAAGAAAGATGAAATTTATAATAAAACAGATGAATTTTTAAATCAAAAAGACAAATTTGTGAAAGATTGAATTTTCATCCAAAAAAGATTCAAATTTTAATTTTCAAAATTTAAATATGAGTTTTAAATAAGAAATAAATTTTCTTTGAAGATACTTGAATTTTCAACAAAACAGTTGAATTTTTAACCAAAAAGAATGATTTTGTTAACAAAATCCTTATATCTTCAGCCAAATAGTTGCATTTTTATCCAAGAAAGATGAAATTTCTACTAAAACAGATGAATTTTTATGTCAAAAAAACAATTTAAAAAAATTTTGAATTTTCATCAAAAAAAGATTTCAGTTCGACTATTCAACATTAAAATAAGGGCTTTGAACAAGAAGTCAAGTTTTTACGAAGATACTCGATTTTTCAACCCAAAAAGACGAATTTTCAACAAAACAGTTGAATTTTTAACCAAAAAGGATGAATTTTTAAACAAAAAGTAAATTTTCTATGGAATAGTTGAATTTTCAACCAAAAAGAATGACTTTTTAACAAAACTGTCAAATTTGCAAACAAATAATAAATTTTATATCTAAAAAGGTAATCTTCACCGCAAAACTTCATTTTTAAAATTCCCTAATTTTTCCCTGAATAATTTTTCATTTTTCCTGACCATTAATAATTAAATACCAAAATTTCAAGCTTGTAACATTTTCCACCTAGAATCTTTTTTTAACGGAATCGAAGAACTTCAAACTAAAATTGAAATATGTCAAATTTATTCTGCTTTAGAGTTATTTAAAGTTATAGAAATTCTCTGACTTTTGCAAGATTTTTTTCTAAATCCCTGACTTTTCCCTGACTAAAATATAATTACTGTGAGTTAATTGTTTCATTCGCAAATTTCCAAAAATTACGTACATGAACGAGCGACCCCCCCCCCCTCTTCGGTAACAAATCGTAACAAAATCTCTCAACC
>CAKNYM010051918.1:50420-64058 GCA_932195095.1 Andricus curvator | reverse complement strand
CTCTTGAAACATGTTCAGGTGAACTCAAAACTGCATGCAGATCGAGAATCTCGAATAAAAAATTTCGAGATCTCGAGTCGAGAATCTCGAAACTTTTTATTCGAGATTCTCGATCTCCATGAAGTTTTGAGTTCACCTGAACATTTTTCAAGAAAATACCGAATGTTCTCGAAATCGTCTCAAATGCATCACTACCTTTCAGCTGTTACGTAATTTAAGTACGGTCCCTAATCTCAACAGCTTGCTCCTCATCATGTACTACTTATTGATAGTTTTATTTTTGATTTTGTACCGATTACCCTACCACTATTTAATTTAGTGATGCATTCGAGACGATTTCGAGAAAATTCGAGATTTTCTTGAAACATGTTCAGGTGAACTCAAAACTTAATGGAGATCGAGAATCTCGAATAAAAATTTCGAGATCTCGAGTCGAGAATCTCAAAAATATCGAGATCTCGAGTCGAGAATCTCGAAACTTTTTATTCGAGATTCTCGATCTCCGTGAAGTTTTGAGTTCACCTGAACATGTTGCAAGAAAATCTCGAATGTTCTCGAAATCGTCTCGAAATTTATCACTAATTTAATTTTAAAAAGCTGACGAAATATCCAAAAACAATTTTTCCAAGAGGTCGCAAAAACGTTAAATCTATAAGAAGAAAGCGTGCGAGAAGATCCCGGGATTGAAAAGATTGGCCTATTGAAAAGATTGGCCTATGGCTCGTGCTGTATGCCGTGGACAGTGATAAAATATTCAGGGTGTGCTCAGGGGACTATATTTCACGTAGGAAATCGGTCGGTTGATTTTTATAATACTGGTCAAATATAGCCTGGGGAGAGCCGGCAAGTACGACCTCTAGCATAACCGTCTACCGTCGCACAAAGGGCCGTGGCATAACAAATAGATGTATAAAGGGTCAATAAAGGCCTCTCGCGGTAGTGGGAGGCCGCTCCCCGAGGCACCCGGGGAATAAATCTGAACTCGCTTTCCTTCTCTTCGGCTTCGGGATCGCAGCGGGACACGAGTCTCGAAATCAAGGGTTGACGACGGCCTCCGAGATCGCGAGGGTGGCTACCGTCCTTTCTACATCCCCTTTCTCGTGCCCCGCTATCACCACCAAATACACGGATGAGCGATTCAGTTCCGGCTAATATTTTATCGACATTGCATATTTCTATTCATAAATTTATATGCAATCATCATAAGTCTATCGCTTCTAGCAAAAATTTAGCGCGATGTCTTTGTGAAGCTTTCCACCTGGGATGATTGCCAGAGAGTCTGATGAGCGATTTGGGTTATAGAGGTCTTATGCGACTAGTATGTTTAAATAACAATCAAACGTCTCAATTTTTTCATAAAGAAAATGCCGAATTGATTACCTTATAAGTTTTTTAATAATGTTGAAACACTTTAAAATTAGCTGGCTCTTATAGAATGGTTTTAAACTTCTTATTTAGTCTATTTTTCATTGTTCATAAACAGTTCTTTGAATTGAATACTTTTAAATGAAGTTCAATGTACAAACTGCGTGCAAGAAATTCACTGCCTGAAATGTTTCAAATTTCGGACAACATATTCTTCTTATTTTGCCCCCCCCCCCCCCCATCTCATTCTATTCACAACAAGAAGCTGAAAAGACCATTTTTAACTGTATCACTAACAGGATTTTCACAAGAAATAATACGAATTTTTAGCCAAGTAGTTAGTGATGCATTCGAGACGATTTCGAGAAAATTCGAGATTTTCTTGAAACATGTTCAGGTGAACTCAAAACTTCATGGAGATCGAGAATCTCGAATAAAAAATTTCGAGACCTCGAGTCGAGAATCTCGAAACTTTATATTCGAGATTCTCGATCTCCGTGAAGTTTTGAGTTTACCTGAACATGTTTCAAGAAAATCTCGAATGATCTCGAAATCTTCTCGAATGCATCACTACAAGTAGTCGAATTTTAAACTAAAAAATGATTTTCAAGCAAGGCGATTAATTTTGTAAAAAAAGGACGAATTTTCAACCAAACAGTTCAGCTTTTAACTACAAAACATTAATTTCTAACCAAAAATTTAATAGTTAAACTTTTGGCTGAAAAACTAATTTTTTTTGAAAAAAGAAGAGTTTTCAACAACATAGTTGAATTTTCAACCAAAGAAAATGGTTTTCAACTAAAATAATGAAGTTTTAACCAACAAATTAATTTTATAATAATTGTAATGTAATGGTTCATATTCCAACCAAAAGCAGATTTTAATCTTAAATGAAAAGCAGTTTAATTCGACAAAAAAGACAAATTTAAAAAACATAGTTGAATTCTCAAAAAAAAATTAATTTTAAACCAAACAGTTGTATGTTCAGCCAACAAAGATGCAATTCCAAACAAAAAAAAAATGAATTTTCAAAGCAAAGGGACGATTTTTCTAAATATGTGTTCATCTTTCTACCAAGAAAAATTTGTTCGTTATTAATGAAAAAAATTTAATCCAAAATCGTGAAATTTTTAAACCAAAAAGACAACTTTTCTTCAATAAAGTTGCATTTTCAACGAATAAAGATGTTATTTCTACCCAAGGAAATGAATTCTCAAACCAAAAAGACGAATTTTCTACCAAAAAATAAATTTTCCACCCAAAAACATTAATTTCCAAACAAGCAATTCCAGTCTTAACCAAAAAGATGAATTTGCAAACAAAAAAATAGATTTTCGAAAAAAAAGGTTTTTTCTTAACTCAATACTACAATTTTCGACAAAAAACTCTTATTTTTCACCAAATAATAAAATTTTCGAAAAGAAAAATTAATTTTCTATCAAAAAGGTGATTTATCAACAAAACAAATGAATTTCAGACAATTTTTTGAATTTTGAAACCAAAAAGACAAACAATCTCAAAAGCAGTTGAATTTTCAGCCCGAAAATATGATTTCTCAATAAAACACTCCTATTTTCAACCAAATAATAAAACTTTCGAACAAGAAGATTAATTTTCTATCAAAAAGATTAATTTTCAACAGAATAAATTAATTTTCAGACAAGTTCTTGAATTTTGGAACCAAAAAGACAATGTATCTCAAAAGAAGTTGAATTTTCTGCCCAAATATATGAATTCTCAAAAAAAAAAAAATTTGTTATTTTTTTACCAAAAAGAGCGAATCTTCCAAAAAATAGTTCAATTTTCAATCAAAGAGATAATATACCAATTAAAAAAATTAATTATTATTAAAGTAGTTTAACCTTCAACTAAATAGTCGAATCATCAACCAAAAAGATAAATTCTCAACCAAAAATGTGAAAGTTGATATTTCAACCAAAAAAGATTTTTATTTCAAATCAAAAACAGTTAAATCCAACAAAAAAGCTCAGTTTTTAAAAAATAAGTTGAATCCTCAATCCCAAAAGATTGATTTTCAAACAAGCAATTCCAGTTTTAATCAAAAGGATGAATTTTCAACAAAAAAAGATAAATATTTAACCAAAGGGATTGATTTGCAATCAAAAAGATTTATTTTTTACCAAAAAAGAAGAATTTTCCACAAAAAAAAAATTTTGAACCAAATTGTTGAATTTCCAAACAAAAAAAAAAATTTACAAAACAGGTGCATTTTTAACCAAAAAGGATGACATTTCTACTAAAAGAGATAAATTTTCAAACCAAAAAGAATAATTTTTAAACAAGAATGATTTTTCAGTGAAAAAATAAAAAATGTTTTTTATCCCCAGTGTCGAATTTTCAAGCCAGAAAGTCGAATTTCCTACAAAAAGGTTACAATTTTCAACCCTAAAAAGAAGAATTTTTAAAAAAACAGTCACATTCTTAACCAAAGTTAAGTAATCGTGATGGTCCCAGTAATCGTTAAACTTGGTTAAAATTTGAATATATTGATGAAAAAATATGTTGAAAGTTACATTTAATGATGAAACCCACTTTCTTAAAGAATTTTATAACAGCAAATAGGAATTAAATTCATTTAAATGAAGTAAAAAGCAAGAAAATTGGCATCGCGATTACTGTGACTAAGGTCACGATTACTGGGACGTTTACCCTAAGTGGAAAAAAGATAAAACGGGAAAGAAATGCTTATAAACATGTAAAAGACTCTAAAATCTGCGATAAATAAACAGGCATTATGATAATTTATAGACTAAAGGATAATATTTTATATAAACATTCAAGTTCACCTTTAATAATTAATAAATAAATGTTTAATATTTTCATAATTATAAAATAACCTTGTAATTAATAAGTTAAAAACTCTATAGGACCTTGTTTCTTACCCAGGTAGGAAACCCTTATAATTTCGGTCAGGCGTCCATTCGTCTGTCCAACGCACTTTTTCCCCGGGTTGGACAGTGATGGGATGTGAAGGGATTTGAGGGGTTGAGAAGTAGAAAATGTGATAGTAGGGAGGGGAAAAGGGAATAAGAAGCAGGGAAAGAGAAGATTTTGAGGCGCGGAGAATTAGGGGGTGTGATAGTAGGTTAGTGGAAGTATGGATTGGGAAATATGGAAAGTGAGGGGATTTGAGGGTTAGAGAAGTAGTGGAAGAGATATTGAGAGAGAAATATTATATATTTCTCAAATATGAAATAAGAAGTAGGAAAAGTGAGGAGATATGAGCGTTGGGGAAGTAGAAGGAGTGATAGTAGGGGTAGTGAAGTGTGGAATGGGAAGTAGGGGAAGTAAGGGGAGATTAAGTACACGAAGTGATGATAGGGAAAATAGCGGAGTAGAAATACGTGAAGGGGAGAAGAAGGTATAAAAGCGTAAATAGAAACGGCACGAGAAGTAGTGGTGCGGATGGTGGGAAAGTAAGAGGAGGCGATAGAAAAAGTATGGAGAGGGTTGGGGAGGGTTATACAGGGAGAGAAGAATGACAGGAATCGGAATAGGAAAAAGTAGGTGTACAGCTGGAGGAGAGGTAGGAGTGAATAAGAGTAAACAGGGGTCAGGAGGGGAAGTACATGTAGGGAGGGTGTGTAAGTAAGAGAAGGGGTCCGGGAAGTATAGAGGATGTAGTGGATGGCCTATTACTGCTAGCATGGGAGGGGAAGTAGTTAGTGGAGATGTAGGAGGATTTAAGAAGAAAAGGTTTCAGATTAGGAAAAATAGGTGGAGCTGTAAAAGGGTCGCAAGTAAAGCCCGAGTGGAGGGGATATATGATCGAATATAATAGGATAGAAGAGAAGATCGTAAAGGATAGGGGGATGAGGATTTCATGGTAAATAAGGATCGTTCCTTTCATGTCGCGGAAGCAAAGTAGAATATTAAGTGTAGAACGTATAGGTAGGGAAATGTATGTAACGGGAAGTAGGAAAAGTGATCATAGGGGAAACAGCGGAGAAAACATACGGGAGGCTGTTAAAAAGTAAGGTAAGTATAAATAGCGCTCGGGAGGGGAAGTAGTGGTGGGAAGGTTGATGAAGTAAGAGGAGTGTTTAGGGCAAGAATAAAGAGGGGAGGGCCTATTAATTCTAGAATATGGAGGAAGTAGGTAATAGAGAAGTAAGAAGAGGAAGGAAAGAGAGATATCAGATCAGGGAAAGGTAGGTGAAGGGTTGGAAGGGACGAGATGATGAGATATCATCAGATAGGGCAGAATAGGACAGAAGATCGGAGAGAAGAGGCGGATGTGGTGGCATTATAGGGAAAGAGGACAGATTTTAACGACTAAGTTGACTAACTTTTTTTCGTGTTATTACTGCACACCTGGGCCGTATTGGTAGTGGGATTATTTTACAAATGGTAATGGGATGTCGTCATTACAAGGGATTCTTTGCTGAACAAGGATCGTTTCTTTCATGCCGCGAATGGAAAGTCGAATGGTAAGTGCAGACGATGCGTATAGGTAGGTGAATGTATGTAGTCTCGGTATTCCCGGTAGCCACAGATAATGACGCGATATTATGCATAGGATATTCGGTGCACATCCGCGGGCGTATTCTCCTCGTTGATTTATCGTTGTCTTCATTATTAGGAATGCACACGCGCCGCTTGGCCATTATGCCAGCGACCGGTCCCCGAGTCTGACCAACCGTCCGTCAGTTCTCCAGTACCGGTTTGTACAATACAATGTGCATATATACGGGTGGCATACAAGAGGCCATTGAGACTCACCTACGTACGTCGACCAGATATAGATGGACAATTAGCTACCGTCACCGTCTATAATTCCTCCTAGATTAGTGGTCTCATCGCTCCTACTACAACCCCTAACTAGTAACTAGGTATCCTCATCAGTTCTAATCAAGAAATGAATACTGCCGTACTTTTAAGGAAAGGCTCTTTTACAGAAAAGAATGAGGTTTGCATTAGAGCCAATTTTTGGTTCCTAAGTAGCTGTAACAAAAAGGAACCCATCCTAATGCAAAGGAACCTAAAACGGTGAATTTGTTCTAAAGGAGGTTCCAGATGGACCTCCGAAAGAACCCAATTGTAAACATAACTTGTAAACATGAAGGAGTGTTCATATGCCGGAAACTTTTTGTTTCAAGTCAACGGTCGATGATTGTGAAACGATGTCTGTAAATCCCTAACTTACCAACCCCACTTTGCAAGCTGTTGGTTTGTGAATGCGCCTTCATGTTACTCTATCCCGTGCAGAAATCGCCAAGTTTGTTCCATGTTCCAGACTTGGGCCAGGCTGGGCGCCCCTAGCCTGGATCTAGCTCGAATTTTGCAATGGCTCGAGCTTGGGCCCAGCTAGTGTCAAAGTTCCAAAAATTGACGACAGATGGCGTAGTACTATTCTCTTTGTTTACTTATTACTTTGGAGTTTCAAGTGTGAATCTTTACAAAGTGGCTTATTTGGTATAAATTAACATTCTTAAAGTATCTTGACAGGTAATTCGAATCATAATTTCAGCCAAACTGAACTTATAAATTTTTTGTGAGTGATTGAGAATAGTGGTGATGGTGCTGATGATGATGGTCGAGGAACAAAATACAAATCATCATTGAAATTAAATTGCGAGAAAAATGCCTAAAATAAAAAGCACAATGAGAGTCCGGAGGCATCGAGCACTCGGCAGTATCCCATATTCACGCGGTGAAAGTGCAAGTAAGTACTTATATTAATTATAAATAATATTTTCACATCAAGATGACACGTGACTTCTAACCTCAAATTGAGAAAACTTTTTCATCGAATTATCGAGTGTAAATATATTGTTGATGTATGTAATGATGTTTAAAACTTTAATTTACAAAACAAGGATGGCGGACGTAAATTGAAAAATTATTGTATATAGATGATGATGACGCAGATGATGAGGAAGAATCAGAACCCGGCGAGATAATCAATGAAATACCTCAATTTGGAAATGTGGATCAGATCATTGGAGAAAATATTTTAAATCAGAATCTTGTAAGGGAAAATGAAAATTACCATGTCGCCGAAGTTGAGGTTACCACAGATTCTGCTAGTAGTTTGAGAAATGATAACTGGCTGGGAATCGATAATAAACTAGGGCCAAGCCTGTGCCAAGCTGGGCGATCGAGCCTGGCAATATAACCTGGCCCTGGCCAGATTTGGCGTTTCATTCAAGCTTGGCCCAGGCTAGATCGCCAGGCCAGGGCCTAGTTTTGCCAAGCCTGGGCCCTGTTTGGGCCATGACCAAATTTCTACACGGGATTCGATTGTTCTCCAGAGGAATCCTTTTGGGTCTCCACAGGTTCCTATTAGAGTTAAAGTTCTAGAAGATACCAATTTTCATTTAAGCATAAAATTTAGGGAACCTTAAGTTTCTTCTGTGATGTTAGGTAAAATAGAACATAGAAATATAAAATATAAATCTACATTGGGAGTCGAACGGAAAAATTGAAGAAAACGTGATTGCATCTTTACTAAGCTGTATCTGGCAATATACAATTTTTTTTAAAGAAAACTATAGTTTTTGGGTGATTCAGACCTGCAAGCAATTCATTGATGCAAAAAAAATATCAATTTGAATTATTTGTATAAGAAACGTATGCGTAGATAGGCTTGGTATTCATTCAGAAAGTAGGCAATAAAACTAAATTAAAAAACTGTTTGTACGTACTACGTTCTATTTACTATGTCTCTAATGTAGATAGGTTTTTCATAATAATTTGGATCAAATTATCATAAGTGAAAAATTCATCTCTTTTGATGAAAAGTATTTTTTTTGTGTGGAAAATTCCTTTTTTTGGTAGAAAAATAATCTTCTTCAAAGTTCATTTTCTGTGTTGAAAATTGAACTCGTGGATTACAAATTAATTCTTATAATTAAAAATGTCACTATACATTTTTGGTTACAAATTTATCTTTCTAGTTAAAAATTCAACTATGTTGATGAAAATCCATGTATTTTGCTGAAATTTTTTTTTTGTAAAAAGTTAATCTTTTTTTTTTAAATTCATCAATTTGAATGAAAATTAATTTTTTTGGCCGAAGATTAATTTTACTTTAAAATTTAACTATTCTGTAAGAATTCGTTATTTATGGTTGCAAATTAATTTTAATAATTGAAAATTTAACCATTCCATTTTTAGTTGAAAATTTATCTTTTTTAGTTGAAAATTCAACTATTTGGTTGAAAATGTATGTATAACATATTAGGGTGGCTCAAAAAAATTAAAGTTCCTTTGATTTGTGGGCTCAGTCCCCAAAAAGCTTTCATTTGGTAAAAAAACAACTGTACATTGTTTACAAATTTTTTTAACAAGGGGATCTTGGATCCCACGGGGGTGAAACAACCTCCAAACGTAAAAAAATCGTATTTTCTTACAGGTTTGATAAAAAAATGTCTTGTTTTCTCTAAATATCATAGAAAGTGGTCTGAAAAGGTAATAAAATCAAAAAGTATAGAAAAGTTGAAAAATCTCCCCCAGAAATTAAAAAACACCCAATTTTTTGAAAAAAAGAAAATAAATGTTCACCATATCTCACCAGTATTTTTTGCATAATGTTTGTGATTATTTTGCTTGAAATCCAAGTAATATTTGCAATAGAAACTTCCAGAAGTTCAAAAAATTATTTTTTCTTAAAAAATTTGTTTTCTGACCACTTTCTACAATATTTAGGCAAAACTAGAAATTTTGTATAAACCTGTGACAAACGACGATTTTTTTAAGTTTGGGATTTGTTTTAGCCCCTTAGCATCGAAGATTCCCTTGTTCAAAAAATTTGAAAAAAAAATTTACAGTTGTTTTTTTACCAAACGGAAGCTTTTTTTTGGGGGGGGGGGGTCAGCCCACAAATGGAAGGAATTTTAATTTTTTTGAGCTACCCTTATGTATATTGTTAAAAATTAGTTTCTTTTTCTGTAGAAAATTATTCGCCTTTATTGAAAATTCAAATACTTGTGTGAAAATTGAAAGTTCAGCTATTTGGTAAAAAAATCGTCTTTTTGGTTTAAAAATCCAACTGTTGTGTTGAAATTTTTTATTTTTTTTCTCTATTGACTGAGAAATCTTTCCAGGTTGAAAATTTAACTGTTTTGTTGTAAAATTCTTTTTTTTGAGTACCTTGATATTTTTTGTTTAACATTTTCAGTAGAAAATTTTTCCTTTCTGATTGAAAATTCTACTGTTTATTAAGAAAAAAAAATTTACTTATAATTCATCTCTTTTGGTGAAAAACATTATCTTTTTTGTTAAACATTTTGAATAGAGAATATGTCCTTCTGAATCAAAAATGCAACTGTTTGGTTGATTTTAAATATTTTGTTGTTGAAAATTTATCTACGTGGTTGAAAATTCATGTTTGTAGGATGAAAATTCAACTATGAGGTAAGAAGTTTAACTCTGTGGTGAAACATTCAACCATTGTGTTGAAAATTTAATTATTTGTCGAAAATTGTACTATTATGTTAAAAATTCATCTTTTCGGTCAAAAATTCAATTTTTTTGTTGAAAAATTCGTGTCTTTGGCTAGAAAATTCACCCTTTTAAATTAAAAATTCATCGTTCTTGGTTGAAAATTTAACTGTCTTCTCAAAAATTCGTCTTGTTGACTTAAAGATTCAACTACTTGGTCAAAAATTAAATTGTTTATGGTTATAATTTAATCTTTTTTACTTGAAAATTCGACCATTTGGTTGAAAATTCATCTTTGTATGCTGAAAATGTAGCTATTTCTCTGGAAATTCAACTATTTGGTTCAAAATTCATTTTAGTAGTTGTGGATTGATCTCGTTGCTTGAAAATTTAACTATTTTGTGTTTATTAAAATGAAAATATGTTTTCTTATTGCAAATTTAACTGTATCATTTTTTGTTAAAAATTAATCGTTTTTAGTGTAAAATTTAAGTATTTGTTTAAAATTTAAAATTTTCGTTTAAAATTAAATTTCTTGTTGAAAATTCATCTTTGTAGGCTGACAATTATTCGTCTTTACTGTAAATTCAACTACCTATGTGAATGCTTAAGTACTTTGTTCAAAATTCATTTTAGTTATGCAGAAATTTATCGTCTTATTTGAAAATTTCACTATCTTGTTTAAAATTTATTTTTTCATTGAAAATCCATTGTTCACTGAAAATTTAACTGTTACGTTTTTCGTTGAAAATTGATCCTTTTCAGCGTAAAATTCAACTATTTGGTTGAAAATTTAAATTTTGGTTGAAAATTAAATTTTTGTTGAAAATTCAACTATTTGGTTTAAAATTTTCTTCGCTATTGACTACAGAATCTTGCGAGAGTCGAAATTTGACTCTTTTCTTAAAAATTCATCTCTTTTGGTAGAAAGTTGATCTTTTTTGTTAAACATTTTGTATAGAATATTCGTCCTTTTTTATTGTAAATTTTACTGTCTACTACAAAATTTGTCATTTTTACTTGAAAATTCACCTCCACTGCGAGAAACTTGATCTTTTTTTTAAACATTCTAAATAGAGAATTTGTCCTTCTTCTTGATTCTTGCTTGGAAATTCGTCTTCGTATGTTGAAAATTCAACTATTTGTTTGGAAATTCATCCCTTTTGCTTGAAACTTCAATTATTTTGTTATAAATTCAACTGTTTGGTTGATAATTAATATATTCTTATTAAAAATGTATCTACTGTTTTGGAAATTCAATTACGTAGTAAAAAATTCAACTATGTGTATAAACATTCAACCATTGTGTTAAAAGTTGAATCATTTGTTGAAAATTCGTCCTTTTAGATTGAAAATTCATCTTTCTTGGTTGAAAATTCAACTGTCTAATAAAAATGTTGTCTTTTTGGCCTGAAGATTCGACTGTTTGGTTTTAACTGCTTGTGGTTGAAGATTATAATTTCCTGTTTGAAAATCCGACCCTTTGGTTGAAAATTCATCCATTTAGTTGAAAATTCAATCACATTATTGATAAGCATATTTCTCAGTTGAAAATTCGTTGTTTCTGTTTTTATTCTAGGCGTCTATCAAATGAAACCAAAGAACCAATTCTGACTTAAAAAGGGGGGGGTGTTCGTATTTGTGCCGTCATCCTGGGGATTCAAGCTTTGTATGATGATCTGTCACGAAGAACAGAAGGGGTGGAAAAAGTCTTCAAAATAGCGTGACGTAATTTTTGATCGGCCCCCGTTACGTCAATCTATTGTCATAAAGGACATCAAACTTCCCTATAGTTTGTTCAGCTTTAGCAGGCTTCAAAAGTTCGTTGAGGTTTGAAATGGTCAATGACGAATCGCATTTTCACGATGATTGGTTGCTCAATACCAGTTGAATCTGTCCAGAACATTTGTTCGATGTGACCATTCGTGACGGTGACCATCGATCGACGAGTTTACTATCCCCGAACTCGTGTTCACCCTTCAGAATACCCCCGACCGATGATTTGTCATCCATGCACCCCATGAGGTGAATCAATCGCTACCTATGCATCGCACGCTACCTATGCATCGCACTGCCCGCACTGACCGAAACTATAATCTACATCGAAGCAGTATTGGCTGAGAGAAAGGGACCATGTCATCTGTTAATTACGATATCGGATGATATATCCTTCATCTGAAACTCTGATGTTTCAATTTAGGATCGCCACAACATTTGCGTTTGAAGAGTCCAAGAGCAGATCTAGAGAGGGGCAATTGGGGCAATCCCTCGCCCCCCACCCACCGAGATATGTGAAACAAAATAAAATTTTTTTAAATTCTTATATCCGGTACAAAAAGTACTTGATATTTCTTAAACAAATAGTTTAAGTTTCAGCATACTATATAAATTTTGAACAAAATAGTTCAGTTTTTAAACTTGAAGAATAACAAATTTTCAACAAAAAATGGAATAGTTACGCTTTCATTTTTAAAAAAATGTTGTATAGAAAACTAATTTTTTATCCCATAGTTAAATTTTCAAGACAAAAAGGTCAATTCTCTATGCAAAGCAATTGCATTTTTAACACCAAGATATTTATCAGAAGAATCAAATTTTCTTTTTTTACGTTTGGAAGATGTCGTATTTATTAGGTTCTCTTACCTGAATTTATAAACACCAAGATATGAAATTTCAATACGAAAGTTAATTTTGAACCAAATAGTCAAATTTACAGTTAAAAATCAGTAATCTTGTGTCCTTTTTCCAAACAGGTGATTTTTTTATTTCTATAAGAAGGGTTTATAAAATTTTGCAGATTTTATTTTGGTTGGACAACTTTGGTTTTTCATTTTTTTCGTCTCTTGTGTCGTTTTTCAAAAAGTTTAATTTTTTTATTTTCAATCTTGTTTTCTACGAATAAAAGAAAATCTACGCGTCGATTCAAAAATTATTTATGACAAATTTGTAGTTCTTTTTTGAATGAGCAACTTTTGTTAATTTATTGTTTTCCCAGTTTGTGTCGTTTTTCCAAAAGTTCATTTTTTTTAATGTTGTTTTTTACGAATAAAACAGAAACCACCCATCCAATCAAAAAATAATTAATTTCATAACTAGTGCCGTTTGTCCAAAAAATTTTATTTTTTATTTTTAATGCTTTTTTTACAAATTCAAACAAAAACTATGCCTCCTATCAGAAAGTAATTACTGACAAATGTGTAGATCTTTTTCGAGTGCACAATTTTTGTTTATTCATTTTCTTTTTTATCTTGTGTAGTTTAACCGGAAAATTAAATTTTTTATTTTTCATAATTTTTTTG
Source organism: Andricus curvator (assembly GCA_932195095.1). Lineage (NCBI taxonomy): Eukaryota > Metazoa > Arthropoda > Insecta > Hymenoptera > Cynipidae > Andricus > Andricus curvator. The sequence goes on along the minus strand of CAKNYM010051918.1, from coordinate 50,988 downwards.
TGCTTAAAATTTGAATTTTCGATTTTTCAAAAAAGTTCAAAAAGTTGTTATGACAATCTTGTAGGGTGTTCATGAAGCAATGTTTCACTCGCCTTGAGCTTTTTTCATATCGTGCGTTGTTTGGCTTTAAATTTTCATTTTAGTCTTTTTTTTTAATTTTTTAAATGCTATAACTGTAGTAATTTGTTTTTAATCGAAAAAAGTCACGGGAAAAATTGTTCTTCTTTTTGAATACTATGAAAAACCGTACATAGAATTTCCAAATTCTGAAAAAAGTGGTCTCAAAAATTTAGAAAATGCTTCAACTTTTTTAATCTTTATCCAAAATGGCTGTCTCACCAACTTGACCTTCATTTTAGGCCAGTAAAAAAGTATATTAAAGGCCAATCAAATCTGTCAATTCTTTCGAAAGTTATCGTGCTCACAGCCAGACAGACATACAGACAGACACACAGACATACATACATACACACAGCCATACATACATACACACAGCCAGACATACAGACAGATATACAGAAATACAGACAGACATACAGACAGACATACAGACAGACATACAGACAGA
>CAKNYM010051918.1:29738-50410 GCA_932195095.1 Andricus curvator | reverse complement strand
ATACAGACAGACATACAGACAGACATACAGACAGACATACAGACAGATATACAGACAGACATACAGACATACAGACAGATATACAGACATACAGACAGGCAGATATACAAACAGACATACCAGCAAACATACAAACAGACATACAAACATACATACAAACAAACATACAAAAAGACAGATATACAGGCAAAAATACAGACAGACATACAGACAGACTTTAATTTTGAAGATTTACAATTAGAAGTTCTACAATTTTGAAGATTTAAAATTCAAGTTCTTCAATTTTAAGAATTTGCAATTCAAATATCTTCAATTATGAACATGTATAAATAAAATAAATTAAAATTGCTGAGCTTTAAATGTAAATCATCAGAATTGCAGATTATTTAATTTTAATACATGAAACTTTTATAATTTTCATTTGTAAGTTTTTCAAATTAGTATATTTTAAATTCTAAATATTTTTAATACAAATTTTCACAATTTTCAAGCGTTACATTGAAAAATTCTTCAATTTCGAAAATATCGATTGGCAAATTATCTCATTATTAAGACTTATATTTTGAAGGAATATAATTTAAAATGATTTTTATAGTGTAGTATCGAATATTCACAACTGAAGACTGTTCAATCATTATCATTACTATTATTATTAATATCAATAATTATTTAATGTTTTTAAAACTGTTCTTTAAAGTAAAGGATTCTGAAAGCTCTCAAGGGACTTCAAGAAATTACAAAGGATTTGAAAAACTTTAGGGAATTTTGAAAGAGTTCAAGGAATTATAAATATATTTCAATAATTGGACATAATTTTTAAAGAATTGAAATATTTCCGGGTATTATACAAGATTTAAAGGCATACAAAAGAGATTGAAAAAATTTCAAGGGATTTCCAAGAATTTAAATGATATCAAGAGATATGAAAATGTTCATGCGGTTTTAAAGAATTTTTGAGAAACTCGGAAGATATGAAACGATTTCACGTGACCTATAAGGTTTTGAGATATTTTAAAAGAATTCAAAGAATTTTTAATTGATTTCAATAAATTGAAGGGATTCCAAAGAATATTAGGGTTTTTAAAAAAATTTCCAAGGAATTCTAAAGAGGGGTATTTAGGGTATTTGAAAAAATTGCAATGCATTTGAAAGATGATAAAAAAATTTGAGGGGATTGCCAAGAATTTAAATGATATTAAGGGATTTGAAAATGTTCATACGGCTTGAAAGAATTTCTGAGAATTTCGGAAAATATTGAAAGATTTTGCATGACCTATAAGATTTTCAGATGTCTTAAAGGATCACACAAGTTTTATAATTAGGTTCAATAATTTGAAAGTTTTTCAAAGAATTAAAAAAATTTTAAAGTGGATTTAAAAATTCCTAGGAATTATAAAAAACTTAAAGAACTTTGAAGGGATTTTCAAATATTTCGAAGGATTCAAAATATTTAAGGAGATTTTAAAAGTTCTCGAGTTAATTTAATATATTTTTCCAGATATTAGGAACTATCAAATTTCACGGGATTTTATTATAGATATGTACCTGAAATAACTCAAAAAAATCAATTATTGATACAACAAAGACTTTATTTTATTTAATTACTTACATTAATATTATTTCTAGATATTTGCAAATTAAAAACCCATATCCATACTATCTACCCCCTACCGTCTGCAGCCGGATTCTTATTAGAGGCGCTCGCATCTGCTTGGCCTTTTAGCCAAGGGAGAGGAAAACTGCAGAAAACCTATCCCGAACGCAGCCGGTTACCAACTGTTACCGGTTACCAGTTACGACGAATAGTGGGGCTGATTATCATTATACATCAGCTTAACTTGACGATGGTTTAACGGCTGGACACTTCTAACATTTGACACGTCTCCCTCGGCCAACTGTATTTTCCTCAATCTATTCACCTAGAAGAAAAAATACGATTACAAAATAATAGGAGTAAATAATAGTATATGACATCACAAGTAGGTTTATAAACGTCTTTACGGCGAGATAAATGTTTGCATGAACATTGAGCTCCACGTGAAGACCTGTGTAACCCTACGAGTGATGTAAGATCTTGTATTCGAAATCAGCATTTTATAAGATTGTAGGGCCATCTGAAAAGTGAGTCGTGACGTTTGTAATATCTTTGGTCGTCAAAAACATACGACTGACGTGGCAGTCATCTGCTTGTACTGTGATTGGTATGCTGGCATGGCGCGAAATTTGAAATGTGATTCGGTCCAAACGTGATAGGCTCATATCATGGTGGTTTCGAATAAAATATCAAACCTATTTTTGTATATATTTTCAAGAAATATAGATTCTTACCAGGCCTTCAGGAATATCGCCACTAGCAAAGCGTATGAACCAAGTCACAGATTCAGAACAAGGTGGATAATCTAAAGAGCCTTCGTAAACTAGAAAGTCGCCATAATCGAAAAAACTTGCTAAGCGAAACGGGGGTATCTCTGCTGTTGAATTTGGAGATTGCACCTTATCTAAGTTTCTTTCCAGGTTGTCAAGAAAATTTTGAGGATTGTCATTTCCGCTCTGAAATTTCAAGGATGTGTGATGTATTTCCTTGGATTTGAGAAAATATCATCAGATTTCATGTAATTTCATGGGATTTTATGATATTCTGTTGGATTTCAAGGAAATTACAAGAATTGAGGAATTTCGTAGGATTTCAAATATTTCAAGGTATCACCATGAAAATTTGAATAATTTGAGAGATTTTTAAAAAGATTTCAAAGCATTTGTAAGATTCTAGGGTACTTTTCAAATTTCCAAGCAACTTTTGACAGCTTTAAAAAATGTCAAGGAATTCCAAAAGATTTTAAAGGATTTCAAATATCTTAGAGTATTTGTAGTAGATTTCAATAACATAAAATGATTCAAATGGAATTTGAAGACTGCAGGGAATTTCAAAAAATTTTAATGAATGTTTAACACATTAGAAAGCTTTAGGGGATTTCAACGGATTGGAAATATTTTAGGGTATTAATAAAAATTCCAAGGAATTTTCAAAAGTTTAAAAAAATGTTAAGGTATCTGAAAAGATTTTAAAAGATTTGATTTATTTTAGGACATGTTTAAAATGGAGACTAACAAAATTTAATCAGATTTCCAAGGATTTTAATTATTGTACGGGATCTGAAAAAATCTTCATGTGGTTTTAAAGAATTTCTCAGAATTCCGGAAGATATGGAACAATTTTATAAGACCTATACGATTTTAATATATTTTTGCAGATTTCATGGAATTTTATAAGATATCCGAGGATTTAAATGGTTTTAAGGGATTTTAAAAGTTATCGAATGATTTTAATAAATTTTCCAAGATTTCAGGAAATATTATCAAATTTCATAGAATTGCACGGGATTTTATAATAATTTACTGGATTTCAAAGAATTTATTCACAAGAAGTGAAGGATTTTGTAGTGTTTCAAAGATGTGAAGAAGTTTTCAGATTTTTATTGCAGTGTACTGTGTATTGGAAATTTACCCCGAATTCTTTTTAATTTATCCTGAAATATTAAAACAAAATTTTGATATTTAAAATTCAAACTTATTGAATTCAATCAATTTTTTCTTTGAATACATCTTAAATTTTGACGAATATTATCGAATTCTTCTCATTTCTTTTGAATTTCGCTAAATGAACTCCCATTTTATAGAAATCAATTGATTTTTTTTATTTCTTTTAATCCATTTGAATTATTTTAAATTTAACGTGAATTCTTTGAAGATCATATGAATCTAATTCTTTTAAATTGTTTTAAATTCAAAAAAATATATTAGTCACATTACTAATGCACGTTAGTCATTTTTCGTCACTCTTTGGATTGGAAATTAATAACATTTTGTCACTTCTTCCAAGAAAATTAGGCTCCTGCAGCTCTGAGAATCATGAATTAAAAAATTTCAATTCAAAGCCCTTTCCTTTCATCCAATAAATATTCTCCATCAAAAATCTTACGAGATTAGAATTATGGTCTTTAAATAATTATGGTTAGGGAAAATGAAAAATTAGTCAGGGAAAAGGAAGAGCATTTTAAAACTTAAGTGCTGCCGCTACACTGCGTATTTTTTACAAATACTAAATAACCACTTATTGAAGTAAATTATTTTGAATAATTAATTTGCATCCTTACCTTGATCGCCATTTTAAATACTGCAAGACCGCCCTTTTGTGTTTGAGCTTTCTCAAATGATTTCAAATCTTTTTTATAAAGAAACATATGTATATCCATATCATACCTATTGAACAAAAATGATTATATACAATTTAATACCGAATGTTTTGTCAGTGTTAGCGACTATAAAAATATCAAGACAGCATTTTTTATTTACATGTAATCGTCCTTTACGCCATTACTAGGAGGCATCTCCTCAGTCCACTTTTTATTCGTGCGTTTAAAATAAAAATTGTTATCATTATTATGATCTCCAATAATGGTTCCATTTATTATTAACAACACTTAAATTATTGAAAATTTTACTAATTGATTCATAAATCGAATGTTTGGCTAATACAAGAGTAAGATTTTATCGAGCGGTAAACCACTTCAAAGTCAGCGGGACAACGTCCAGTGTTATATGGACGTTGTGCTCTGATTTTTTGATATCGGTGACGCTAAAGTAACTAAAATGAGGAATCTGTCTTAAGAGTCTATGAGTGCAGTTCCACCGACCAAGCTACGGCGGCGTGGCGTCGCTTATACGTGAGTAGCGCGGCCTATCTTGCGTCTTGGAGGTGGAGGGGATACACAGGAGTGAGCGAGGTGTCCGATAGTGGCATCCGCCTTCTCTTTCCAACCTATGTATCCCCTCCACCTCTAAGCAACTGGATACGCCGCGCCACTCAAGTGCAGTTCGACCGACCAGGCTTCGGCGGCGTGGCGTCGCTTATACGTGAGTAGCGCGGCCCATCCAGTGGCTTAGAGGTGGAGGGGATACAGAGATTGAAAAAAGACCGCTGATGCTACCTCGCTCACTCCTATGTATCCCCTCCACCTCCAAGCCGCTGGATAGGCCGCGCCACTCACGTATAAGCGACGCCACGCCGCCTAAGCTCGTTCGGTGGAACTCCACTCAATTAGAGTAACATCAAAGTTAGCGATTAGCTCGTTGTCGCTAGCGCCGCTAGCTCTCGGATGATTTTTTCCTTACAGGTTCGATGATACCTCGATTTTGACGCTAAGGGAGCGTTCACATATTACGTAACGTTATTTTCGAACATTTTAACGCCACCTTCCCCTAACCGCAGTTACGTAATATTTTTTTTATCATGTTTAAAAACATGATAGACGTTTTCTAAATAAAAAAAAAGGTTTTCAAGATGAAGCGCTGTATACAAATAAATCAAAAAATATTTTGATGTAACACTGAAGGCTTTTTAAATTTTATTTTTCAGTCACACAAATATTGAAATTACTTACAATAAAAGAAGTATTCTCAGTTTGTTTTTCAGCTTATATAAATATACATTTTATAATATTCTTGAGAAAATTAGAAAAGATTTTGAAATATTTCAGTTGTGTCAAAAAAGAATCTAGAAGATTAAAATAATTTATTTTTCAGAATTTTACAAAATATTATGAAAAAATCGAGCCTTTTTAGAAGATAGTTAGGACTTTTAGAAGTTTGGAAGAAATCAAAAATATTTGATAAATTTTCAGAAATGCTTCCAAGATCTGAAATATTTTGAATCTATTCAAAACCTCTTAAATTCCTGAAAAATATTTTTAGCTCACTCGAATTTTTCTTGAAATTTTGAAAAATCATTCAAAATGTAAAGAATTGCCTCAAAATCCTCCAGATTTTCCTAGGAATTTTAAGATTTGTTTATTCACTTAAACCTTTGAAATTCTTTCAAAGCTTCTCAAGTTTTGGTTTGAAATCTTTGAAAAAAATCAACATTTTCAAAAATCTCTTACAGTTTGAAATTCTTTTTCAATCTCTTAAAATCTTCTAAATACTTCTTGAATTTACTCGATTTTTTTTTGATTTTTTAATCTTGCCAAACTGAAACATTTTTCTTTAAAATCTTCTACTCTTATTCGAAATTCAAGGAAATCTTTTGAAATCTTTTTCAATTTTGTCTTGAAGTTCATTTTTTAAAATAAAAAATCATAAAAAATTTTCCCATAAATCTTAAGAAACTTCTTTTTTTAATCCTTTCAAAATTGTTAAACCTTCTAATATTTTTAAATTATTCAAATTTTTCATGAAATTTTTTTTTTAATTCTAAACAATTAAAAAAATTGTTTTAAAATCTTTCAGATTCTTCTAATTTTATAAATCTGTTGAAATATTTTCAAATCTTTTTAATATTCTCTTAAATTTAATTTTTCAAAATAAAAAATCATTTTTATTTTTTCTGGGAACCTAAAGAATTTTTTTCATTTTCTTGAAAGCTTACAAAATTCCTAAAATATCTTATAAGTTCCTATTATTTTTGAATCGTTTCAAAACAGCAGAAAATTAATCTTCCTGGTGACTAATTTACCTTTCTGGTTGAAAGTTCATGCATTTTGTTGAAAATTAATCTCTTTTTGGTAAAAAAATTATTCTCTTAGGATTAAAATTCATTTCATTGGCTTGAAATTTTATTTTTCAATCAAGATTATTTTCTTAACTGAAAACTTAACTATTTAATGTTTGGTTGAACATCAATCTTCTTCAGTTGAAAATTCAGCTATTTCTTTGAAAATTTCTGTATTTTTTTGAAATTCAAGCTTTATGTTTTGTGGTAGAATCTTCGTGACTAATTCACTTTTTGTTTGAAAATTCAACTATAAGGTTGAAAATTCTATTAAAAAATTAAATATTTAGATGAAAATTCATGTACTTAGTTAAAAATTATTGTTTCCTGGCAGAAAGTTAATCTTTTGGTTGAAATTTCATTTCTTTGGTTGAAAATTAGTTTTTTTATTGAAAATTGAACTATTTCATTGGAAAATTACTTTATTTGCCTAAAAACTTATTTCTCTGATCTAAATTTAAACCATTCTATTTTGTGCTGAAAATTTATCTTTTTTTAGTTAAAAATTGGTCTTTTTTTTTGGTAGAAAGTTAAACTTTTTGGTTGAAAATTTATGTATTTTGTTAAAAATTTGTCTTCTTTAGTAGAAAATTAATCTTTTGGTTGAAATTTTATTTCTTTTGTTGAAAATTAGTTTTTTTTATCGAAAATGAATTTTTTTTAAACTTTTTTGTATGGACGTTTAATTTTTTGGTTGAAAATTCATCTATTTTGTTGAAAATTTGTCCTTTTTACTAAAAATGTAGCTTTTTTTCATTTTTGTTATAAAATTGATCTTTTTCAGTTGAAAATTCACTAATTTGCTTGAAAACTCGTCTTTTTTAGTAAAAAATTCAATTGTTTTGATAGAAAATGCATATTTTTGTGTTGTCAATTCAATTCGTTTTTTTTAAATTCGTCTTTATGACTTGAGAATTCAACCTTTTGGATAAGATTTTTTTTCTTTGTTGATTGAACAATCTTTCTTGGTTAAAAATTCAACTCTTTTGTCGAAAATTCGTATTTTTTGGTTTGGCAGTTTTCTTTTATTGAAAATTAGAGTATTTTTTGGTGGAAATATCAACTATTACACTTTTTGTTGAGGAATAATTTTTTTTATTAAACATTTATCGGTTTGATTGGAAATTCAACTATTTTGTTGAAAATTTCCTTTTCCTGCATTCAACCAATCAGCTTTTATTTCCACTGTATTACAGAAAAAGTAAAAGATTGTATTGAATGAAATGAAGCAGAATTAAATTTATAAAATAATTGATGTTCAATACCAGTGTGACCAGTATTCGTTATAGTTAATTTTTTTGGTAATTTATTGAAGTCTTTAAATTTCAGTGTTTCATTAGCAATCGGAAAAGCATCCTCCGTATTTTCTATAATCGTTATGGGAGATTGATGTTTCCCTTTACAATCTGGATATTTTGTGCCCCAGTTTTTTTCCTCTCTATAACTGAATGCGGCTGGAAGAAACAATAAAAAATTGTTAAAGCTTTGTACTGAGAAGCAATTATCTGAATTATTACTTTTATTATTTGAATTATTATTTGAATTGATTGTAAAGTCTACAAATCGGATTCTAGTATCTTGAAGAAAGAATTCGCTCTTGAAAAAACGACTATATATAGCCTAGATTCTTATCTTTCTTGTCTTGTTTTCTCAAAGTTTCCTGTGCACGTGATTGGTTCGTGAATTTAGTTTTGCACACGTTTTTAATGTTTTCATGCATATCTTTTGGAAATTTGTTCGAATTCACAAAACATAAATGCATCTTTAAAAAAAAAAAAAAAAAAAGATATTTAGAGGTGGCTTAAGCCCAATGAAGTTTAACATGTATTTCCCATAAGAAAAAAGAAAGTTTTTGTAACTTTTATTCAGAATCGTCAATATTGGCTTAATCGAGTTAAACCTCAACATTTCTCTTCACAATTAGCTATAGAATACGAATAAAATATTAATTCTTGAATATCACTCACATAAGTCTGTTTTGTAAAAGGTCAAAAAAAAATCCCATAAGTAATAATGAGATGTTCAAATAAATTGTTTAAATAATTCATTATTGTTTTCAAAAGGTCGCGGTCTTTAAAAAAAATTCGACTTTTTGTCCAATTTTCAATTAGAGGGAGGTAATACATAATGAATTTCAACAAATATAATTGGTCCAACAATTTATTACTATTTTTGAAAATATTTTCCCAAAATAATGCATAAAATTGCAATTTTTTAAAAATTTTCCACTTTTTGTACAAATTCCAGTCATATTGAGGTAAATAATAAATTTAAATAAACCAAATTAATTTTTTAAGTAATTTATTCCCATTCTTCTGAAATTTGGAACTATTTTTTATGAATATCTCCTTTCAGATAAGTGCTAGAAAGCTGTTTTTTTCTGAAATCTTTAGTCTTGCTTTGACTTTTTAGTTATAAAAAAATAATAAGTGAACCTCAACAAGAATCATTTTTCAAAGAGTAATGTATTGTTTTGAGGAAATTATTTTTGCTCTTTTCCCAATTTTGAAAAAAAATCCATTTCAAAAAAAAAATATCTTACACAAGGAACAAAAACAAAGTTAAACATTTCAGAAAAAACCGCAACTATCTAGCATTACTATAGGAGAAGATAGTTATGAACAATAATAAATTATTCAAACAATAATGTTTGTTAACCTGAATTAATTATTACCTCACTAAATGAAAAGTGGACAAAAAGTTTAATGTTTAAGAAAAAACCGGAACTATCTAGCATTACTAGAAAGGAAGATGGTTATAAACCGTAATTATTTGTTTAAACAATTATTTTTGCTAAATTGAATTAAACTTTAACTCACTCCAAGTGAGAAGTGGACAAAAAGTTGAAAATATGAGAAAAAGCCGCAATTTCTAGCATTATTCAAAGAGAATATTATCAACAATAATAATAAATTGTTTAAAAAATTATGTTTGTTAAAATTAATGTACTATTACCTCACTCTAATTAAAAATCTGCCAAAACGTGGAAAATTTTTGAAAGAACAGTAATTTACTAGAATTATTCTGAAAGAATGTGATTAACAATGATAATAAATTGATACAAGGAATCTGTATTATCATTGGAGATAGTAACGATCGATCCGAAGAGAAATCCTTTCATACACACTGTGAAAATGGAAATTTGCAATATCAATCAAAGTTATATCCTCTAATACAGAAAATATTTAACGTCCTCAGAACATATGGAGCTACAAATGAAACATTTTTTAAATTAAATTTATTCAGAAAAAAGATCTTCTCCTTTCACTCCGCTGGGATACGAACACCAGGTCAACTGATTTCCGGTCAGGTGCTCTAAACACTGAGCTACTAGAGAGATCAGAGGAAGAATCCTTTTTCTGAAATACGCTTCATTATGCAAGATGTTACATACAAATCAATTTTTACTAGGAATCTGTATTACCATCGGAGATGGTAACGATCGATCCGAAGAGAAATCCTTTCACACACACTGTGAAAATGGAAATCTGCAATATCGATCAAAGTTATATCCACTAATGCAGAAAATATTGAACGGCCTCAGAATAGATGGAGCTACAAATTAAACATTTTTTCAATTAAATTTATTCAGAAAAAAGATCTACTCCTATCACTCTGCTGGGATAAAACACCAGGTCAACTGATTTCCGGTCAGGTGCTCTCTTTGACCTGGTGTTCGTATCCCAGCGGAGTGAAAGGAGAAGATTTTTTTCTGAATAAATTTAATTTAAAAAATGTTTAATTTGTAGCTCCATCTATTCTAAGGACGTTCAATATTTTCTGCATTAGAGGATATAACTTTGATTGATATTGCAGATTTCCATTTTCACAGTGTGTGTGAAAGGATTTCTCTTCGGATCGATCGTTACCATCTCCGATGATAATACAGATTCCTAGTAAAAATTGATTTGTATATAACATCTTGCATAATAAAGCGTATTTCAGAAAAAGGATTCTTCCTCTGATCTCTCTAGTAGCTCTGGGTTATAGCACCTAACCGGAAATCAGTTGACCTGGTGTTCGTATCCCAGCGGAGTGAAATGAGAAGATCTTTTTTCTGAATAAATTTAATTTAGATAATGAATTGTTTGAAAAATGTATTTAAACATCTACTTTGCAGTATAAAGTATTATTTTATGTAGTAGAAATAATTTGCATTAGAAAAAACGCAAAAAAATATTAATTAGCGACAAAAAAATTTAAACAAAATAGTTAAATTAAAAAAAAAAAGAATTTTCAACTAAAATGATGAATCATCAACCGTAAAGATTAATTTCCAACAAAGTAGTTTCACTTTTTACTAAGTAGTTGAAGTTCTGAACAAAAAATATGAATTCTCAAATGAAAATATAATAGTTGATATTTCAACCAAAAAAGATTTTAATTTTAATCGAAAAACAGCTGAATTCCACCAGAAAAGACGAATTTTTAACAAAATAATTCAATCGTCAACCAAAAACATTTTGTTAACAAAAAATATCATAGTTGATACTTTGGCAAAAAATATTTTAATTTTTAATGAAAAACAATTTAAATTAACCAAAAAAGACGAACTTTTGAAAAGTACTTGAATCCTCAACTATAATAGATTAATTTTCTACCAGGAAGAATGATTTTTTGCCAAAAAAGTCGAATTTTCAACAAACTACATAAATTTTGAACCAAATAATTGAATTATTAAGCTAACAAAATCAGTTTTTAACCAAAAATGGAATAGTTGAATTTCCATTAAAAAGAATTTTTGAATAGAACATTTATTTTTCACCCCATATTTAAATTTTTAAGATAAATAGACGATTTTTTTATACAAAACAGATAAATTTTTCACCCCAAAATGTGAGGTTTCAACAAAAAAGTTAATTTTCAACCAGATAGTTAAATTCACAGTTAAAAAAATTAATTTGCACCTCACAAAAGAGAAGTTTCTACAAAGAAGCTTAACTTTCAACCAAAGAGATCAATTTTCTACCAAAATTATGAATCTTCAACAAAAAAAAAGAATTTTCAAAAAAAAAAAAAGAATCTTCAAGGAAGTAGTTCAAATTTGAAGCAAGGCGTTGTATTTTCGAGCTAAGAAGACGAATTTTTAAGAAAAAATCTAATAGTTGATTCTATAACAAAAAATATTTTGATTTGTATTCAACAAAAATTTAATGTAACCAAAAAAGACAAATTTTCAACAAGGTACTCAAATCATCAACCAAAACAGATTAATTTTCAACCAAATAGTTGATTTTTCAACCAAAAAAATGGATTCTTTACAAAAAAAGAAGAATTTTCAACAAAATGCATAAATTCGTATATATAGTTGAATTTCCAACAAAGAGAATTTAATTTTTACCAAAAAAGAAAAAATTTTCAATCAAACGTATAACTTTTTAGTCTCAAAATGATCACTTTTTAAACGAGAATGAAATAGTTGAATTTTCATTCAAAAAACCATTTTATCTAGAAAAGCGGAGTTTCTAAAAAACAGATGAATTTTCTACCAAAAAGTTGAATTTTTTCAACAAGTTGTTGAACTTTCTAACCAAAAATATGAATTTAAAAAAAAATAAATAAATTTGCTACCAAATAGTTGAATTTTCTACCAAATTGTTGATTTTTCAAGCCAAAAAGACGAATTTCCTACCAAAAGATTGAATTTTTAACCCGAAAATCGGAATTTTTAACAAAAAAGTTAATTATGAATCTTCGAAAATTCGTCTTTTGTTTAGTAGAAAATTAATTTTTCAAATTAAAAATATAGTCATTCCATTTTTCGTTTAAAATTGATCTTTTTTGGTTAGGAATTCAACTATTTGGTTAAAAGATCATATATTTCGTTGAAAATTGAATAATTTTGTTAAAAAGTAATCCCTTTTGGTTGAAATTTAATTTTTTCAACTAAAAATTTAACTATTCCATTTTTGATCTTAGATTTATCTTTTTTGTCTTTTTTAGTAGAAAATTAATCTTTTTGTTCGAAAATTCAACTACTTGGCTGAATGTTGAACTTCTTTATTAAAAATTCTGTGTTTTGTTTGAAAATTTAACCGTTTTTTGAAAATTACTTTTTTGTGTAAAAAATTAATTTTTTAAATTAAAAATGTAAATATTCCATTTTTGGTTGAAAATGTAACTTGGTTAGTTCAAAGTTTATGTATTTTGTTGGAAATTCGTCTTTTCGGTCGAGGATTTAACTATATTTTTTAAAATTCGTTGTATTTTTTGGTTGAATTCAACTGTTATTGATTTAAAATTAAAATCTTTTTTGGCTGAAATATCAAATATTAAATTTTTTGATGAAAATTCATCTCCTTTGGTTAAAAATTAATTTCTCTGTAGCAAATTCAACGATTTTGTTAAAAATTCGTTTTTTTGTTTAAGAATTATCATATTAGTTGAGAATTCATCTATGTGCTTGAAAATGTAATTATTTATTTGAAAATTTATTTTCGCACAAAATTAATTTTCCAACTTAAAATTGTAAGTATTTCATTTTTGATTGATAATTTACCTTTATGAGTTGAAAATGAAAATATTTGTCTCAAATTTGATCTTTCCTTGTGGAAAATTCGACTACTTGGTTGGAAATTCATGCATTTTGTTAAAAATTTGTCTTTTTTGGTAGAAAATTATACTGTTTTGTTAAAAATTAGTTCTTTGTTGGTTAAAAATTGATTTTTAAGTGAAAATTAAACTATTCGATTTTCTGTTGAAAATTTAATCTTTTTTAGTTGAAAATTGAACTATTTGGTTCCAATTTCATATATTTTGTTGTAAATTGAACAATTCTGTTGAAAAGTAATCCCTTTTAGTTGGAAATTCATGTGAGTCCATAGTTTAGGAAAAGTAATCCACCATCATTTTATGTAATCCAGAGTAATCCTATGCAATCCGAAGTAATCTTAGGTAATCCGGGGTAATTCTGTATATAGAGGTAATCCAGGCTCATCAGGTATAATGGACTGCATTTCAAGGATATCCTTTGAAAATAGCCATTCCATTCCATACCGTTCCAATGCCGCGTTTAGGCGGTGTACCGCGCCACGTAGCGTTTGGGCAGTGTACACACGGAGAAAAATGGAAGGTCTGTTCGGCCATATAGATGTGCAGACCGGCCATATTGCAGGGTCAACTATAGGACAGCCCTTGAATATGGCTAAAGCGACTATCTCTAGAAGGGTGAAACAAGAGGTTCAAATCGATCATCTCAAAGTGTTGACTCGATAATTTCGGACGGTCGAATCGATCATCTCAAGAAAGCTGACCTGATCATGCTAAAGGGTAGATATGATTGTCTCTAGACAGACCACTCGATGGTCTCAGATGGTCGATTCGATTTTCTCAAAGTGTTAACCTGGTCATTGCGAAGGGTCGCTTTAGACACCTCGGATCAACGCTTTGATTATCTCAATAAAGTCGATTCTATCAGCTCGGAATGGTCGATTAGATTATCCCGGAATTTCAAAATGGATATTTTAGGAGGGCAAATTCGATTATTGCAGAGGGTCGATTCAAAAATCTGATATGGTTAAAATTACTATTTCTAAGAGCCAAATATATATTTTTATATTATTTTTATACACGATAAAACTATTTACGTTATTTAATTTTTATAAACTAATCACGAATGCAACTGAAAAACGAATTATTGCATCCTTCGCTCTCACCCTGACAAGATCCAGCAATAATTGTGATATCAATTACTAAAACGACTTTCGCCTAGACTGATGTAAATAAATACTACGATTTTGCATTTTTCTGCCCATTGGTGGCGAAAATGTAAATTATTTCAAGACGAAATCATTTCATAATTTCCCTTCTAAAAAAATTTTAAATTAAACCGGCTAAGGATTACAAAAGTACATAAACAGTAAAACATTTCGTTTGTAACCCTTAACTCATTAAGATGTAAAAATAATAACAAATACTAGTATTTACATAATTTAAAAAAATATCCGTAAAAGATCTTTGTAAAAAAGTTATAAAATTACCTCTACAGTCTTATGAAAGATTACTTTCTACGGTTTGAAATATTCTATCCATTTCTTAATGGCTCGGTAAAAAAATTTGCTATTAAAAAAAACTACTAATGTTAAACTTCGTCACGAATAGGTTTGAAAAACGCTAATTTCTAGATTTTGTTCTCATAAGAATCAGGCACTGTCGACTCTCGTTACAGAAATTTACAATTAGCGTCCACGAAATTGATCCAAAAACATGGTGGTCACAAAAGTGACAAAAAAGTGTATTGTTGGTAAAACGAAATTGATTGCAACAAGACACGTCTATTTTCAGATATTTTAATTTACTATAATAAATGGTAAAATGTGCGGTGTTTCCTTTTTTTCCCTCCTTCAATTACAAAATACGGATTTTTTTACAACACGTAATTTTCCAACAAAATAAAACCAAAAAAATCCGTTCTCCAGAACGTTATCTGACTGCTTGCGCATTCTTTTTCAAATCGTCGTTGTTTTAAGTAATTAACAGACCTTAAGACTCGACCTTAAAATTTTTGACTGTCTTACGTCAAGAAAAAAAAAGTGTATACATATATATATATATACTATATATAACAGATAACAGAATGTACATGAATAAACATCTCTAGAAATATACCTTAAAGCAATATGTAAAACTTAAAATTTAGCCGCTGCTTCGTTCACAAGAAATATGCACGGGAAAAATAAATAAAGATTGGTAATCGCGAGAAAATACAATTGGTGTTGCGTGATATTTTTTTGTCTATGATGTGTGATATGGATTTCGCGAGCGTTTACAAACGGCCGTATTGTTTTGTTTTTTTTTTATACCGAATCGCGTTAATATAAACTGTGAATCGAGCCATTTATACCAATTGAATTTGCACCATACGTAAGGATTTAAGTAGCCTTTGTACAATTAAAATTTGTTTCGCCTCAATTAAATTCACTGGTCAATCATCAATTACAAATGTACAATTTACGACCCGCGAGACGTTCTATGTTATTATCTTACGAGGTTGAGGATGCTTTTTGTATTGGCGACTCAATCTTCCATTCTGGACGAAGAAATCTTCCACTTAGATTCCCATTTTCACTAATGCCCCAGCAGACTGCGAAAAGCTTAACTTATTCTCGTGGCACCGTTGTGATTCATCTTGTGACTCATTACCCAGCCGTCCTCTTGTACGGTTTTCAAGTAATCTTCTAATAATGCTGCTAAATTCCGCCTTTTAAATCGTAGAGATTCCTTAAAAATGTCCTTCACAAATGCGAGCCGTATGTCTAAGGTACCCTAGATTTGGTACAAATGTGAAAATAAGGTGGCATAATCTGTAACAAGAAATATAGTTTCATGTAAAATCATAATGTTTTCTATTTTATTTTCATCTTATTCCAAAAAATTTTCAAACAAACAAAAAAGATTAATTCCTCAAACGAAATGAAATACTTTAATTCTCATTCAGAAAACTTAATTTTCAATCCAAGATATGGATTTTCTACTAAAATTATCAATCAACTGCAGAAATTTTTTTTAAGAAATTACATAAATTTTGAACCAAATAGTTAAGTTTTCACACTTTAAAAATTATTTTTTGAACAAAAATGGAATACTCGAATTTTCATTTGGAAAAAATTAATTTTCAACAAACTATATAAATTTTCAACCAAATAGGTGAAGTTGTAAATTATAGAAGGAGAACAATTTTTAACCAAAAATGGAGTATGTTAATTTTTTTTGGAGAAATTGATTTTTCATTTAAAAAATGATTTTGTAATAAAAAAAGACTTAAATTTTCTACAGCAGAGTTGACTTTTCAAACAAATTTTTGAATTTTAAAGACAAAGAGACGACTTTCCTATATGAAATAGTAGAATTTTCAAGCCGAAAATATGAAATTTTATCCAAAAAGTTCATTTTCAACCAAATAGTTGAATTTTCAGTTTAAGAAATAATTTTTTTACTCCAAAAAAGCGAAATTCTAAAAAAGTTCATTTTTCAACTAAACATATAAATTTTCTACAAAAATTATGAATCTCCTACCAAAAAAAGAAATTTGTAAGAAATTATATAAATTTTGAACCATATAGTTAAATTTTCAAACTAAAAAAATTAATTTTCAAACAAAAATGAAACACTTAAATTTTCACTGTAAAAATTAATTTTAAAATAGGAAAAATTAATCTTTTACAAAGCAGTTGAATTTTCAAAACAGACGAATTTTCTATATAAAATAATGGAATTTTCAACTCAATAATATGAAGTTTCAAAAAAAAAGGTCAGTTTTCAATCAAATAGTTGAATTTTAACTTCACACATTTAGTTTTAATCCAAAAAATAAATTTCCAAGAAAATGCACTCATTTTTAACCAAATAGTTGAATTTTCAATTAACATTAATTTTCTACAAAAGGAAAAGACGAATTTTTAATAAACCACATTAATTTTTAACCAAATAAGTAAAGTTCTGAAATAAGAAAAAAAAATTTTTATTATAAATGGAACAGGTAACTTTTCATTTTGAGAAATAGACTTTTTATTTAAAAAATTAATTTGTAAAAAAAGACTAATCTTTTTTAAAAAAGTTAACTTTTCTACGGCATAGTTGTCTTTCCAAAGAAATTTTGGAATTTTAAAGACAAAAAGACGAATTTCCTGCATAAAATAGTAGAATTTTTAAGCCAAGAATATGAAATTTCATCCAAAGAGTTCATTCTAAACAAAATAGTTAAATTTTCAGTTTAAGAAATAATTTTTTTACTCCAAAAAAAGCGAAATTCTAAAAAAGTTAATTTTTCAACTAAACATTTAAATTTTCTACTAAAATTATGAATCTCCCACCAAAAAAAGAAATTTGTAAGAAACTACATAAATTTTGAACCATATAGTTAAATTTTCAAACTAAAAATATTAGGTTTAAAAAAAATGACATTCTTAAATTTTCATTGTGAAAAATTGATTTTAAATTAAGAAAGATGAATCTTTCAAAAAGCAGTTGAATTTTCAAAACAGATGAATTTTCTATACAAAATAATGGAATTTTCAACCCGATAAAATGAAGTTTCAACAAAAAGGTCAGTTTTCAATCAAGTAGTTAAATTTTAACTTGACGCATTTAGTTTTTAATCCCAAAAATCAATTTTCAACAAAAATCACACATTTTTAACCAAATAGTTGCCTTTTCGATTAAGATTAATTTTCTACAAAAAGAAAAGACGAATTTTTAACACATCACGTTAATTTTCAGCCAAATAAGTGAAGTTCTATAAAATATAAAATTGATTATAATTACCTCTGAATATTTGAATAATTTTTCCCCACAGTTCCAGCTCTGCATCAGCTTCACGTACGAGCTAGACCCATCTATCTTTCCAGAGATTTAAATGTGGAATAGGTGACAACTGGAAGATAAAGTTTTATTGTAAAATTCACAATTACAAATTAAGTTTAAACTGCATTAATCAATGCTAGAATATTCAGTTATTATTTAAATAATCAGAAATGACTTTAAGCTTGTATTAAAATATAACCCAAAAAATAATAACAGTATCAACTATTTCGATTATCACATAATTATATAAAACAGATACTTACAAATACGATCGTTTAGATTCTGAACACCAGGGAATAACACGAGAAACACCTCGAGCACAACACTAGCAATACTTGCGAATACTTAAAAAACTGCTTATCGCTAATTATCAGCAGCACGCAGTCCACGCGTCCGTTATGGGTTATGTCCAGTGACCTTTAAATTTTCACGCGCATGATTGACGCGCAAACGTCGAGCAATCGAGCATATGAGATGGTTTTTCTAGTCCTTCGGGAATGGTCGAAATGAGTGAAAAAAAAGATCCGCGTTTCGACCATACCGAAAGGGATACCTTAGTTATCCTTGATAGTGAGTCTGGTGTTCTTATAATCGTCAGACTGGCCATAAAATAAGAGTCTTTCTGACTATGTCGAAAAAATGTTGGAAGGACCGTTCGACCATATAGAAGGAATGACTGGCTCTGTAAATTTTGACTTTCTAACTTTGACCATCCATTTTTCTCCGTGCAGCTCTCCGCCGGGCTTGATCGCTGTATAGCTCCAGGTCCCATGCTCATACACAAGACTTGGAGCTGTACAGTGACCCAACACGACGGAGAGCTGCACACCGCCCAAACGCGACGTGGCGCTGCACACCGCCTAAACGCGGCGTGGAGCGGTATGGAATGGAGGCGTCGATATTTCACTTTTCCTTTCGCACAAAAGACTTAATAATATCGACGCTCCATTCCATACCGCTCCACGTCGCGTTTAGGCGGTGTACAGCTCTCCGTCTCGTTTGATCGCTGTATAGCTCCAGGTCCTATGCTTGTTGTTAATACACAGGATTTGGAGCTGTACAGTAACCAAACGCGGCGGAGAGCTGTACACCGCCTAAACGCGATGTGGAGCGGTATGGAATGGAGGTGTCGATATTATTAACTCTTTGTTGCGAACGGAAACGGGAAATGGTACTTGCGTCAAAGATGTCTCGAGTCTCGTATAACAGGGTTCAGGATGTGGCAAAAGACGGGAAGAGAAATCCAGTAAGGCGATGAAGATTTTTCACTTGGAAGAAGGATAGGCGTGATTCCGTGGCCACTGGAGCGCACAGTCTCCGGAAAGACAGGTGGATATCGCGGTTACCGGTTGTCTCGCACGCGCTTTACTTCTTTACTCTGTCATGCAGGATTGTTTTACTCTTTGATGCTTTGATCGTACGTACGACTTTACCGCTACCGATCCCTTTTGTGCCATTCAATCCAGTCTCATCTTTCTCTCTCCTCTCCTCTCATCTCCTTTCCTCTTCTGTAATCTCCTCTCACTGGAACGAACTGCTTCAGTAACTCTTCCGTCATCCTCGAAACATATCATTTCTACATCATATCAATCATTCAATTCAATCAAGATTTATACAGGTTGACCGCAGGTCAGGGAAAACCTGGAAATCCGGGAAAAGTCAGGGAATTTCGTTAGCCAGGGAAAGATAGAGAAATGTCAGGGATTTAGAAAAAAAAAACTGCAAAAATCAGGGAATTTCTGTAAGAAGCAGTTTGAGTAACTATGAGTAGTGATGCATTCGAGACGATTTCGAGAAAATTAGAGATTTTTTTGAAACATGTTTAGGTGAACTCAAAACTTCATGGAGATCGAGAATCTCGAATAAAAAGTTTCGAGATTCTCGACTCGAGATTCCTCGGTTAAAAACTCTACTATCAAATTTCATGTTAAGAATTCATAATTTTTTATTAAAAATGGTATTATTTGGTTCAAAATTTAACTATTTGGTTGAAATTTCCACAATTTTGTTAAAGAGTCATCCTTTTTAGTTTGAAATTCAACAATTTTGTTACACAGTCATCCTCTCTAGTTGAGAATTCAACAATTTTGTTGAAAAGTAATTCTTTTTACTTAAAAATGTTTCTTGACCAAAAATCTGCTTGGTTGAAAATTCAATGATTTTGTTGAGAGTGAATGTATTTTGTTTAAAAAATCGTCTTCATTGGTAGAAATTCCATTTTTTTAAATGAAAATGCAACTGACTGGTTAAAATTTAATCTTTTTTAGTTAACATTTTTTGTTGAAAATTCATTATTTTAGTTTGAAAATTCATCTTTTTGATCGAAAGTTAAACTGCTTTCTTTAAATTTTTTTTTTTATCAAGATTCATAATTTTAGTGCAAAATTCAACTTTTTTGGAGAAAAAAAAAATTTTTTATTGAAAACTAATTTCTTTAAATGAAAATTCAACTATTTCATTTTTGGTTATTAACTGATCTTTTTAGTTTGTGAAAATTTAAATATTTGGTTGAAAATTTTCGTAATTCATTTTGAGTTCGTCTTTTTGGTAAAAATTCAATTATTTGGTTGAAATTTAAAGGTTTGATTAAAAGGGTTTTTATTTACGTTTGAAAATCTTTTCTTCATTGGAATATCAGCTGCTAGATTTTATGTTGATAATTTATTTTTGTATGTGATAATTCAACTTATTCAATTTATAAAAAACAATAATGACTAAATTCAGGAAAAAAATTAGTTTGCAAACATTACGTTGGACAGAAGTGGGGGGGGGGGGGGAAAAATTATTTTTAATAAGGTCACACTATAGTTACTTTTTTAAAGGA
>CAKNYM010051918.1:0-29638 GCA_932195095.1 Andricus curvator | reverse complement strand
TCAAAACTTACTTTTAATAAGGTCACTATAGTTACTTTTTTAAAGGAAAAGATTACTTTAGTCACTTTTTCACATATGGATTAGCCAGTATTAAATTCAGGTCTATAATTATTTCTAAATTTTCATGCATTTTTTAACAATCTTTTAGAGTATTTCAAAACTTTCCAAGAAATTTTTAATAGATTTCAATCATTTTAAACAATTTCAAAGCACTTAAAAGATTCTATTTTTTTCTAATATCCAAGAAATATTCTAGAACTTTACAATGTTTAAAAGGATTTAAAATGATTCGAAAGGATTTTGAATATGCTAGGGTATTTAAAAAAAAAATCTAAACCGTTTTCAAGAGCTTTTAATAGTTGCAAAGGATTTGAAATATTTTAGGGAATTTCAAATGATTCCAAGGAATTTTTAATAGATTTCAATAATTTGGAATGATTCCAGAGGATTCAGAGGATTCCAGAGGTATTTGGAAATTTCTAATGAATTTTCAAGGCCTTTAAAAAGCTTCAAGAGTTTTCAAAACATTTGAAAGGTTTTGAAATATTTCAGGGTATAATAAAATATTCCAAGGAATTTTCATTTGATTTTAGTAATTCAATTCGATTTCAAAGGATTTTTGAAATATTTAAGGGTATTTTCAATTATTTTAAGTCACTTGAAAGAGCTTGAAAAAGTTTCACGACATTTCAAAAGATTTTAAAAGGTTTTGAAATATTTTAGGGTATTTTTAAAGATCTCAAATTATTTTTGAATGATTTCAGTAATTTTATAGGATTTCAGAGGATTTGCAATTTTATAGGGTATTTCTACTCATTTCAAGGAATTTGCGAAAGCTTTCAAAATTTTACGGTATTTTAAAGGATTTTAAAATATTCGAAAAATTGTAGGGTATTTTAAAACATTCAAAAGAATTTTAAATTGATTTCAGTAATTCATTCGGGTTTTGAAGGATTTGACATTTTCTAGGGTGTTTGAAACGATTTAAAGGCATTTTCAAGAGCTTTAAAAAGTTCTAAGGGATTTTAAAGTATTTGAAATATTTTAGGGTATTATATATAGATTATCATCATTTGAGCTGATTTCAAAGGATTTCCAAGATGTTAGGGTATTTAAACAAATTTAATTTCAAGTAAAATCTATTGAATTAAACCAAAAAATAGGAATTTTCAACAAATTATTAGAATCCTTGAGCAAAACAGACTAATTTTCAAACCAGAAAGAGACATTTTCAACAAAAGAGTTGAGTTTTCAACCAAGAAAGATTTTCAGTCAATAAAAAAAATCTCATCCAAAATGTTGAGTCTTTAAGCCAAGAAGACGAATTTTTGTTCGAGATCTTTAAAAATCTACATTTC
This sequence comes from Andricus curvator, assembly GCA_932195095.1. Taxonomy (NCBI): domain Eukaryota; kingdom Metazoa; phylum Arthropoda; class Insecta; order Hymenoptera; family Cynipidae; genus Andricus; species Andricus curvator. The sequence continues at coordinate 28,280 of CAKNYM010051918.1, read as the reverse complement.
GTGAAATCTTTAAAAGTTTAAAATTCTTTCTGAATCTCTTCAAATCTTATAAATATTTCTTGAATTCATTCGATTTTTTTATCTTTCAGATTCTTCTTTGACAATTTTAGAAATCTTTTGAAATGTTTTTAAATCTTTTTAAATATTCTCTTCAAATTAATTTTTCAAGATAAAAAATCATTTTAATTTTTCTTAGAAACCTAATGATTTTTTCTCATTTTCTTGAAACCTTTCAAAATTCTTTTACAGCTTCTAAAGTTTTGGTTTGAGATCTTTAAAAATCTAAATTTTGTAAAATCTTCGAAAGTTTAAAATTCTTTTTGAATCTCTTCAAATCTTATAATATTTTTTGAATTCACTCGATTATTTTTTATTATTATTGTTTAATCTTACCAAATTGAAAGATTTTGCTTTAAAATATTCTACACTATTTTTCGAAATTTTAGGATATAGTTTGAAATGTTTTGAAATCTTTTTTAAGTTTTTTTAAAGTTTTTTTTTCAAAATAAAAAATCATTTAAAATTTCCCCAGGAACCTTGAACAAATTGATTTTTTTTATCTTGACAGAATTCCGAAACCTTCTCATCTTTTGAAATTATCGAAATTTTTTCTGAATGTCTTTCGAATTCTGCAAAATTAAAAAAATTGTCTTAAAATCTTTAAGATTCTTCTTTGACAATTTTAGAAATCTTTTGAAATGGTTTTAAATCTTTTTAAATATTCTCTTTAAATTAATTTTTTTAAACAAAAATCATTTTGATTTTTCTAAGAAACCTAATGATTTTTTTCATTTTTTTAAACTTTACAAAATTTTAAAAATATCTTCATGAGTTTCAATTCTTTTTGTATCGTTTCAAAACTTCTAAATATCTCTTAAAGTTACTCAGATTTTTTCTAAAATTATCTAATATGGTAAAATTGCAAAATATTTCTTTATAATCTTTTACACTCTTTTTGAAAATTTTAGGAAATAATTAAAAATATTTTGTAATGTTTTTCAATGTTCTCTTGGAATTCATTTTAAAAAATCATTTGAAATTTTCCCATGAATCTTAAGAACATTTTTTTAACTCTCTTCACACCCTGCAAAATTCAGTTTACCTAAAAATTATTTAAAGCCTGAAAAATAAAAATTGTCTTGAAGTCTTCCATATTATTTTTTCACACATTTTAAAATCTTCCAAACTTAAAATTATTCCGTCTAAATAAAAACGAAACCATTCAAAAATTTTTACCAGAAATCTTAAAAAAAATAATATCAAATCTTTCAAAATCATTAAAAAGCTTCTACATTCTTTTTCGAATTCTTCGAAATAAAGTTTCGCCCATAATTTTATTTCTCTTATCTGTTTGAAAATGTAAGAAAGTTCAAAAATTATAGTGTGATAACAAAATGTTAAGAACAGAATAATTTCCCAATACTAAACAATTATTTACAATTTAAATTTTCTCGTTTTCGACCAAAATGTGTGTGATATTTTCGAGATATTTAGTAACATCGCTTTTTTTAAATAGGACGTGCAATTACAAATTTCACTTTGGTCCCATGAAACGTTTCATTTTTTTATGAAACTTTCAATGTTTCAATGAAACGTTTCATAGACTCAAAACCCTAAAGACGTGTAGTTGCAAATGACATATATCTAGATATTAAAAACTGATTGAAAGTGAGAGCGACTCTCTTCAGCGTATCATCAGTTCTGTGATTATTTGAAAGAGACTAATGATTGTCAAGTGTCGCCTTAATCAAAGGCTTCACCATGCAGATGACATCAGCTACTTGCTTCTAACAATAAGATCTATATATCAATGAGAGAACTCGTCGTAACGATTTAACGATGTAACGATTGGTCTTCGATTGGCATGAACGGTATTACGTACTTATTCTTGGTGTTGCTTCGCCATAGCAAAGGTCATACATGAGGCCCCAATCCAATAATTTAGCCGAATGATGTGTCGACCAAGACCTATACGTCATGATATCCACCACTAATGCACGAGGTACACACGTTCTGCCATCTGCGACCTGCGTATCGTTATTATCGACGCGATCAATCCCACTCAATTAGCCTGATCATTGATTATTGCCTCGTCTAATGTTCGGATTCATGCCTACACCATTGTATAAGCAGACTGAGAACTTGATTCAGAAACCAGAATTGAGATTGTATCTAAAATACAATCTCATAATTCCAGAAGTATTTAATATCCTAGTTTTACCTGTATAAACTTTATTGCAACATTTACATTTTATCAAATGAATAACAACAGACAAGTTTCCAATGCTATCGTCTTTTTCCTTTAATCAATAATTATCTGAAGTCTAAGTGTTTTCGAAATGAAGATCGATTTTTTTAATTAAGATTGAAAAGAATTTCATTTTATCATGAATAATTTTTGCAAAATAAGCAGGAAAAAGATTCATAATTAAAAAAATGATATTCATAAACAACCTCACTTTTCGGCTCATTAGAGACAAGTATAACACTGAACAACAAAATTTTGGGCATGGGATGTCTCATTGAAGTGAATATGATTTTTATATGTATTTTGAGCCGAAGAATACGAAAATGACCTCAGTTTTTGCCCTACACATCAGGATTTTTTTTAAATCGCAAAATATCGATTTTTAAAAAAATCCCTATTTAACGCATTTTTCTTTTATTTGCATATCCCAATTTTCTTAAGAATTAAACTATAATTAGTTTTATTTATACTGAATCTCACTTTTTCTTGTGTTTTGGTTCCAATTTAACACGATCCTACTTTCTTTGTTTAGTTTGAATAACCTAATAAGGTCACAGGCTAGAGGTATATTATTAAATTTAAGCTTTTTTTTTAATTTCCGAAATATTTTTATTTTATTGAAATAATAGATAAAATGTACATTTTTCATGTCGATTAAAAGTAGTATTTTTTCTATAATAAAAATAAATTAAATTACATAGTTTATCAATGTCATTGATTGTACTTATTCCTTGTGTACATTGAAAGTTGAAAAACTTTTCCTAGTTACCTTTCTCTTATGACTTGTACAGCTTTCAGATAGGACAGACCAACAATAATCTGCTAACATATTTGCACTTTTTTTAGAATTATACCTTTTCTCTAACTCAGCTATATCCTGATTGAATCTTTCTCCATGTTCGTCGCTTTCTGCTCCAAGATTTTCAGGAAAAAATTCTAAATAAGAATCCAACATATGAATTTTCAAAGACATGTTAATCTTCATTTTCTTGAAGTTTTTAAACATTTTATTCACCAACACTGGATAATTTTCTGCTTTTTTATTTCCCAATAAGTTACTGAAAACATTTTTTACTGATTTCCAAGTCTTTAAGTGTATGTCTAAAAGCTTTTTTTTCAAAATTCGCATCAAGCATAAGCTTTCTAATGTCAGGTCCTACAAATATGCCCTGTTTCAATTTTGCATCACTAATATGTGAAAATTTTTCTTTCAAAAATGAGTATGTCTCAGGAGATTGCTTGATCAGTTCCTTGACAAAACTTTTAGCCAAACCTAATTTAATGTGCAATGGCGGTAATAAAACATTTTGAGAATGAACAAGGGGTTGTGCAATGACATTTTTTTGTCCGGGTATCATTTCTATCCGCGGTGGCCATATTTTTTGTGTATAGTGTGCTGCTTTAGTTCGGCTATCCCATTGACATAGAAAGTACATATACTTGTGTAGCCTAACTGTAGACCCAGAAGAATACTTGTTATTTTGAAGTCCAAACCATACATTCCATTTATGTTTATCATAATCAATTTTTTCTAATACAATTTTCACATTGTCATAGCATTCTTTAGTTTGCGTACCATAAAAGACTGGTATGGATGGCTTTTCGTTACCATTATTTAAAAGTACAGCTTTCAAGCTTGTTTTATTAGAGCGAATAAAAAGACGCCGTTCATCAACCACAAATTCAAGCTAAAGTTCGCAAAATAGCCCTTCGATATCGTTGCAAAACAAAAAGCTATTTTCTTCTGAAAAATAATCCCTGAATTTATCTTCTCGACTTCGAAAAGTGATTTTAACGTTCGTTTCAAGTAGATTTTTTTCTTTCAGGCGAGAAGCTAATATTTCTGCTATAGATTTAGAAAGAGTTAAATCACGGATAAGATCATTTAGTTCTTTTTTATTGAAACGGATCGGCTCAGTTTGCTCTTTTTTTTTATTTGTGAATTCGATTCAAAGACAGAAGATAAGTGCTCTAAACTGAGCGGTTGACTTTCAAAAACTGTTGTGAATCTGCCGTTGTTACTTGCATTGGTGAAGGAGTTATTGTATGTACTGGCACTCCAAGTACAGGCCTTGTAACTGATGACACTTCTGGATAGTTTATTTGATCTTTTGTTTTTGATGATAATCCTTTTAATTTAGTTAGACAGTCACTCTCAACTTAACAGTCACTCACATGACCTTTCTGTTCTCTCCATATGGTAGGCATAGAATAAGGAAGATTTCGAGAGTCTTGGCTTGATAGTCCTATCGAACAAGTCAAACATATTACATCAGGAACCCAAGGCTTACCCAATTATTTATTTTGAAACCAAAATAGTTTCGGTATGCACTTTGCAAGGAGGTAGTAAAGTTTCGTCTGTTTTCCTCAAATACCCACTTACTACATACATAGCAAAGTTTACTACGACTATTCACACATTGACGATTTCGTAACATTTTCAGATTACTTTATCAATGTGATTCGGAGATAAATCTGTGTAGAAAATACCTACGTTAAAAGGCAAAATAACAAATGCAAATATACACAATACGCTGACGGATAAATTTGGTATGACAGCTGTTCGTGCAGTACGACTGTCCTGCCACCTAGTGTCTCATAGCAGACATGCTGGGAGCTCAAATGTGCTCTCGCTGCGGCGGGAAGTACAAAATTGAAAGTATACAACGGATAGTGACGTTCAAGATATTGTTATTAATTGTTTCGATCTCAATAGAAGAATAAGAGTTTGGGCTAAAAATAAAAAACATTGTCCATTTGATCACGTTTTTGTCCTGTAATGCAAACTGTGTATCGTGAAAATTATATTGAAATCAAGTTCAGTTTGGATAAAAATAGAGAAAAGTTAGTTTTAGTAGACACAAAATTGAAATTCATTAAAATGTTACGGAAGTCGCGAAATGCAAATAATCCCGAAAATGCGTTAAATTGGGATTTTTCGAAAAGTTGATATTTTGCGATCTAAAAAAAATCTTGATGTGTAGGGCAAAAACTGAGGTCATTTTCGTATTTTACAGCTCAAAATACATATAAAAATCATATTCACTTCAATGAGACATCCCGGGCCCAAAATTTTGTTGTTCAATGTAACATAATAAAAAAAGAGGGAGAAAAAGAGAAAAAGTAAACCAAAAACCAACCACTCACTTTTTCCTTTCTCCGTCCTTTTTATACTACGAGGGGACCAACATGCTTCGAGGCTAATTTAATGTATTCAAAATTATTTATTGAGAAATTGATTGTTTAATAGCAAATTTTTTGTCCATTATCTAGTCGAAGAAAATTACTTTAACCAATTAATTAATCTATCCCATACTTTGTTATATCGTGAGAGGTCCCTCTTTAAATTCATAGCATTGTTACCTTCTCTCTTTATAAATAACATCTCCATGAATTCCCTCTTTTTCGGATTTTTGTCATGATAAAGAATTTTAATATGATTCCAATTGAAGTCATGAACATGTGTAATCCTATGTTTTGAAAGAACTGAGTGATATCTAGGCCTTCTGTGAAAATTATTTTCATTTTCATTTTTCCTAAGTCCAAGTGCTCTTTGTGTCTGCCCTATATAAACTGCATTGCAATGTTTACAATTAATTTTGTAAATTAAACATTTTTTGTCTAGCGTTTTATTTCTATCATTCCCCAATTTAACAAACATATTGCTTCTAAAAGGAACTCTATAAATAGTATGTAAACCTAATTTTCCCAACATTGATTTCAAAATCTTCGAGATTTTACCAAAATATGGAAGAACAACAATATTAAATGTATTAAAATCTGCTCTGTTTATTTTATTTTGATCATTGTTTTTGTTTTTATATAATTTATTCTGTTATGCGCATGTTTCTCAATGAATTCAAAAGGTTATGAAAAATAATTTGTTTACATAGTTCAATATTTTTTTCATGAAAACCTGGATGTGATAATTTAAGGTCAACGTCTCAGTAATCGTCACCATAAGAGATTTCATTGACTTCACATATTTAGAAAATTTTTTTGGAAGGATTAGTTAAAAAATGATTGGTACTGATTGAAGCATTAAATATCCTAGAATATTATAAAAATTGTTTTGACATTATATTCAATATTACTTCTCATTTATAAAAAATTGAAAGTCAAGAAGCGCCGATGTCCCAGTCATCGTGATTTCCAAATCTGCCATGTACTAGCAATCGTGAGTCGTTTTCCCAGTCTTCGTGAAAAAGGTTAAGTTTTCTTGAAATCAGTTTTCAGCGATGTGTAGGTGTATTTCAAGTGTATTTTTGTATTTTAAGTATACTTTAATGAAATGAAAGATGTATTGTTAGTTCTATATTGACATAACCTCAAAATCGAATCTTCTGATAGTTGCAATACGTCTGGTGGATATTATAATAATTAATCAGAATAAAAATGAATTTTCTTTTAAAATTTTTAGTTTTTATTTCAATTAAAAATATTTTCGAAAAAAGTTAATATTTTATTTATAAGAAATAAACTGGTCTCAAAAATAAATTGAAGTAAATATTTATTATAATTTTTATCACGATAAGTGATAACTACTAGTAAAGTTATTATAGGTAAAATGTATACTTACTCTATAGTAGACTTGAATTGCCTTCCTTTTTAAAATAAAGTTTGAAAAATGATATTGAGTTTTATAAAGTCATATAACCTAACTTTGTTCTATAAAATAGCTAAGTACAACATAATTACACGGGATACAAAAATTGACACACTGGTAATTTGTATAATTAACTTTTTTGCAACATAAATTATGAACTCAATGACGAAATTTGATAAATTGCAGTGACTAAAAATATCACGTGTATTTGGAGGTTATGTTCTGTTTACGTTGTCAAAACATTAAAACTATCAATAATTATATATTTGTTACACATTTTTCTTTATATTATGCAGTATAGAATAATGTTAGCTAATGAAAAACTACTCAATAAATATTAACTTCACTGAAAAATGATAATTGACTAAAAAATTGATAATGAAATCATTAAAGCCATGCCAATATTTCACATCACCTTTTTTCAGTTTTTAACACTAATTTATATTACAATTACTACTCACAGTAACAAGTCAGTTCTCCGATTTCATTTCACGCCTTTTTGAAATTAATTAAATCATTATTTGTAACGAAATATGGAAATAAAATTTTGACAGATTCGTCCTAGTCTTCGCGACCGGTCACGATTACTCAAGCAACTATGTTTTTGAAATATCCCTATAATCGTGCCCGATATTTCTCGAACGAGAAGGTACTAAATGAAGATTTTACTTAATTTTATGAAACAAAAATGATCTTTTATTACCAAAAAATAATTTCCGTCCCGATAAAGTAATTTCTTGACATATTAAAAGCTTAGACAAAGAAACGTGTTCCCTAACCTAAATGTTGAGCTATTTTCCACGTTTCGTGATTCATAGCCGCCGGCAAAACAAATCAATTTTTTTTACCCAGGTGCACTATTTGTACAAAAAAAACTAATTTGGTTTCCACAACAAGCACTGTTCAAGCTTATTCAAAAATATTTTAGGAATGTATTTTCATGCGGAAAATACATACTTCTGGCGTTCACACCTCAAACTGACGATTACTGGGACCGCCACGATTACTGGGACATCTACCTTAAGGGCTCTATCAATAAAATTTTTAATGATTCCTATATTATTTTGAATAGGGTGATTTGAGAGAAAACTAAGTGTTCTACCTGAACAAATCTTTTTTCTATGCCAGTCAGTATTAATATGTCTTTCATCGGTTTTAATTAAAGTCAAATCAAGAAAATTTGATTTTCCTTCAGTTTCAATTTCAACAGTGAATTGTAATCTTGGGTGTATACTAGTGAAAGCATTAAGAGTCTTAACATTATTTTTATGTATATTAAGTACTGAATCATCAACATATCTTGCATAAAAATCAATATCAAAATCAATTTTTTGGAAAACTTAATTCTCTAAATCCTCCATAACAATTTCAGCTAAAATAGGAGACAAAACTGATTCTATGGGAGTTTCGAATTTTTTTTTTATCAGCATTATTATTAAATTTGTAATGTACTGAATGAAAAACATATTTTATAGCATCAAGAAAATGTTTTTTTGGAATTTTGGTATTAATTTTAATCAAATCCCAACGTTTTTGTATGGCAATTTCACATCTTCCGTAAGGGATATTTGGAAACATAGCTGTTACATCAGAAGAGACAAATATGTGATCCTAAGGTATTATTACATCGTCAATTAGTTTTAGGAAAGGATGACTATTTTTAATTGATGTTTTTGAGATTTCTATTGACTTTTTAACAATCTGACTCAATAATTCGTTCAATTTTGTAGTTGGAGAACCTATTGTTCAAATAACTGATCGTAGAGGGTAGTCAGCTTTGTGAGCTTAAACAAGGACATAGGCTAAGGAGAGAATAGTACTCGTTGTATCCATATCACATCTATCAATATTATTTAATTGATTAGGAATCAATTTGAAACTATCTTCATCATTAAAGACATGCAACATTTTTTTAATATAAACATCCCTATGAATCGCTACTGTTATACTTCCTTTGTCTGATTCTGTGATAATTAATTCTGGATTATTTTTTAAGAAAACTTTTGCCTCAATTAAAACCTCATTCAATTCCTTTTCTAATCAAGTTTTTGGATTATTATTATTTAAAAAATCATTAGATAAACCCATAAACTGTTATCTAAATTCATCAATTTTATTCTCAGGTATTTTTTTAATATTGGATTCAATGTCTTTAATTATTTCAAGTAAATGAATATAGTTTTTTCCCTTGAATTTTTTGCTAGAACCATTACCTAATCTCAAAATGTCAATAACTCTGTGTGGAATAATTACATTAGAAATATGCGAAAACCAAGGATCTGGCTGATCATGAAAAATAACTGAGTGAATATTTAAATACAATTTTTGTAAATCCCCTTGCTCTTTAAGAATGTTTAAAAATTTGCAATCATGTTTTATATTATCCAAAAAACCATTTCAAATTGGAAACCGAAAAATTAGGAGGATTTGACATTTGATTTCAAAGAACGTGTTGCTCATTTGAGCAACATCTTCGTTCCGAAACAACGCTCTGACACAGGTCGCTTACCAATCTCTCTAGCAATCACCCCAGGCGAAGAGCTTTACAAAGTCATCATGTGTCAAAGATCACATCAAAATACGCAAGCTGACTGATAACTCCACATCAAGTCCATTACGTAAAGCTCTCGACAAGGGCTCATTACTACTCAAGATCTTCATAAAATTATAAAAATTGTTGAGCTTAAGAGAATGTTTTTTTTTCTTTTATTGGTATGTGTCTAATGGCGGAAGATCTAATTGGGAAAATCGGTGCAAAAAGAGTGGAGGAGAAAGACAAGAAGAAAAGCGAATAATCGTTGAATCGACGAGTGCATATGAACGATCTGATGCGAATTTAATTATCAAAGCATCCTCTCATATCCTTCTGGTTAGCTGAAGCATCGAATCGCGACGCGGCTGCAACGGTAGGGCATTTCATAAAAAGCCATCCCCGCAAGTGAAAAATCCGGTAGAGCCGAAGTGTGTGCAAATATTTTCTCTTTTTCTTTTCATCGGAGGCAAATCGGGTTGCGCCGAAGCGGACTAACGTCGACACGTCAAATCGAGTACATATCGGTTTCGCAGCGCGCGTTAATATCCTTTGATAACCAATTTGTGCATACTGCCAACCCTCGATGCAACCGTGTTCACTTTTTTCCACCAACCGGGTGATCAATTTTTTACTCATATCTCGATCATTGCAAATTAAATAACAAAAATTGTTTTTATTATTATTATTATTATTGTCTTGTAAGGCTGGTCCATTTGAGTCCCGTAGCACTGTTGTACTTTGTGTTTTTATTTTAATACCCCGGTGAAACAGAGGTCTATGTACACATTTGCCTGGACCTTTGTTCAGGGGAGTGGAAAATTGCAGAAAACCACTTCCCGAATTTAGCCGGTTGCACACAATCACCCTTCGCGTCAAATCTCCCGCTCGACATTAGTTAAAACGCAATCGCATTTTTACATATATTTTATACAACAAAAATTTGATTTAAATATCCGAAAAAATGAACTATGAACTCACTAGTGTAAAAATTTCTTGTCTGAAATGAAAATTCTATCTAAAAAGGTGGTGTAATTATATGTTTTGAAAATCTCGCAATCTATGTTGTTTAAAACCTGAATGGTTGAAGTTTTCTTATATATCTTAATTTTCAAATTTTGAAAATTAATTCTACAAATTAAAAATGTTGTTCGTGTTTTATATTAATGCTTTTTGCTGAAAATTCGTATTTTGGAAAAAGAATTTTATTATAAAATCATAAAGTTTCGACAAAGAATTAAATCGGCATTTTTAATCTAAAAATTATTATATTTGAAACATTAAAAAATTTCAACAATTAATTACGTTTTTCGGTTTTGTTAGCGTTTTTTCCGGGAAATGAAATTTTTGAACAAAAATAAATATAGTTCGAAGGTTCATCATTTTTTAAAAATTTTAGGTTATTTTAGCATTTTGCACCAAAAATAGTATTTTGAAATAAAAATAATTATAGTTCGAATAAGATTTTCAATTTTTCGGTAGTTTCAGGTTACATTCACGTTTTTTAACAGGTAATAGATTATTCATCTATTTTTTTTTTATTTTAGGGTTTTTCGTCGGAATTTTGTTTGAAACAAAAGTCCTTTTGGTTTAATTCACCTTTTTCTGATATAAATTAAAAATATTTTTTGGTTGAAATATTAACTATCACATTTTTTGCTCAGAACTCGTAAGTTTTGGTAAAAAATTGCAAACACTTGGTTGGAAGTTGAACTACTTTGTTATTTTTTTTTTTTTTTTTTGACGAGTAACGATTTTTCTTGGAAATTCATATTTTTGGTTAAAAATTTAACTATTCTCTCGAAAAAAAATTTTTCACTAATGTTTTAACTAACAATGTAACCATTCTATATTTGCTCGAAAAATTATCATTTTCAGTTAAAAATCTAAACATTTTGTTAAAAATTCAACTTCTTTGGTTAAATTGAACTGTTCTTGATTTAAAATTTAAATATTTTCATATGAAAATATGAACTATTACATTTTTCGTTCAGAACTCATGTTTTTTGTTTAAAAATTTAAGCACTTTGTTGTAAGTTTAATTACTTCGTTAAAAATTCATTTTTGGTTATAGATTTATGATTTTAGTTAAAAATTCATATTCTTGGTTAAAAATTGTATTGCTTTCTTGAAAATTCGTTTTTGTAATTAAAAACTAATATTTTCACTGCAACTGTAACTGTTCTATTTTTGGTTGAAAATTGATCATTTTCAGTTAAAAATACAATCAGTTTGTCAAAAATTCCTTTTTTAAATTGAAGATTCATCATTTTAGTTAAAACTTCATCTCTCTGGTTGAAAATTTAACTGTACTTTTGAACAAAAATTGTTTTTTCAAAAAAGTTTATTTTTGAAAATTTCACAATTTAATTTTTCGTCGAAAATGAATTTTCTTGGTGGAAAAATCACCTTTTTGTTTGAAGCTCCAACTGTTTGGTGAATAATTTATAATTTCCAGTTAAAAATCCATCTCTTTGGTTGAAAATGTAACTTTTTTTTCAGAAATTCTTTTTTTTTGAAAATTAATTTTTTGACTAAAAATTTGACCATTCTATTTTTGGATGAAAATTTATACTTTTTATTTCAGAATTCAACTATTTAATTGAAAATTGATACATTTTGTTGAAAATTATTCATTTTTGGTGAAAGATTAACGTTCTTGGTGGAGAATTCATATTTTTGTTTGAAGATTCCACTACGTGATGAATTTATTTATTTTTTTGAAAATTCATCTCTTTGATTGAAAACTTGACTATTTTATTGAAAAAATTACAATTTCCAGTTGAAAATTATTTGTTGTCGGAAAAATTAGGCATTTCATTTTTGGGAGAAAATTTATCTTTATGAGATGAAAATTCAACAATTTGGTTGAAAATTCGTCTTCTTTGGCAGAAAATTAATCTTCTGGGTAGAAACTTCATCTTTTTTTGGCACCAGTGAAACTGGTTGAATTAAACTGTTATTGATTTTAAAAAAAAATCTTTTTTGGGTAAAGTATCAACTATTACATTTTTTGTTGAAAATTATTCTTTCTAGGCTTAAAATTCAACTACTTGGTCATTAGATACTATAAAATACAAAGTTTTTACAATAATATCGATTATATATTCCAATTTAAAAAAACTGCTTAAGACAAAAAAAATAGTAATCATGCGCGTAGCAGGCGTGTTTCTTTTTCAGTTTTATTTTAATAATCAATGTATATATATATATATATATATATATATATATATATATTAAATATCAGTACATATAATTAAACAATTTTTTAAATAATTATATAATTAAACATAATAATTTTTTTTTTAATTCATGATTGTATGAAATCCAGCGGTTAATATGAGCAGAACACCCGTTATGCTATCCCGCGGGAAGCTGGCAGCGTGCGTATCAATTTGTGGTATAAAAGGTTGCACTTGATGTATTTTTATTTATTGCCTCCCATCGGACTGTGCAGTACCTACGACCATTCTCCACCCTTCGTACCCTGTTAAATCGCATTACTCAGATAAATTGTATTTCCAAGTTTTTTTCTCTCGAGGAATTGAAATGGAATTGTCGCGTACGACAATTTGTCCCGTCACCAACTTGTTTTTAACTCGATTTTTTTAAACAACTCTTTCACTATTTAGAATCTGACATTTTAGAATGAAAAACATGGGAACTGCTTTACAAACGTGCTGGATACGAAGAAAAAAAAACCTAAATTTTAAGTGACTATTCAATGACCCCTGGATAGAGAGAAGAGGCTGATGAGATTTTAGCGAATTTTATTGCATAGTAGAAGAAAAATCAATTAATTCCTAAAAACAGAGTCACTGAAAAAGTTTTCTAATTTTCATGAGAAATTATTATAAAAACCAGGCGATTCTTTCGGATAAATATTAAAAATTTCTCAAGAGTTTAGGTGACAATCAAATAATTTTTAATAAAAGGGATTTAATTTAGGCAAATAGTTGATAAATTATGTTGAAAAGTCTATCAGATTTTATTTTATGATAAATGATTTTTTACATTATTTGTAAAAAAGGAGTAAAAAAATGACTATTCAAAGAATTGAGAATACGAGCTTATAAAATTCCGTCGAAATTCACTGAAAAACTATACCTGCGCAGTGAACGTTTTCTTTCGCACCGCGCACATGGCGCATTTTTCCCCTTGTGCGTCTATCACGTGGTTTACCTAATACTATTGCTTTTGCTTTCATTTTCGTAAAGGGTAATTGCTAGGTCGGGAATTTCTTTTGATCGAGAACTGACAGGGGATTCTTTATCTGATCGAGATTATCTTTTGATTTTACGTTTTGATAAAAAAAAATTATTTAATCTCATTAAATTAAACTTCTTATTTTATTATATAATGCGAGATTCAACAAGATCATTTTAAAAGTCTTTAACATGGCTTTGATTCCAATTAGAATTTAACAGCTTGAGCGCTTCTGATTTTAAATATTGTTGAATCGTAAATACTAATTGTCGAATCCGGATAGACTTTGAAGTGCTTTTCGAATTTTTTTAATTATCCAGATTTTTTTTTAATTTGAGGAAAAATACGAATAATTTTGAAACATATTTAGAACATTTAGAAGTTCACGCAGATTTATTTTTAATTTATAAAAAAATTCCGAATCATTAGAGAAATATTCAAAAAGTTTAGAAGTTTTGAGAAGATCAATAAATAGTTTAAAATCTGACAAGATTCCACAAAATTTTAAGCAAAATGTGGAATTTGGAAGATTTAAACAAAAAAATTTAGAAGCGTTTTAAGCATTTTTAAACGTTTTAAGAGAAAAAAATTTTTTTCTTGAAAAGGGGAAAATCAAATTGCTTTTTATTTTGAAAAATGATTTCTAAGAGAGAGTTCAAAAACATTTGAAATCATTTTAAATGGTTTCCTAAAATTTCGAAAAGAATATAAAAGATGCTAAAACCACAGTTTTTAATTTTTAAAGATTACAATCTTTTGGTAATAATTCGAGTAATGTTTAAAAGATATTCCGAATGTTTGGAAGTTTATGCGGAAGTTTTTCAAATTAATAGAAATAATTCGAAATATCTCTTTAAATATTTAGATAATTCAGAAGTTTTGAGAAGAATAAAAAATGATTTTATATTTGAAAATATTTTTAAAAATTGGAAACAAAATGTGGACCTTTGAAGATTTCGAAAGAAAATTCGAAAGTTCTTAAATAAACCATTTTTAAAGGTTTCAAGAGAACAATTTCCGTTTTAAAGATTCATGGGGAAATAAAGTGGGTTTTTATTTTAAAAAATTATTTCTATGAGAAAATTTGAAAATATTTCAAAACATTTCAAATGGTTTCCTTGAAAATTCGAAAAAGAATATACAAGATTTTGAAGCAAAATTTGTCAATTTTGTAAATAATTTTAGTGATTTCAAATCTGAAAAGATTTTGAAAAATTGGAAACAAAATGTGGATTTTCGGGGACTTCAAAAGAAAATTCAAAAGCGTTCAAAGAATTTCCAAAGTTTTCAAGAAAATAATTTTTTTCTTAAGATTTGTGGTACAATCAAATGGGTTTTAAAAAAAAATGATTCCTAAGTGAAAGTTTAAAAATAATTTGAGCCATTTTGAATGGTTTCCTAAAATTTCGCAAAGGAATATAAAGTATTTTAAAGAAACATGTTTCAATTTTGCAAGTTTTAAAAATTTTAGAAAAAAAATCGAGTGGTATTTAAGAGATATTTAGACATTTTAAAAAGATTCAAAAATAATTTCTAACAAATAATAAAGATATAATTTATAATTTCTTTAGTACAATTCAACAATTAGAGTGAATGAATAATTTTGTTTGAATATGTAAATAAAAAATAACAACTGTCGTGTTCATCAAATCTGCGCAAATAATTGAGGCATCGAAATTAAATCATATTTCCCGTATTATATGTGAAAATTTGTTCAGAATAATTAACTGAAGAGGACCACCATCGTATGCCGGAATTTCTAAAGAAATTGTAATCTAATTTTATTCATGTTTACTCTACACCATAAATTAAAAAATATATATATTTTTAATATAATAAGGTACCAGAATACATAAAAATTAGTCAAAGCAGACGCCCTGCGCTTAAAAAAGTGTTTCGTAGCCTGTTAAGATTTAAATAAGTCGTTCCTACCTCCCCCTCCAATACTATTCATCTCCTTGTCCCCCTACCTTCCCCTACTTCCCTTCTCCACCTAATTTCCCCCAACACTCAAGCCATCGCTTTCCCTCCCTTCTCCAACTTTTTACTCATCTACCTTCCCCTTTTCTCATTTCCCCACTCTCCCTCTACCCCCCTCATTACCCATCACTTCCTCTAGTTTCGCTCTCCTCACATTCTCTAGTTACCATCAACTTATTTCTTACCAGTTCTCCTACTTCCCCTACCATAATTTCCCCTCAAATTCCCAACTTTCCCTACTTTCCCACTCCTCATTTCTCGTCATTTCTCCTCATTGCTCCTACTTAACTCCCTTAATTTTTCCTCAGCCCACGTTTAAACTATCGCTTCCCGTCCCTTCCCCATCTTCGTCCTCATCTATTTCCCCGTTTTCTTAATTTTCCCGCACTTTCTCTTCCCCCCTCATTACCCATCACTTTCCCTAGTTCAGCTCCCCTCACATACAGTACTTACCCTTCTCTTTTTTCTTACCACTTCTTCTGCTTCCACTACCGTCATTTCCCCTCACGTCCCTTACTTTCCCACTTCTCATTTCCCTCAGTTACCCTACTTGACTCCCTTGATTTTTCCACTGTACCTACACTTAAACCATCGCTTTCCCTTACTCCGCCAACTTCTTCCTCATCTATTTTCACCTCTTCTCACTTCCCTCACACTTCCTCTACCTCATTTATTACCCATCACTTCCTCTAGTTTAGCTCCCGTTACTTCTTCCAGTTACCCACCTTCATTTCCCACGACTTCTCCTATTTCCCCTCCCCTTATTTCCCCCTACGCGCCTTACCATCCCTCCTCGTTCCCCGTACCAACTGCCTTCATTTTCTCTCACACCCCTCACTTTCTTCGTTATTTATATTATTGACCCTACCCTTGTAACATAGGGGTTGTGGTTTAGGAGTTATGAGAACTACAAGAGTTAGAGAAGTTACAACAGTTACATAAGTTACAGGAAAGCCAGAAGATAGAGGCGTTGGGGCAGTTAGAGGAGTTGAAGGGTTTGGAGGAGTTACAGGAGTCAAAGAGTTAGAGGAGTTAAAGATGGGAGTTAGGATTTGGAGTCATGAGAAAATTGATTTAGGAGTTATGAGAGCTAGAAGAGTTAGAAGAGTTAGAGGAGTTACATAGGTTACAGGAAAGCCAGGAGATAGATGAGTTGGGACAGTTAGAGGAGTTGAAGGGTTTGGAGGAGTTAGAGGAGTTAAAGAGTTAGATGAGTTAGAGATGGGAGTTGAGAGTTAAGATTTGGAGTTAGGAGTTATGAGTTATGAGTTGGAGGAGTTAAGATTTAGGATTTAGAAGATAGAAGTTAGAAGTTCCCCTCTCCCTAAAATTACGAATCTAAAAACCTTTTATTAAATGAAGTCACTCGTGCTGCAATCAAGATGAGATCTGATATTCACAACCAGGAAAAAACCAGGAATTTGGTAAGCGAAAATTAGTAAACACTCTGAAAAATAAATTCCACAAATTCGCATCAATATTCGCACACGTGGATTTGTTTTGCATGCGCCTGACTTCGCAACCTCTCGTCCGAAGAGCCGTCAATCGGATCCGCCAACACGCGTATCACTTACATGCAAATCCGAGGCTAAAATCCCCGTAGAGCCGACCAAAGCTAGTACGTTCCGATGGATGTGCAACCGTGCAAGAGTGAGAGAGGAAGACAAAGTGAGTCGATCGGTGGACTCAGAGGGACCGAAATTGAAGGTAGGCAGGAGAGTGGAAATGGGGATGAGGATGGTGATGGGGATCGGGAAGAGAACCGTATAGAGAGGAGAGGCGCGATGTATTAATTACCAGTATTGATGTCCATTTGCAGTGAATTGATCTGTGGTCAGTGTTGCATCACGCGCAGGGGTTCACCAGTTGAAACCATGTGCGTATTGGTAAGAGGGATGAGCTAGCATTGAAACTCGGATGTGGTAGGATCAAGTACATACCTACGTGCAAGTACAGGTACAGATTTCTACAAACATGTTTCCATCGTTCCTCTCACGATTACAAATATCGTATCGCAATGCCCCACATGAAGCTCATTCGATATCCCATATCCTATCGATTTGGCTCGATACACTTCATCAATCCTCTCCTGAAGGGAGGAACGACAAACAATTATTTTTCAACAAAATTGTTGATTTAAAAAAAAACTAGCTGTGAATTTGATCTCGAGTGTTTCCACTTTGTTTGTATTTATAATTATATGGTGCCCATTTCACGAGCACTTTGCTTCTTGTTAGCAAATGTATTTGCTTCCTCATAGAGGAAGCATTAGTTATTTTTTTCAATAATAGAGAAACCAAAGTCTTCATTTCGATCAATTTAAAAATATAAATTTACAAAAAATACTAAATTACAAAATAATACACAAAAATTCTTAAATACGGAGACAAATCAGACAAATCAAATTTTGTATTCGAAATAATTTTTCGGGCTAGAAAAGGGAAGGAAAAAGTTCTGTCGCACCCTATACCTCTCGCAGCTTTATGATTTCTTTACAAAAATTTTCAGAATTATTCTATTTGAAAATTTATGATCAAAAAATCTTTTCTATTCATGCGTCAACTTTGAATTATGTCGATGAAAAAAGTTTTTCTGTTTGAAGCAGATGATTTAAATATTATAAATGAGCATAACTTTTTTAATTATCAATAAAGTATATTAATATTATAGATCAATCGATTTGCCTCGAATCAAGGAATCTTCTTCGTTCATGCGTCAATTTGAATTATATTTTTCAAATATTATGCATTACCATAGCTTCCTTACTCTTCAATAAAATGTATCAATGGTATAGGTTTGATATTTGTTATAGATTCATCTTAAGTCAACACAACTTTTCTATTCTCGCATCAACTTTAAATTATGAGAATGAGAAAATTTTTACTATAAAAATCGATTTGAAAAAAATATAAAATACCATAACTTCCCTGCTCTTTAATAGAATGTATTAATATTTTAGGTCAATCGATTCGTCTCGAACCAAGGAATCTTTTATATTGTGGCATCAACTTTGAATTATGTCGAAGAAAAAAGATTTACTATAGAAAACCGTATTTTTAAATATTATGCATTACCATAGCTTCCTTACTCTTCAATAAAATGTATTAATATTATAGGTCAATCGATTCGTCGCCAATCAAAAAAAATCTTTTTTGTTCTTGCACCAGCTTTGAATTATGTTAATGAAAAAAGTTTTACTATGAAAAACCGATTTTCGAAATATATAAATTACCATAACTTTCCTACTATTTAATAAAATGTATTGATACTATAGGTCAATCCATTCTCCTCGAACTAAGAAATCTTTTATGTTCTTGCATCAACTTTGAATTATGCTAATGAAAAAAGTTTTATTATAAAAAACCGATTTTTAAAATATTATTGAGTGCTAAAAAACTGCAATAAATATTTGTAGAAATCCTTTAGTCAGTTTCAAGATATTAGTGGTGAAAATAAACCCTTCAAATTTCATTATTTTTTTTGCAATCGTTTTCAAGTTATCGTGTTCAGAACAAAGTGTGACATCCACACACACACACACGTACACGCATCCAAGAATTGCTTAGAACATTGTATTAGACATTTTTGAATTGAGGAAGGTTTAATTAAATAAATTTAAATTTTTTGGAAAATGTTAGCATCACAAAGGTCCCTCTGTGAGGAACCAATAGATAACCTTTCAAACAAATAGTTCAACTATATTCATGAATTTTTAACGAAATAATTGAATTTTCAACTAAAAAGATGAAATCTAAGCCGAAAAATTGAATTTTCACTTTGAAAGGATACATTTTCCACCAACAATGGAATACTTAAAATTTCAGTTGAGAAATCAATTTTTAATATAAAAAAAAACAATAGATTTCAAACAAAAAACGATATTCTTTCAACAGCGTTGCTGAATGTTTAACCAAAAACATTAACTATCAACCAAAAAGATTAATTTTTTCCGAAAAGACGAATATTTGACAAAATATATGAATTTGCAATTAAGTAAGCCAATTTTCAACTAAAAAGGATAATATCTAAACCAAGAAGTTGGATTTTCAACTTAAAATTAATAATTTTTAATCAGAAATTAGATAGTTGAATTTTCAGTAAAAAAATAATGTTTACAAAAAATATGAAATTTAACAAAATAATTAGGTTTTCAACCAACAAGATGAATTTTTAACTAAATGATGAATCTTCAAATTGGTTTAGTTAAATTTTCAGTTCCAAAATAAATTTTCAATGAAAAAACAACGAGTTTTCAACAAAATAGTTCAATTTTCAACCAAAAAGATGAATTTTCACCTAAAATGATAAATCTTTCACCAACAAATTATTTATTTAATACTTTTTTAATTTAATTTTTCTTCATTAATTAAGTTATTTTTGATGAATTCATTAATTTCAAAATTAATATATTCTTTAATTAAATTTTTTGAAATTTATTTCATTAATTATTAATGAATAAAACGATAAAGTTTTAACAAAAAATTATTTTTTTTACAAAATTGTTGGATTATCTACAACGTAAATTAATTTTTAACCAAGAAAGGGAATTCTCAACGGAAAATATAATAGCTAATACTTCAACCAAAAAAGACGAATTTTCAACAAAACATTCAAATCTTTAACCAAAAGAAAATTTGTTAACATGCCTTTTGAATTAATTTTTTACCGTAAAGATACAAATTTTTACCAAAATACATGAATTTTCAACCAAATAGTTCAATTATCCGCAAAATAGTTCAGTTTTCAACCAATATGATTAATTTTGAAGCAAGAATCTTAATTTAATATGAAAAAAACGAAGTTTCAACAAAATACATTAATTTAGAACCAACTAGTTGTATTCTCAAGTAAAAAAAGATAAATTTATAATAAAAATTCCAATAGTGAAAATTTCAGTTTGAAAACTCAATTTTTAACCAAAACAACGAATTTTTAACAAAATAGTTAAATTTTTCAACAATATAGTTCAAGTTTGGACCAAAAGGATACGTTCTCCAGCAAGGAGAATAATTTTTTTTTTCCAAAAAGACGAATTTTTGTCAAAATACATAAGTTTTCAACGAGGAATAGAATTTTTGACTAAAAAGGATCAAATCTAAACCAGATAGTTGAATTTTTAACTTAAAATTAAAAAACTTTCACCAAGAAAGGAACAAATAATTTTTCAGTAAAAAAATTAATTTTGAGCCAAGGAAAAAGATTTTCTAACAAAATAGTTCGATTTTCAACCAATGAAATAAATTTTAAACTAAAATAATGAATCTTTAAATGGAAAAGTTACATTTTCACTTACAAAATAAATTTTTAACCAAAAAACGATTTTTCAACAAAGTAGCTAAATTTGTAACCAAAGAGATGAATTTTCACACAAAATAATGAATTTTCAAGTAAGAAAATTACTTTTTAACAAAATTGTGGAATTATCTATGAGGTGGATTATTATCATAGGCACACGAAAAAAAAGGTCTCGTCCACCAGACGAGAAAAACATTTCTTTACGTTTTTTGGGTCGCTGGATCTGAATCCGGGGTTTGGTTTGACTCGGTCTGATCGCATTTCGTTCCTAACCTCAAAAAAGTGTTGAAACTGTTTTTTACTTTTTTTGAGGTGAAGATCGAAATATGAGCTGACCGAGTCCAACCAACTCAAAATTCGGATTCAGCGACCCCACCCCAAAAACGTATCAAAATGTTCGTCTCGTCTGGTGCAGAAGACTTTTTTTCGCGTGTCTGTGTATTTAACGAAAAGAGATGATTTCTCAATAAAAATGCAATAGTTGATGTTTCAACCAAAACAGATTTTTATTTAAAAACAATTCAACCAAAAAAGAAGAATTAAAAAAAAATGCAAAAAAAAAAGAATCTGTAACAAAGTAGTTGAATTTTAAATTAATTTTCTACCGAGAAAACAACAATTTCTGAGAAAATTCTTGAATTTTCAACCAATCAGATTAATTTTCAATCAAATAGTGTCCAGTTTTCGTGGAGTTAAAGTTTTTTTGAATGAGACATACCGCAATATGACTTGTCGCCAGTGGGACTTATCCAGTTTTAGTTAAAAAGATAATTACATTTTTATATTTTGGTAAAATGTCTCTTTTCTTATGCATTTGAGGTGAAAATTCTGGGCATATGAATCAAGGTAGGCTCAATTCCCTAAAAATCTAAAAAAATTGTAAAGCTCTAGCCTTAATAAATAAATATAGGGCAAACCAGATATTTCAGAATGATCTGAATGTTCCATTCAAAGTTTTTGTCTCTAGGATGCCACCACAGTCTATGTAAATATGCTGAAGAATTTGAGAAAAAAAATTAAGCTTTTTTCGTAAAAGAGCCCAACCAACTTTATTTTAGGTTCAAATACTTAAGAGCCATCCCCAAAACATAATTAGCAATAAACTGGGATATCGTAGCCCTTGAAGTGAAAATTTGTTTGGGCTGGGTGTGATGGGATATGATAATTACTGACAGGGTATTTCAGGCCACTTTTGAGAGTTTGTGCAGGAATTATAGGATCCGATAGGACATTAATAGAGCTAGAAATGGAATAGGATACTTATGGGGTATTAAAGGCTATCTTTAGTCGTTGGTACAGGAATTTCAGGACGTGACAGACCATGTCTGGAGCTTAGGATAGGATAGGAAACCCATAGGGTGTTCAGGGCAGATTTGAGAGTTGGTACAGGGATTACAGGACCTTGGTGACCATAAATAGAGCTGGAAACGGGATATAGTGGCCAAAGTATATTTAAGGCCACTTTTGAGAGTTGGTACAGGGATCACAGGATCTGGTAGACCATAAATATAGCTGGAAACGGGATAGAGTGCCCAAAGTGTATTTAAGGCCACTTTTGAGAGTTGGTACAGGGATTACAGGATCTAGTAGACCATAAATAGAGCTGGAAACGGGATAGAGTGCCCAAAGTGTATTTAGGGCCACTTTTGAGAGATAGTACTGAAATTATAGGACCTGATGGACCATAGCACTGAATCAAGGATATGATACTTATAGGATATTAAAGATCACTTTTGAATCTTGTTTCAGGAATTACGGGACCTGGTAGGCCATAAATAGGGCTGCACATGGGATAAAATACTTATATACTATTCAAGGCCACTTTTGAGAGTTGGTAAAGAAACTTTAAACTTTGAATTTACAAGTATGGGATTGTATTGTGTCTCCCGATACAGACAACTTCGAATTTGTGTCTTCTCTCCCAAGATGCACGTAGTACGAGCATTTTGCGATGCAGAAACGGTCGTTAAGATTTATGACTAGCATGGCATGGTCCTCAGGTCTTTAGCCGCTTATTAGCATGCGGTATATCATGGCGACCGGACCGCTAGGGTTCGCGACAATAATTAGATAGATACGGGACATAGGCGTAACACTAGGGTTTGGTGAAGGTATCTATACCAGAGAAGGAGGTTGGGATGCAACCAGCTACAGTGTTGCGTCGTATGCAAATGATGACGTCACACAATGCAACACAACCCTCCAGGACAAGCCAAGCCAAGCCATGGACACCATCATACAGATATGCTGTTCTATCCGATCTAGATGACATTGGGGTCAGGAATGCCTTCGTAGCACATGCATATCGAACATCTTAATTTTAAAAAACCAGATCATGAAGCGGATGGAAGGGGTCGGAAGAGATAGGAGGTCAGTGGCCAAAGATGAATGGTCAGAAGGATGAAAGGCCAGAGATCATTTGCCAAACGATCAACGGTCAAAGACAAGATATCGAAGGTCAAAGCTAAACAAAAGGATGCAAGACGTCTTGTAACAGGTCAAAGGTCATAGTTGAGAGTCCATAGGGAGGTAGGCGACGGGCGGATGGAAAACAGTGTTTTGTAGCCTATTGAGACGTTAATAAAGTCATTCAAATCTCACCTTCCCTACTTTTCTTTCCCTACTTCTCCACCTACGCATCCCTTCTCTTAATTCTTTCTCGACATCATCATACTATCACTGCCTTGCAAGCAGCTACTTTCCATTCCCCTCAAACCCCTTCCATCCCTTCCACTAAGTTTCCTCATTTCTCTCCCATTCCCATCCCTTAACATCTATTCCTCTAATTTAAGTAACTTTTCCTTCCTTCCACGAGATTCCCGTACTTACTCTCCCTTCTCAAATTGCTCCTCTTCTATCCTACCTTCCGTTCCAGGAAAAAAGTACGACAAACGCACTTCCCCTCACTTTCCGTACTTGTACTCCATTCCTCTACGTTCGCTCACTTGCCCTATTCTCTTTCTCTCTCGTAATTCCCCTCCTCACATTTCTCCTCCCGGGGAAAAAGTACGAGTTACTCACTTCTCATGCAATCCCTTACTTCCTGTATTTCCCCTTCCTCGATTCCCTGCACTTCCCTTCTCCTCATCTACATCCTTAACTTCCCCTCTCCTCTTCTACTCTCCTTCCATTCCCTCACTACCCCTCCAATCTACTCAGTTTTATCCTCTCACTCGCTTCTTTCTTCGCCTTTCCCTTGCTCATTCCTCTTCCCGCTGATCTTCCTCTCATCTCTCACTCACTCTACATTTTATCACTCCTTACCTCACCATCCTCGTCCCATTACTTTTTCTCAATCAGATACTTCCCTCTTTCCCTACTTGCCCTCCCTTTCTTTCTTTTACCATACTTTCAGACACTTCCCCTCCATTCCCTCCACTCTCCATCTTCTTCCCTACTTTCTGTCACGTCCCCTCCAATCCACTTAATTCCCTTATTGCTCACCTTTTCTCCTATTTCCCGTCACTTTCCGATCCTTGCACTACAGTTCCTCATTTCTTCTATTCTCTTCCCCTCCTCTAACTCTCTGTCCCAGGACAAAATTATAAAGTAAAAGAAGATATATAACCTGTGATCTGAGGCCTCTGAACAATACAAAAGTTTAATCTTTTCTCGATGTAAGAATTAGAAATAACTTAGGTAAAGGCAATCAGTATGACAATGAAATGATGTAACCCTAATTTCATTCAGAATACTACCCATAAAACTGATAAATTCACACTCTATAGGGCATTGACAATTTTTTAATGTGCTCTTTTCCATGTACTTTAGATATTTTCAGCCTTGTAGCCTACTTTTTTTCATTGATAGTTACATCCTTATAATTGAAGATTGAACTATTTTGATGAAAATTCGTTTTTTTTTTGTTGAAAATTAATTTTTTTACTGCAAATTCAAATTGACATCATTGGTTGAAAACTGATCGTTTATAGTTACGGAATCAACAATGTCTTTAAAAATTTATGTGATTTGTTCTAAATTTGTCTTTTTTGTATAAACATAATCCTTTTAATTTGAAATTAACTAAATATGAATAGAGTTGTTGAAAATTGAACTATTTTGTTAAAAATTAGTTTTTTTTTAGTTAAAACTCAATTTTTTAACTGCAAATTCAACTATTCCATTTTTGGTCAGAAATTTATCATGTTTAGTTTAAAATTCAATTGTTTTGTTGAAAATTCGTAATTTTTTATTGAAAATACCATGTTTTGTAGCAAATTCAAATATTTGGTTGAAAATTAACTATTTGGTTAAAAATTAACTTTTTGTTTGAAAATCTATATTTCTGGGTTGGAAATGTGTTTTTTTGGTTTTTGAAAATTTATCTCTTTTGGTAGAAAAAAACTTCTTGGTTAAAATCTAATCTATTTTGGTTGTAAATTTAACTATTTTGTTGAACAGTAATTTTCTTAAAGATTCACCGTTTCAGTTGAAAATTCGACTTTTAGGATAGCAAATTCTTCTTTTGGATTGAAAATTCACCTATCTTACGAAAAATGATTTTTCCTGACTTGAAAATTTAATTCTTTGGTTGAAAAGTTATTTTTTTTTTTTTTATGAGAAGCCATCTTTTTTTTTCGAAAACTCAACTGCTGTGTTGAAAATTGATCTTATAGAACTGTAAATTTATTTCTTTTTGGTAAAAAAGTTTTTGGTTGAGAATTCAACTGTCTTATGAAAAATGGGTCTTTTTGGCTTGCAGATACAAATATTTGGTTAAAAATTCAACTTTTTTTGTTTGAAGTAAATTCTTTTTTGTTAAAAAATTAACCGTTTGGTTCAAAATTCGTGTTTTTAGGTTGAAAATTCAACTCTTTGGTTAAAAAGTAATTTTTCTTGGTTAAAAATTAATCTTTTCGCTTATAAAAGACGTCTCTTTCTTAAAAAATTCGACTTCTTATGTTGAAAACTCAACTGTTTTGCTGACAATTCATCCTTTTTGGTAGAAAATTAATTTTTGTTTGGTTGAAAATTCTACTATTCTATTGAAAATATAATATTTTTTTATTTGTTTCATAATAAATTAAATACAGTACCTATACATTAATTTTGTTGAAAAGAATTTATTCCCTTCTTACGCACCTATTTTCGTGAGGGATCACCCTATTTCCCCTGTTTTGAGAGAATTTTGGGCCGAGAAGTCTGTTCAAACATCATTTTTGTATCTTTTCTGTTTTACATAATTCAGGACTTTATCAAATGTAGTAGATAAACAAATTTAACTTCCTTAAAGTAGGAGGAAGATGGACTTTCGTATTAGTCACGTCAACCTGGGTGGTTCAAGCTTAGTGTGATGATCTGTGACGAAAGAAGGGAGGGGTGGAAAAAATGTACCAAATAGCGTGACCTATTTTTAAAGGACTCCATAAGGGTATCTCTCCGGGGCTGAAAAATCCTGAAAATATCTTTTTAATGTTTTTTTTTTATTTGAAGAAAAGTTAAATATTTCGTGAAGGAATTTGACGAAAATTAGTCTGGGTGTTGTGGTATTCTCCGCGGGTGGCGAGAGAAGGGAATGAAACGCTTGCACGGAAAATCAGAGACAGATAGGTGGAGATCTTACCGCAATGAAGTGCGGTCGAATCGGTCCGATGAAATGACGGATTCTGCGAGTGACATTCGATATCACGTTCGTGGCTGGTGAAATGGTAAACGCAATGGAAACGCTTCATCAGACGTAGGAGGAAATCCGGATAATCGTCACTCAGCATCTCGAGTTATCAGACAAATGGGAGTACACGTTTGCTCTATAAAACTTTATCTTATTTTCCCAGTTCCCTTCTCCACTACTATTGCTAAAATTAAAACCCCTTCTGAGGGGTAAACCACTCTAAAACCATGATTTTTTAAAATCAAAAATCGTAACGTAATTGTTTCGTAACGGTCTGTTATGTTGGCATGGGGGGAGGGGTATTTTTAACACGAATACGTAACATTTTTAAGGGGTCATTCTACTATCTCACTTTTGAAAAATCGATTTTTTTTTAATTTTTCGACAGGTTATATATTCAGAAATATGTTATCAAAATTTCAGACAGAAATTCGGAGTCTTTCTATACTTTTGAGAGCTTGGAGCAAAAGCGCGTAGAGAGCTGAGTGCTTGTAAACATCGTAGCGTTGTTTCATTTTGTGCAGTTTTGTTTAGTGAAAATGTGAGATATAAAGTGAGAGAGATTATCAAATCAGGAGGATTCATTCAAACAAGCAGTAGGAATATTATATGGAGCAGGGATCGCTGATTAAGTGCAAGTAGCTTTTTCTTACAAATTTTATGTTCCGAAAACTTTAAACAGAGTGACAAAGCGGTTTTTAAAATTTTTAATTTTATCATAGTTAAATTAACGAAAAATGAGCAAAAAAACACGATTTTTGGCAATTTTTTATTCAAACTGCCGCCATTTTGTTATTTTGCAAAATAAAAAAAATCCGCTTCGTCACTCCAGAGCTATGCTCATACTAATGAAGAAAATTTCTGATCTATTTGTTTCACATGATGCTGACCGGAGATATCGTGCGCGCAGTGGACATGCCTTTTTTTAGACACTTTGTTTATTGTTGAATAATACCTAAACTAAATAATAATTTTATATGAAAATATTGTTTTTGTAAACTTTGAGACAGCATGAATAAAGGCTGGAAATTTTATCTAATTATATAAAGTAGTTGTTAAGAAAAAAATTCTTGAAAATCACCTTTTTTTTGTTGAGATAGTAGAATGACCCCTTAATCTTTCTCTAAAAAAGAACTGACAAAAATTTAAGATTTATCAATGTAAAATTTGAATATAACATTCTCAGTTGAAATAATTAATTTTCAATTGAGGAAAAGGGAATTTTCAACAAAATAGTTAAATTTTCAAACAAACGGATAAATCTATTTAAAAAAAAAAAAAATTTTTGTTTGAAAGGTTATCTATTGCTCCCGCATAGAGGAAGCTTTGTAATAGCAACATTTTCCAACCATTTTTAATTCATTTAATTAATCCTTTCTCAATTTAAAAATGTTTAATACAATGTTCTAAGTGTCTAATGTCACACAATATTTAATTTTTTAATGTAATTTTTAACCTAAAATTGAATTTTCAAGCAAAAAGATAAAAAAGATAAAAAAATTTTCAACCAATGAAATGAAATTTTAACCAGAAAGATTAATTTTCTACCAGGAAAGAATAATTTTTAACCCGATACATGAATTTTCTACCGAGAAAGGACAATGTTTTTAACAAAATAGATGAATTTTCAACTAAGAAAGTTAAGTTTTTATCGAAGAATAAAATAGGTTAATTTTCAGTTAAAGAAATAGTTTTTAAGTAAATAAACTAAATTTTCAACAAAAAAGTTAAATTTTCAACCAAACAAATAAATTTACCAACAAAAAGATCAAATGTCTATAAAAAAATATAGACAAAAACCTTA
>CAKNYM010051915.1:418483-447092 GCA_932195095.1 Andricus curvator | reverse complement strand
CTCCCGAGCTGAAGTATTACTGATTTGAGGCCAAAAAAGTTTGATCAGAAAAAGTTAGCCAGTTTAGAGGAAATAGATGTGGAAGTTGACAATCTGAAACTGAAACTAACCTAAAATTGGAGCGGGCTCGGCTGCGGATTGAGATAAACAATTCCATGTTTAGTTTCTTAAAAAAATAAAAACATGCTCCCGAGATATTGAGTGTGTGAATATGGGTAAACAATGTTTGAAGTAAAAAAGTTAACCAGTTTGGAGAAAATCGACCGAGAATGCTGACCCTAGAATTTCACAGGTTTGAAAATCGGTTTTAGGTAGCGATTAAAAGTATAATTTTGATTTTTTTTACAAAAATAAGAATACGCTTTTGAGATATAGGAATTCTGAATGAAAATAAAAAATTTTTGATCCAAAAAAGTTATTCAGCTCAGAGGAAATGAAATTTTTGTATGACGGTGTCGCGGTGTAACAGATTGTTTTTCACTTTTTTCATCGTAAAAGTAATTAAATGTGATTATTTTATATTAAATTTGGCCTTACTTGAAATAAGTTTTGTTGGTAAATAAAAAACAAACTAGTTACATCACAAAAACTTCGTCTTTTTTTTTTAAATGATAATTTAAAAAGTTTTCAATTTTTAGGTTAGGATGGCACTGATATGTTACTTTAAAAAATTTAATTTAGTCATTTTATTTATTAAATAAAGCTTAACAAGAGAAATATTATTTACAAAAGGTCAGAAAATTACTAAAATTAAAAAAATACAATATTTTGCCTGCGCGCGCTGCAATCGTGTCATGCACAGAATGTGCGTTCCCCCGTTTTGTCACGCCAACTTTTTATTGCTATACTACAAAATGCGATTTCGAGCAAATCCTTTTAACAGGATTTGAATTAGAATTAAATAATTTTTGGTCCAATAAACCCATTTTCGTCAAAATGTCCCTTACACCCTTTTGGACCGCTACCCTTCAAATATAGCCTGCAGACAACTTTTTGTTGAGTGTTTTTTTAAAATTCAATTATAGCACATTTCTTCAACTTTAAAATATTATCTTCCAAACTTACAGAATTTTTGTACTTTGGTAGGTTCGATATATTATCCATCAAGTTTGGTTAAGATATCTCAAAAATTGACTCAGATATTCCAGATTTAGTATTAAAAATAATTTATGTTACAGATAATAATTGCGGGTAGCGATATTTTTGTTTTTCGCAGATCGTCCTACATGTCAGATTTTTTTTCTTGCATGGATAACGTACTGGGTATTTAGAATCTTTTTCTTTTACTATTTTTAATACTTGGCGGCGTTTCGTTACCGTGAATCTTGATCGACTTTTGAAATTCTCTTAAACCAAAAAATGTGTCTTTACAAGATTTACAAGTTCTACTTCTTTTTCATATGATAAATATTTTGTTTGAAAACAAAATTTTAATCAAAATTTTGAAAGATATTGTTATAAACACACGAAGAACAAGTTCCTGTGAAAAAGTCAATTCTTGATCTGAATGTTTAGTAATGCGTTTTGAAAAAGTATTATTGACAAAATAAAGAAAAAAAAAATTACAAAATATTGTTTTATATTATAAAAATAATTTCTGTACAAAACGCCTGATTTTTTCAACACCAGACACCCATATTCTATTACTTCAATTTATGTATTATTTATTATTGTTCAGGGATTTGATTTTTTAATTGAAAAGTAAACAAAGAGAAGTACTATATAAATAATAAATATGAAAATCGATAGCGTATACTCAGTATAGAATTGCATCATCCACAAGTCAACCGTGCACTAACACGAAACAGTCACCAAACTCTAAATTTAGGAAAAATAAATTAATAATAGCAATTAAAAAATATAAACAACTTTAATTCAGATTATAAATCTAGTAAATTGACTTTAAGCTACAAAAAAAATAAAAATTGAGGTATTTTATATGTGGTTATTACGCACGTGGGGTCGGCCAATTCTTAACGTTCCTTTTCTCTCCGGTACTCCATAGAGCAGAGTGGCGCAGTGGAAGCGTGCTGGGCCCATAACCCAGAGGTCCGTGGATCGAAACCACGCTCTGCTATAATTTTTTTTTTCTTTTATTAAACAGTGTTTAATATTTATTTCAACTTGGAAAATTTTTCAAAATCAATAATGCTGAGGCTAATTCTTACAGAAAATTATGAAAGTTATTAAATGCGAATAAAAAAAATTCTTGATTTCAATGACAAATACTTTCCACAAAAATGAAAAGTTTGAAAGATCAATCTATTTTTGGCTTCAAGTATTATATAGCTAATGATTACAAAATGCACAATTTTTTTCGTCATTGTTGTATAAGTATTATTTTTTAAAAGAATAATGGCATTTTATGACGTCACGACTTACCGTTCACGGATTTTATCGCCCTCAATTCCGTTCCAAATACGAAAAAAAAATGGCATATTTGTATTTTTTCGACATTTTGATTTTAGCAGGTTCCTCTAAATCCAAAAATGTCGTTTATCCACGAAATCTACACCTTTGAGCACGTCATTCTCGTTATTTTTTGCCAAAAATATATTTGCTGGTATAGTGAAATAATTATTATAAATATTTTAAAGTAATTTGCAATCATTTAAAAAAAATTAATTTGTTTAAATAATTGTTTTTTCTCATAAATTCAGTAGGTTGCCTTTTTATGTAAAAAATTGAATTTGTTTAAATAACTGAAAATTACTCAACAATATTGATAGATATTCCACTAGAATTGTCCACAATAATGTTTTAGATTTAGGGGTACTTTTCGGGGCACCGTGGGGATATGTTAGGGGTGACAAACTCATATTATTGAACCATTGAATTCTTCGTAGGAGAGTCCTCTACAAATTCTATAACTTTCTTGTAGCATTTTTCCAAACCCACAGGTGTTACTCTAAAACCCCCAGAAAGTGATGTATTGTACATGGGAAAAATATGCAATTTTTTTGGATTTGGAACCGAATTGGAGGGATTGTTCCCGTCCAGCATGAAAAAAATTCTCATTTTACAACCGCCATCCAAGCAAACATACCTGTCTTAAATGAAGTTATTATAAGTTTAAATAAAAAGCTTTTCCTTTAAAAATACAAACTCATATGGACCAGACAATGATAAGTTAATGTATTTTTCAAAATTTCACCGCTATATTTTATTTTCGTTTAAAGGTAAGAAGGTCGGTAATTCGTGACATCATGGAATACAATTTGCCCTTAATCAGTTTTTCATTTCGGGAGCTTTATATGCATTTTTAATACAATAAAAAAATTGGTGAACATTTATAGTATTAATATGAGAGATAGTTAATCAGGGTGGCCGCAAAATTTTATTTTTCAATTCCCTGATTTTTCCCGGACCAATTTTTCATATTCTCTGACCATTAATATTCAAAGACTAGCATTTTAATCTTGTAATATTTTTATTATGGAATTTTTTATAAACGGAATAAAACAATGTCACAATAAAAATTATAATTTTCGAATTTATTTATTTCAATCAAAAAAGATTACTTTTCTACCATAAAAGATGAATTTTCAATCCAAAAGGATGCATTTTCAACAAAACAGTTAAATTATCGACCGAAAAAGATGTCTTTTTAAAAAATAGTTAAATTTTCAAAGAAATAGTTGAATTTTTAACCAAACTGTTGTTAGAATTCTAAACAAAAAACATGAATTTTCAATAAAAAAAACAAATTCTGTTGAAAACTTTATTATTTGTTGAAAATACTTGCATTTTAAAAGAAATTAAATCTGCAACAAAATTGTTATATTTTTAACCGAATCTTGAAATTTCTATCTACAAAGATGAATTTTCAACCGAATAGTCCAATTTTCAAATAAAAAAGATTAAATATTTTAGAAAACAGATGACTTTTAAACCCGATAAAATGATTTAAAAAAAAAAAATAATTTTTAATAAAGAAAGATAAATTTTTAACCAAATAGTTTAATTATCAACCAACAAGCACGAATTTTCAACCATATATTCGATTTTTTCTAACCAAAAGAGATTAAACTTCAACCGAAAACAGTTCCATTTTCAACAAAATAATCAGGTTTTCAACAAAGAAGTTAAATTCTGAAGCAAATAGTTGAATGTTCAAACTACAAAGAATTCTCGACCAAAAAAAATAATTTTGTTAACAAAATAGTTCATCTTTTACCCAAGTAGTTGAATTTTCAATTCAAGAAGATCAATTTTCTACGAAATAGTTAAACTTTCAACCAAAGATGAATTTTCAAAATATAGTTCAATTTTCAAGAAAGAAAGGTTTCAGTTGAATTTCAAACACCAGAATACGAATTTTCAAGAAAAAGTTAATTTTCTACCAAAATAGATTAATTTTCCACATAAAGATGAATTTTCAACGAAAAATGATGACTTTTTACAAAATTGTGAAATTTTCATCCAAATAATAAAATTTTTAACCAAAAATATAATCGGCTGGAGGTAGCAACTGCAATAAAAAGGAGAAATAGAAATACAATGCAAATAAATTACTAATGAGCATATTATATCGAAATGGTCGCGAAGCTTTATTTTCAAAATTCCAGAATTTTTTTGTGACAAATTTTTTATTTTCCCTGACTATTAATATTCAAAGACCAGAAAATTAATCTTGAAATATTTTTTACATAGAATATTTTAGAAACAGAATAAAAAATTAAAAAACAAAATTTTTTAATTTCAAATTTATGATCCTTGACAGTTATTTAAAATACCTCTTATAGAAATTCCCTGTCTTTTGCAAGATTATTTTCAAAATTCCTGATTTTTCCCTGATTTCCACTCTCTTAAAATAGACCAATGAAATATCATTGGTTGAAACAGCCAGAAATGTATCACTGATAATCAGACAAATTTTACTGGTTCACTCAGTGGAATTCCGTCACTGGTTTAATCAGTGAAGTTCACTGATTACTCAGTACCAGTAGTAATCTGGTCGTACGCGTTGTCGCCCGTCAGCTGGTTAGGTATGACACTTATGATTCATCACTTTTGTGCTAACTTTTGCAAAATTATCTTTTAAAAACCGCACTTTAATCTCACAACAATAAACGAGAGCCCGACTGCAATATAATAGGTTATAATATATTGCGTCCTACTATGGGAAGGACAGTCATTACGTCAACGCGTCGCGTCGCTCAAACTTGAATCTAAGTGGCCAGGAGCCTCCCCACTTTCAAGCGAAAGATATTATATCCCCTGCCCTATTGCATCCAATCACCAAATATTTATAACACAAATACTCGTACACAATAATACACAATAAGGTTCGTTTTCACTCAAGAAAGGCCCGACCACACGGAGAAAAATGAAAGGTCAGTTTGACCATCTAGATGCGCAGGCAGACTATATTGGAGGGTCAACTATAGGACAGCCCTTCTAGATGGCTAATGCGACTATCGCTAGAGGGTTGAACCAAGAGGTTCAAATCGATCATCTTAGATCGTCGACTCAATCGTCTCGGACGGTCGACTCGGTCATCTCAAGATAGCTGACCTGATCATGGTAAAGGGTCGATTTAAACATTTCGAATGGTCGATCTGATTGTCTCAGGCAGTCGACTCGATCGTTTCAGATGGTCGATTCGATTTTCTCAGAGGGTCAACCTGGTCATTGTGGAGGGTCGATTTGGACACCTATGATGACCGATTTGATTACCTAAATACAGTCGATTCGATCATTTCAGAGGGTCGACTTGATTATCCCACAATGTCAATATGAATATTTTAGGAGGGAAAATTCGATTATCGCAGAGGGTCGATTCAAAAATGGTTAAAATTACTATTTCTGATAGTCAAATATATATTTTTGAAAATTAATTTTTTTTAAATTTGATTTTCTAATTCTGGACTAGTATGAAGTTCTACTATGTACATAGTGGGGAGTCCTTTATCAATTGATTTATAGTAAGCATCCTGATAATAATCTTTAATAAAAAATAAATAATTCGTAGTAAAATCGTAACAAATGTCATTAGTAAGGAAAAATTCTGTATGAATTTAATTTTTAACGCTTTTTCTACGAATTAGTAGTTTTTACTGATGATTGGTATAGAAATACTTTTTACTATTCATCAAGATAAAAGTCATCGCACTATGTAATTAGTGCAACTTCATACTAATTCAGATTTAGAGTATAACATATTCTGTATCGTATTCAAAAGCAGTATATGAATTAAAAAAATTAGAAACCCTCACGTAACCCTTCTGATACACAGCCTTAAAATTAAAAGAATATTTAAATGAATGATGAATGGATTATTGTTCGCTAAAAATTGTGGTTACAAATGCATAGTTTTATTTTTAGAACAGTATAAATATATAAATAACCTCCTTCCACATTCCAAAAGAGTACACTCGTACTCACTGTTTTCCTCAAGATTGTGAAAAACACGCTGTTGAGTAATCAAGAGCTTTCAATGGCGAGGTACAACAAGCTGTACAGAAATGACAACGCATTTTGATATTTAAACTATTAGTAACGCTTACTCTTATATATAATATATATTTATATAGATCCCTACATATATCACCAATATTTAAAGCCTTCGATCTAAAAACTTTAAAAATTCCTGGCAAACATTGTAAACAAGCGTGGAATAGTTTATCATATTGAACCAGTATTAATTTTAACGCCTTCAAATTGTTCACGCTTACTGCTTTCGGTTGCCTCCAGATTTTCGAACGTGTAGATCCATCCCATTAATATTCCATAGAAAAATGTAAATAATCAATAAGGATAATCAATTTGTCCTAGATGATGAGAGATTAGAACAAGTTGACAAGTACGTATATCTGGGTAGCCTATTCACTAGCGACGGAAAAAAGATGGGGAGTTAGATAGGCGCATAAATAAGGGTAAGCAGGTTATCGGTAGAGCAGGGTCCATGCTCAGAAATAAAAACATATCAAAAAAAGCTAAAATGGCCATACATAACTCTATATTCGTACCGACTGTACTATACGGTAGCGAGACATGGACATGTCAAGAAAAGGACAAGAGTAGAATTAACGCGATTGGCATGAAACCTCTTCGCACAATATGCGGAAAAACACTGATGGACAATGTCTGAAACGAGATAATCCTCAAAGAATGTGGTGCAAAAGAGACAATAGTTGACACATGGGAAAGAAATCAGTTAAGATGGTTCGGACATGTTGAAAGAATGAAAGATGAACGACTAACGAAACAAGTGTATAAAGGTAAAGTAAATGGCAGAATGCCCAGAGGTAGACCGCCAAAAGAATGGTTAGAATCTGTGAATGAGACACTAATCCGAAGAGGCATAAGAAGCCATAGAAACACGAGAGCTTGCATACAAAAATGCATGGACGTGAAGAAAGCTAGAGTAGTATGCCAGGACAGGAAAGTGTGGCGACAAATAGTTTGTAAACAGAGTGACAATAGAGTGAATGACGCCTGAAACAAAAACGAAGACCTTGGATACTAAATGGGCCCAAGTGAGGAACCACACATAACAATTTTGTGAGGCTCTTCACCTGGGGTGATCGCTAGAGAGATTGTTCAGCACCCTAGGTCGGAGCAGTGTTGCGAAATGAACGTGTCAATTAAATAAATAACACGAGAATTCCAGATCAATCTAAAATATCTATACCTAACACCTATATATACCTATCTACCTTATACCCATATACCCACCATACACACTACTATTTTCCAACCGAGCAAGTCACGCCTACTCCGAAAGGGAAATAGCTTAATGGTATAATAATAAATAAATAAATAATAATCATTTAAATCAGTAGTGTATTCAAGGCCTGGCGGTCTCTGGCGCCGTGCGCCTGAGTACTTTTTTAAGGGCATTTTAGACCTCCCCTTTCTCCCGAAAGTAACGTAGCCATTGACTAAAGACGGTTTTCACGATTATAAATTCTTTTGAATAAAAATAATGTAGATAACGTATTGAATTCAATACGAAACACTTTGAATTTCTAAGATGTCAAGCCGAAATATATTGCTTTTGCAATAGTTTAAAAATAGTTGACTTTTCAACCAAAAAAGATTTTCTACACAAAGAGATGAATTTTCAACACAAAAAGGCGAATTTTTAAACAAAAACTAATTTTCAATTAAACAGTTGCATGAACAACAAAATAGATGAACTTTCCAGTCAAAAAGACGAGTTTTCCAAAAACTAATTGAATATTTAACCAAATAGTAAAATTTTCAAGCCAAAAAGACGAATTTTTTCGAAGACAGTTCAATTTTGAACAAAAAAGTTACTTTTCAACCAAGCAAAATAAAGTTTCAACCAAGAAGGATGACTTTTCCAACAAAAAAGATGAATTTTAAATCCAAAAAGATGAATTTTTAACAACACAGTTGAATTTTTGACCAAAATGATGACTTTAAGAAAATAGTTAAAATTTCCAAAAATAATTAGATTTTTAACAAAATAGTTGAATTTCTGTCCAAATAGTTGAATTTTCAGCACACAAAAATGCATTTTCAATCAAATGGTCGAATTTTCAAACAAAGAGTGACTAATATTCAAACAAATATTTGAATTTTCAAGACAAAAAGAAAAATTTTTTAGAACATATATGAATTTTCATCAAAAAAGTTCAGTTTCAACCAAGAAAGATGAGTTTTCTACCATGAAAAATAAATTTTCAACAAAAGAGTAAAGTTTTTAAGGTAAAAAGTCGAATTTTTTAGAACACAGTGGACTTTTAAATCGGAAAAGATGATTTTCAATCAAGAAAGATGAATTCTCAACCAAAAATTTGAACTTTTAACAAACGAAAATAATTTTGTACCCAAAAAGACGACTTTTTAAAATAATATATGAATTTTCTACCAAACAGTTGAATTTTTCACCTAAGCAATAGACAGGATACAGTTTCAACCAAAAATGGAATAGTTACATTTTCAGATAAACACTATGATAAGAAAAAATAACTTCAAACAAAAAATACGAATTTCCAACTTATGTCTGACATACAAGATAAACTTTTAACCCAACAGGGAATAGTTACATTTTTGGATGAAAAAAAAATTTTTAACAAAAAAATAAATAAATTTTCGGACAAAAAGATAAATTCTCGATCAAGAAGATCAATGTTCTACCAAAAAAGACGAATTTTGAACAAAATACATGAATTGTGAACAAAATGATTTAATTTTAAAGACAAAACTTATCTACAATAAAGTTGTATTTTCAACCCAAAAGTATGACTTTTCAACTAAAAAGATCAATTTTCAACAGAATAGTTTAATTTTTGAACAAAAAAGATTATTTTTCTACAAAACAGTAGTAGTTTTACCATAAAAGTTCATTAAAAATTGAATATTTTAATTTGCAATAAAAAAGTTGAACTTTCATTAAACAAAAATAATTTTCTACCCAAAAAGACGACTTTTCAAAAAAATATATACATTATTATAATATATAGATTATTTTTTTCACCGAAAAAGAAGACTTTTCAACCAAATACATGAATTTTCTACCAATTGGTTGAATTTTTAAATTATGCAATAAACAGGATACAGGTTCAACCAAAAATGGAAGAGTTAACTTTTCAGATAAAAACTCTGATAAAAAAAATAACTTTGAACATAAAAAAAACGAATTATCAACAAAGTTGTTAAGTTTTCAACCAAAAAGATGAATTTTCGACCAAGAAGATTAATGTTCTGTCAAAAAAACGAATTTCCAACGTATCCAATATACAGTATAAAGTTTTAACCAAACATGGAATAGTTGAATTTTTGGATGAAAAATAAATAGATTTTAATAAAAAAAATGAATTTTCAACGAAATGATTTAATTTTAAAGTCAAAAAGATTAATTATCTACTAAAAAAAATTAATTTTCAACCCAAAAATATGATTTTTCAACTAAAAAGTTTACTTTTCAACCAAAATATTTTAATTTTCATGGCGATAAGTTGAATTTTCCACAAAACAGATTTTTTACAATAAAAGTTCATTTAAAATTAAATACTTGCATTTTAAACCAAAAAATTGAACTTTCAACTAAAAAGGATACATTTTTTACCAAATAGTTAAATTTTTAACTTAAAAAATATAAATTTTTAACCAAAAATTAAATAGTCTAATTGTCACTTTGAAAGTTTTATTTCCAATCACCGGTAGTGTCACGCCTACCCTGAAAGGGAAATGGCTTAATGGTATACACATGAAATGAATTTTCATCAAAATAGTGAAATTTTCAACCAAAGAGATGAACTTTTAATTTAAAAAATTAATTTTGAACAAAGTAGTTGAATTTTTCATAAAAAAAAGATGACTTTTTAACAATACAGTTGCATTTTTAACCAAATAATAGAATTTTTGATCAAACGGGATGAATTCCGAACCAAAAATATAATAGTAGCCTTTACAATAAAAACAAAGTAGTTGAATTTTTGATAAAAAAAAAGATGACTTTTTAACAATACAGTTGCATTTTTAACCAAATAATAAAATTTTTGATCAAACGGGATGAATTCCGAACCAAACATATAATAGTAGCCTTTTCAATAAAAAAAAACTAACTTTCACCCAAAAGTATAGTTGGATTTTCTTATTGGATTTAAGTTATAAATGCTATCTATGTTTGCAACGTTATTTCCACTTATAAACCCACCTCGTTGTTATCAACCTTAGTTTTTTGCCCCCCCCCCCCCTCCTTCCCAGAACTGGTAACGTACTTTATTTAAAGTACCACCAGGCCACTTTTTCTTTTGGGACTACGTCACTGATTTAAATATAATAAAACAACAGAAAATTTGTAACATCTTCAAAACTTACTTCAAAATGGGTTCTAAGATACCCTGATCGAATGCAACTTCATTATGTGACGAGTCATCTACGTCGGTACAGACGTGAATATTGCACACGTAACGCTGAATAAAATTACAGATTTGCAGGCCGCTAATGAGGCACGCGGGGTTTAGTACGTCTACTGCTTGCACGATACTATCCATCAAATACCTCATACCATCAGTTGAATTATTAGTCTGAAAAGTGGAATTTTTAACAAATAGATCGTTTCCAACAAAAAAAGATGAATTTTTAACCAGTTGCATTTTAATTAGTTCAAACAGTTGCATTCACAACCAAATAGTTGAACTTTTAATAAAAAAGACGAATTTTCAACAAAATAAATAAATTTTTAACCAAATAGTTGAATCTTCATGCCAAAAAGAAGAATTTTTCAGGAGACAGTTCAATTTTCAAAAAAAAAAGTTACTTTTCAACCAAGAAAGATAGATTTTGAACCCAAAAAGTAAGCTACACGACACGCGCGTAGAGTTTTTAAAGTCTCGGTAATTTAAAATCGGGTAATATTACCAGTAATATACCGGTATGTTACTGAAGCTTCGAGAATTTATCGAGAATTTATGAGAATATTCAATTATAATACTTTTTTGTTATTTTTAAAAGTAATTAGATCATGTTTACGATGTTATAGTTAATTTTCGATCATTTGGCATATTTTTTTAAATATTTGTTATTACAAAAAATATACCAAATGATAGAAAATTAACCATAACATCTTGAACATTTATTCTCATTAGTCGACAACCCTTTAACGTCTACAATATTCAGAAATTAGATAATGTTGGCGCTTATAGAATAAATTATAAACAGCGCCCACTCAGGTACATTTAAAATATGGAAAACTTTATGAGCATTACAAGAAAATTTTCAAAACCCTCCGTATAATTGTCTTGCAATACAGTAAAAACGTCAAAAAATAAAATGATTACATTTGAATAAATATAAATAATTAAAATAATAAAATCAAATAAGCAATAATTATTTATTTCAAAAACTGTTCACATGTGTAACATTCAGTAGTTTTTTATTTAAACTAAATAATGTGATATTTTCAAACTGAAGATAAGGTGTTCTTAGCACCTCTTGGCTTTTAAAGAAACAGCTGAATGCAATACTACCAGTTTCTATATTTTTTTGTAATTTGTCTTTGGTGCACTAAATAAAAAATATTGGAAAAAAATGATAGGAAAAGCAAATGGATAATCAAAGGAAAGT
Organism: Andricus curvator; assembly: GCA_932195095.1. Lineage (NCBI taxonomy): Eukaryota > Metazoa > Arthropoda > Insecta > Hymenoptera > Cynipidae > Andricus > Andricus curvator. Next base: position 435,047 of record CAKNYM010051915.1, on the reverse strand, counting down.
TGTCGTTGCCAGAAGAGCGCTTCACGGAAGTTAGAGAGGGAAAAAAATAAATTCTCATAAATTCTCGCTGAGAACGAACGTCGGGTGAGTTACCCGGTAACTTACCAATCGTACCGTACGTTACCAGGGTAATTAACCCGACTCAAAACTCTACACGCGCGTACCAGTCGACTGTAAGTTCATGTCTTGACCGCGTGGAGCGCTATATCACTGGTTGAATCTATCATTTGGCATCAGGGGCCGTTCAAAAAATACGTAACGCTTTTTCGTGACATTTTTACCCCCCCCCCCCCTACGTAACGCTTTTTCTATAGTAAGTGTGTGTAAGTTTAACATTGGCGTAACGCTCGAGGCGACCCGCCCCCTCCTAAAGGCGTTATGTATTTTTTAAACGGCCCCTCACTGGTATATTCAGTAACGCTGTTTTAGTTGAGTCACTTACTAGTTTACCCAGTAAAAATCGGAAAATCACTGGTTCACCAATGATAATTCAAAATATTGATTCAACCAGTGACAGTCTCAACTGGTCCAGTTTAAGAGAGCAGATTTTCCCTGACCTACGGCCACCCTGTAGATAATATTGGCTGAAACCTTAATTCATTAAAATTGAAAGTTGTCTATAACTTTAGCCGATTTTGGTTTTCATAGTGGAAAAAATGACAAAAATGAAAGAAGTAAGGGATGAGGGCATGAGGTCCAAGAAAGACAGAATGAGGCGAATAGTGGGCAATGACACCCATTCCTCCGTCATTGTCCTCTGGTGAATCCAGAGGGCGGGATTCTCGAACTCGAGACAAGGAGTTCAGGAGTTCATCAGAGTTCATGGGCATACATTCAGTGGGTGTCGCATCGCATCCACAATCCACATCGAGGTGGTGCCTTTATGAGTTTATGCCCAACAGGGCCATTCAGGCCCACTTGCTTTTCGACGAAATCGTCCACGAAAAATTCCCTCCACCCTCCCACAACCTTTCTCTTTCTTTTCGAAGAAAAAAATAAGAAGAATGCCGACGTAATTAAATGTCCAAAAGGGTCATTTGGATAGTTGATTTAAACTCTTGCGGTTTTCAACCAGCTGACGTGACCACCATACAGTTTTTACAGCGTGTTGCGTGCCGGATGTCGCGCGAAAAAGTCACTCATGGTATTATTCTTTCAAGCTTCTCGCGACCTTATTTTCAAAGAAGCCTGTTAAAACTATTTTTTTCTTTTTGCAGCTTCTTACTGTTTTTATTACACTGAAGCACCTTCAATTAATTAATTTATTGAAATATGCCGACTCTTAATTTTCTTCATTATTATACACTTTTAACTTGATATTAACGACGATAGATATTCAGTACTAAATTACATTTATATGTTCATATTTTTCGTGATTTTTATGAGAAATGATACACTTTTAAACGTGAGAATGTTCGCTTTGCAGAAATATTTTTAACCTTTAAATATGGAAGTGATTTAATTTTTGCACAACATACGGACCGCTGTATGTATATGAAGGGATATTGGAATAAGTAAGAAATTATTAAATTTAATCAACTTTTATCATTATTATATATATATATTATATATCTGTTACGCATGTGGGGGGAGGGATCCACATATTAGAAGCATGTTTCGGTCTGTGAGACCGCACGTCGATGCTTCTATACTATTTTTGCACTTTTAGCTCAAATGAGGGATAATCGGGACTTAAAATTCTTCTGGGATGCCCGCGTTCCATACCCTGGTTTATAAAACAAAATGAAACAGAAATATAAAATTGTGAAGCTACCGTGGACGTGCGGTCTAACTGACCGCCTTTAATGAGCTTTCAATTGATGGCCTCGAGGAAGGCCAGAAGGAGGAGGGACCCAGATATCAGAAGGATGGTGCGGTCTATGAGACCGCACGTCCATACTTAAAGGTTAAATAGCCAAAGATTTAAGAAAGAATAGACTTTCTAATTTCAGAAGCATGAACTTGAAATCTCTCCGGTAGGTAAAATTTCTTTGTTGGGTCGGAAACTACAAAAGAAAGGATATAGACCCCTTTCGCGTTCAACCTGTTATCCTCGCTCTATTATTATTAAATTGACGGTCCCTCGAAATTTTCATTATGCGCTGCTCTACTTAAAAATTTTAAATCTAAGAAATTGGTTTCTGCTTGAAATTTTGTTTTATAATTGATAGTTTACAGTTGTTTTACAAAACATTTTTTAAAATTTCAATCTCTTTGATTTAGACAGAAGCAATTTTCACAAAATGAATTATTATAAAGAAAATTTTTTAGTCAAACAATTAAATCCGTTAAAAAACAATATCTGAAAAATGTACAAACTTTTCTGTTACTAAAAATTACAGTTATACGCGCGCTACAGCGCGCAGGAAACATTACATTGACAATTAATAATATACAAATATAAAACAAGATTACTGTGATTACAATTTTTGATTGTACAGTTTAATGACTTAAAAAAAAAAGTTAAGAGGCATGGTTTTATTTTTCAGGAATTTATTTTTATTTTTTCACAGATTAATGTGGAAACGGTCTTGGAAAATTGGAAAGCTGCCTCAAAAATATTCAGTTTCTACAGATTTTTCATTCTACTGAATTGCTTGGAATAAGCTTTTAGACACTTTTAAAGAATTTTTTTGAATTCGTATAAATTCTCTGAATTATCTGAATTCCTTGAAGTCGTGGAATTTCCTGAATTCTGAGAACTCCCTGAACTACAAGGGCTTCAAAATAATACAAAGAATTCAGAGGAATTCAGACGAATTGAAGGGATTCAAGAAATTTTATGAATTCAGGGAATTAATAAAATTCAGAAAAATGTAAGGAATTCAGGAGATTTAGACAATTCAAGGAATTTAGAGAATTCAAATAACTTGGATAATTCAGAATATTTTAGGAATTCAAAAGAATTGAAGGATATCAGGGGGTTTAGAGAATTTCAGGAATTCCGAATATTTAAGGATATCAGGGAACTCACAGAAATCAAGGAATTCAGAATATTTCAGGAATTCAGGAAATTAAGAGAATTTCAGGGATTTTAGAGAATTTTAGGAATTCAGGGATTTTCTGGAATTCAGAGAATACAAGAAATTCAAGATATTAATGGATTTCAGAGAATTTCCGGGATTTTAGAGCGTTTAGGAAATTCAGGAAAATCAGATTTCCGGAATGCAGAGAATTCTAGGCTTTCTGGAACTCAATTCAGGAACTCAGAGAAATCAAGGATTTTAGAGAGTAACGATTTCAGGGAACCGGCCAAATTTTAATTGCTCTAAATATAAAACTCTGCGTTTTGAAAAAAGAAATTAAAATTTGTAAGTTTTGAAAGCTGTGATATTTTAATTTTAAAGGCTAAAAATTTGATATTGTACAATTTTTTAGTAATTCATATTCAAAAATTTCAAATTTAGACCCTCTAAATTTGAAAATCGTCAATTTTTAAGTTGTAAAATTGATTAATTTTAAGTTTAAAACGTGTAGTAGTGAAATTATTTAAATCGGTAATCCTAAAAATAAAAATTTCCCCATTTCTATAGCCTTCAAGTCATAGAAATTGTACAATTTTAAGTATTCTTTATTTACAGGTTGTTTAATATGGAAGGCTTTGAAATGGAATTCATTCAATTCAAAATTGTTTAATTTCAAACTTTATTTAAGCAATTGTGGACATTTCAGGTTAAAATTAAATATTTAGCTAATCACTGGTTTGAATTATTTTTTCAACTATAAAATATAATTCTTTTTAAACAATATAATTTAAGATTGTTTAATTTTAAAAGATTCCAGTTTGAAATAATTTAATGTTGAAAGTTTAAAGCTGAATGCTGATCAATAAGATTTAAAATGTTCAAGTTTACAATTTTGAAAGATTTAAAAAGGGGAAAATCATAAAATTTTTATAATATTTGAAGTCATTCTGAATTTGTATACTGTTTATACCGCGCCCCTGATTGGTCCAGCTTAAATGTTTTATAACTCAAAAACTAAAACTTCAACTGATTTTTGTAAAAGGAATTTTAGATTTATTTTTTTTATTTTTATACAACCATATAAGTCTGGAAACTTGAGTCTGGGACACCCCGTATAATAAACTAAGGAGGTTAAAGACTCCACTCCCGCTTGAAATTAAAAAATTGTAGTTGTACATAATACATTTTAGCAATTTAATTATTTTCACTAAAACTAATATCAGATGTCCCAAGTATTTTAGGTAACGAAAAAATGAAAAACTTATTACCTGAAAAAGGAAATTAAAGAAAAATAGTTACCTACTAAGTAAAACGTCAAATATATTTGTTTCAAAAATATTATTTTCCAATTATGAATTTAATTTTATTGTACAATTTCGAAGATTTAAATATTAATCCCAAAAAATTTCATATATTATACACTGAACATTATTTCCTTTTACACTTATGTGCTTCTTAACTTTAAATAATAAAACGAGTAATTTTTAAAATCAGGAATAAAAAGATAAAAGCATATCTGCGAACCAGGTTCATGCTGCGAACGAAATCGATTAGATGCGAACAGAATGTATTAGCTGCGAGCACATGTACACTAATATTATTATTAATGACAGATTTTATTTTGCTGTTCCTATTCTGGCTCTTATTCAGTTAAATATTTATTAAAATTTCATTTGGGTAAATTTGAGTCTTCACATAAAAGTTTAGGCTGAAAACAGAGTCCAAACTCTGTATCTATCAAGTATCAAGAGATTAAGAGTGTAACCCCGGGTCGCTATTATTTAATGTTTGCATGACAGAGTGGTCAGACCGGTTGTCAAGATGGACATAAGCTTCGTGGTCCAGAGTGAATCAGAATAAGCTAAGGATCATTCGGCGCGTGGCTCAAAATATAACCTTGTGCCCCTTAGATTGAATATAAGATCATCATCAATCATACATCATATAAATTACATATTAATATTCCATAATTTAAAATTAGCATCTGACCTTCCGGTTTGTATCTTTCCAAACAAATGTAAACTGAGGACTTTAAAAATGAGCATTGTTACAAATAATTTATAAAATCGAGTAGAATATTGCCATTGTTAATTGTAACTAATTTTGGAAGAGAACTGAAGGCGAACTTCAGAAAAAAATATTTCAGGTTAAAATTGTTTATTTAATATTAATTATTTAGAGTTTGTGTTTTTACTCTCTTTTAGGTAAAAGTTGCAATTCTTATTTAATCCTAATGTTGTATGGCTCATTTTATTCCTTGCAAGATTCTCGACAAATCTCTTTCGTACATTTTTATTTTTTAAATTTTATTTAGGAATTACAGTTAGTAATTTTATCATTATTATTTTTTTTAAATACTTTTTTTTAATAAAACGTACCAAAGGGAATTGTAGAGAAACTTTCAAGGAGTAAAATGAGCCCTACAAAATGAGAATTAACCTAAAGAGAAAGCAAAAACATAAAACTTGAAATAACTAATGTTAAATAAACAATTTCAACCTGCAATATATTTTACTAAAGTTCGCCTTCCGTTCTCTTCCAAAAATTAGTTATAATTAACAATAGGAATATTTTCCTCGATTTCAAAAATCATTTTTAACAATGCTCATTTTTGAAGTTGAGATAAGTTTAGTTCATCCTTAAATATATATTATACAACTAAATCAAAGGTTTAAAAATTTTATCATAGGTATATGTATATAAAATTACAGACAGAATGATCAAATTTTTTTAATTCCGAAAAGTTTCGACATGATCCAAGTGGATTAGGGTCTTCCAGAAATGCATTAAAAAATTTGTTTCAAATATTTTCTGCTTCACACACTTTTTTCTTACAAAGTTTCTAGAATTCTACATGTACCAAAAAAAGCCGGCTATTTGTATCTGAATTTCAGTGCAAATAGCCACGGTCTTTTTTATAATTAGTCACTTTATATTTATTAAATAATGCATAGCGTCAAGAATTTGTCATAATATCAGACTGTTTTTGAAAAAAATGGTTTTAACAAATGAGAATTCTTTGAAAACCCAAAATTCTTTTCTTAGAAAGTTGTAGTCATGAAATCTCGCATACGTTATTGTCGAAAACCTGATTGGTTGCGACACTGCACGAATATGACTTTCAATGGCTGTTTTCACTTTGTTTATCTATTGATGAAGCTTAAGAATTGTCTGCACCAACAATTTTGTAAATCCAAATTTCCAAAAAAGTAATTTTATTTCACAATAACATTTATTTCTCAATGTTTCTAATCATTATTGATAAAATAATGAAATTTTAATTGTACAAGAATTTTTAATATTGGAAAGATAAGTCTGTTCTTAACATTTTGCTACCATACTATAATTTGTCAACTTTTTCATACTTTTAAATAAATATGAGAAATTAAATTATGGACATTTTAAGTTTGGAAGATTTCAAAATATCTCGAAAAAGAATCTGGAAGATTTTAAGACCATTTTTTTAATTTCACAGGATATACATTTTTGTAGGAAAACTGTAGATTTTTAACGATGTTGAAAAAGGAAGCTTTTTAAGAATTTTGAAAGTTTTCAAGAGAATCGGAAAAAATGTCTCAAGATTTCTGGGAAAATGTCAAATGATTTTCTATTTTGAAAAATTATATTTAAGAGAAAAATTAAAAAGATTTGAAAACATTTCAAAAGATTTTCAAAATTTCCAGAAAACAATCTGAAAGATTTTAAAGCAACTTTTTCAAAATGTGAATCAAAAATAATTTATAACTTGAAAAGACTTCAAAAATTAAAAAACAAAATGTTGTTTTCTTAAGATTTTGAAAAAATAAGTTTTTCAAGAATTTTGAAAGGTTGCAAGAGAATGAAAACGTTTTTTTAAGAGTCCTAGGAAAATTTAAAAAGATTTTAAGGCAATTTTCAAAATTTTTTTAAAATTTTAGAAAAAATTCGAACCGTCTTAAAATATATTTATGAATGTTAAAAGTTTTGAAGAAGAAAATACTTTAAAACTTGAAAAGATTTCCGAAAATATTTTTAAATTTCTCCAAAACTTCTAAAAGACCTTCGGGGGGTTGAACTTTAAAATAAATGATAGATAATTACTTTATTACATAAATTCGCGATAGCCCCCAAGAACAATCTGAAGACCTGGGTTCGAATCCTAGCGGAGCCAGAAAATAATTTTTTCACAAACTTAAACACAAAAAATCAATATTTAAAAAATATTGATTTAAGACCATGTAGAGAAAAACAACTAACATCAATTATAATTACTTATAAAGAACTGGTAAACACCCTAGTATCACAAAATAAGATATTGTTTTAATACGGAGAAAAAAGAGATTGAAGAGTTGGATATTCAGTCCACGAGTTGTTTAATGATTACAGAATTTCAGGAATAGATGCAAAAAACACGGTATGAATGTAAAACTACACATTAATCATTAAAAAATTTGATCTCTCCTGCATAAAACCGTAACTTTCATTACTTTAAATTGAGTATACACTTCATACGTTATCATCTATAATAGTTTAAGTACATCAACCTGTACACAAATGAAACTAAAGTGTTTCATCAAAAGTTTTTTTTCTCAAAAATTAATAGAAAGCATAAATTACTAAATTTTCTTGATTGAAGCACAGTTTATCTATTAGGAACTGCAGAGTTTACGGCAGTCCAGTAACCATTCCTGGATACACCGCATTCAATAACGTTCTGGCAGCACCCAACAAAAGCTTGCCAATTAAGTTTCTTCGTCTAACTCGACTTTTTCTGTTCCAGCAAATAAATTTTCATAATTTAATGTTCAAAACTTAGTGACTATATGTATGTATAATATATGAATAAATTTAAGATAATAAAATTAAAAGTGTCTATGTCGATCCGTCCACACTGGCCGCTCTGTGTGCTGGTAAATTCTTTTTGGACGATCATTATTTTCTATTGCGGGTATAGGACTGATTCCTGTTCTGGACTGGACTCTATACAGTGCGCTAGAGGAGTCAGGCCGTCGACGAAGTTTCAACTTTTTACTTGTCTAACAAACTTAATACCGCGATTACACTTGAATCAATAACCTAATTTCAAACTCAAATTTGTTTACAACGAAAAATAAAAAATTCAAATCATTTTACAGCACTACCCATAAAATTTATACTTTTTTAAAAATATATGGAACTCACACATACAGAAATTCACACGGAAGTTTTTAAATCTGTTTTAAGATCTGATGAGGGAAACCAGCTGGGTTTTCGAAACGCAATTGATTCGAAATTTTTCAAATAAATTTTAACTATTAGTCTGGAAGATGTCTTTTTTATTAGGTTCTATCCTAAGTTTCTAAATTATAAATTTCCCAGACGTAAAAAAAGAAAATTTTATTCTTCTTATATATTGATATAAGGTGAAGGATCAATGATGATGATTTTCAAAGAGAATGGGGCAAGTCGGTTTATTTTGTTGGAGACCGAGACCTATAAGTGTTAGAGGTTGGAGAACCCATTTGATGATTTTATGGACAAAGGACGTTCTTTAACGTCTAGCGAGCACATGCCAACCAATAAAGTGGATTTTATTGGTCTAAACTCTAAAGTTAAAGGTTCGCTGTCCGCGATGCTATTTCAGCTTCATTTCTAACTATTCACTATCGCTATACCTTCGTCATTAGTCTGACTCGCGATTGTGAGAGACAGTTCCTCCGGGCGAGCCTCCGGGCCAACATTCGTTACATGTTTAAGATCGATGTCAGCCACAAATTGGATATCGTCGAGTCCATCATTAAATTCTTCGGGTTATCCCTTTCGGTACTCGCCCCAGAAGGCACGCAGATCAAAATAACTAATAAGAAGTTCCAGGACCGATTCCCAAATTCATAACTTCACATTGTCTCTATATCAAATTTCTTCGGGCTATATTCACAATTATATGAAAGAGAGATATCAAGCTCTAATTTTAACCCGCGAATGGTAAATTCACAGTGAATTATTTCAACCAACCATAGGTATGATGAAAATGTCAACAAAAACTGGCTGCGATACTTTATTTGTATGCATTTTAGGCTTCAAAAAATTAAAACACGAACATCGCAGCTGATCCTGTTCCCGAAATATCTTTAAATCAAATGTTAATTTTTCTAATTATATTTAATATGGTGATCACTAGGGTGGTCCAAAAATGCATCGTAAATTTTTTTTTCATGCTGGAGGGCAACGATCCCCCATTTCATTCCAAATCCGACAAAAGGAATTCCCTAATTTTTTTTTAAATTTTGATTTTAACAGGTGCTGGTTTTGACTTGAAGTTTCCCATGTAAAATGCATGGGAAAACCCACTTTTTTGAGTTTTTGTAATAATTTGTTAGGGTTTGGAAAATATGACGGGAAAGTATAGAGGCTTGTTGAGAATTGTCCAGCCGAGAATTTCATGTATTGAACATATGGGTTTGATACCCCTAACACACCCCCACGAGTCCCTGAAAACTACCCTTAAAACAAAAAATGTCAATCCTTCATGAAATCGACCTTTTGAGCACTGTATTTTCGTCTTTTTTTCACTTAAAATTGTTTATATTGGTCTAGTGGAATATTTATCAACATTGGTTAATTAATTTTTAATTGTTTACGCAAATGAAATTTGTTTAAATAATTTGTTTTCGAAAATTCGTTTTTTTCCTAAAAATTATTACTATTGGTCTAGTGTAATATTTATCAACATTGTTTGATTAATTTTTAAAAAACTTATTTAACTTTTTTTAACATTTATAAAAAATATAAAAAAACTCAAAATAAATTATTAATATTTTCCATACATATTGTATAAGATATTGGTAGATAAAATAAAATAAGTTGGACTCGAAATGAGGGTGAAACCACCCTGAAATCGAGCAAAATACCACCAAAAAATGGTTTTTGGCGTTTATTTTGGAAACGGTGCATCTGAAAAAAAATGATTTTTTACAGACAAATAGTTCTTACAATTAACAATAAGAACACCTATATGAATAATTTTTCCTCTGCGGGTTATACTTTCTGAGTAATCAACCCTCCGTGTAGGTGGTGAGTTGAACCGCGCAGGTGGCATGCTCCTTCCGTAGCTCATATTTCGAAATTGGGTCGTTTTTGGATGAAAGTGTATATAACTAAAGTTGTACAGAATTTTCGGTTGTAGAATTTAAGTCTTATACATTTTCCTCGAAAAACCATCTTGTTTCAAGATATGAGCTATGGAAGGAGCGTGCCACCCGCGAAGTCAAACTCACCCCCTACTTTGAGAGTTGAATACTCAGAAAGTACCCGCAGAGGAAAAATTCATACTGGCATTCTTATTGTAAATTGTAGGTTCTATTTTTCTGAAAAAAATCATTTGTTTTCGATGCACCCTTTCCAAGATAAACGTCAAAAACCATTTTTGCGGGTGGTTCATTCTTAATGAAACGATTGGAAATTCAGTTATTGCTTCAAATTGTTAAATTATATATGGCAAGGACAATTATATGACAATAAATTAATAGTTATACGAAAATTCGATATGAAGAATTCAAACTGTATAACAAATAATAGAAAAAATGGGACCTTACTGCAAACAATTTTCAAATGTAGTGATGTGAAGCTGAAAGCAATTATAATAATTGAATAATCATGCAGTAAGCATAAATACATATTTATACAAAAATGTAAACTAAAACATGAATAAAAAAATTTTTTGGTAAAAGATTTTTTGATTAGATTTGACAGATTATTGATATATTTCAATAAAAACCACAAGAAAAGTTGGTACAGGTACAAGCCACAAGCAGATGGAGTCAGTCATTGTTTTTGGTGTATGTAAATGGGGTTTTATTCATTTCACATACAAATAACACTATTTCGCAGGTAAAGTAGAAACGTTATTAGTAGCAGTACATAATTTTCTAATTGTCGTAATAATATCTGTAATGAGGAAATATATACATATCCGAATTCTATATAACGGCCGTCAAATAAAGAGAAAATGTTATAGCAGGCAACATTAATTTACGTAGAATGCTATGAAATTTCAAGACACTACTTTTGTCACTGAAGTGTGTGTAAAAAAAGGTAGAAATGATGATTGAAATAGAATAGGATGACAGAAATGAACGAAGTTGAAGACGAAGATGTTTGTCTAGATGTTCAGGAAAGTTGGTACACTTCTTTGTCAAAAATTGAGGCAAGTAAACCTGAAATATGCTAAGTCTAATTTGTGACGTAATGCAATTTTCTTGTGCAATCATCCTTTCTACCTTTTTTGTACACACTTCAGTGACAAAAGTAGTGTCTTAAAATTTCACAGCATTCTACATAAATTACTGCTGCCTGCTATAACATTTTCTCTTTATTTGACGAACGTTATAGGATTCGGATATGTATATATTGCCTCATTACAGATATTATTATGACAATTAGAAAATTATGTACTACTACTAGTAACGTTTTTACTTTACCTGCGAAATGGTGTTATTTGTATATAAAATAAAGAAAAATCCAAAACAAATTTTTCTATTCATGTTTTAGTTTACATTTTTGTATAAATGTATGTATTTTTACTGCATGATTATTCAATTCTAATCATTGCTTTCAGCTTTAAATCACTGCATTTGAAATCTGTTTGCAGTAAAGTCCCACGTTTTTCTATTTTTTGTTATACAGTTTGAATTTTTCATATTGAATTTTTGTATAACCATTAATTTTTGTACAACTATTAATTCATTGTCATGTATTATCATTCCTTACCATAAAATGTAACAATTTGAAGCAATTATCTTGGAAAGGGTGCATAAGAAACAAATCATTTTTTTTCAGAAAAATAGTATACTTACAATTTACAATGAGAATGCCAGTATGAATTTTTCCTTTGCGGGTCATACTTTCTGAGTATTCAACCGAGGAAAATGTATAAGACTTAAATTGTACAACTGAAAATTTTGTACAACTTTAGTTATATATACTTTTATCCAGAAACGACCCCATTTCGAAATACGAGCTACGGAAGGAGCGTGCCACCTACCTCCTACTCTAAGGGTTAATTACTCAGAAATTATGACCCGCAGAGTAAAAATTCATATAGGCATTCCTATTGTAAATTGTTAAAGCCATTCATCTGTAAAAAAATAATTTTTTTCCGATGCACTGTTTCCAAAATAAACGCCAAACCCCATTTTTTGGGGGTGTTTTGCTCGATTTAAGGTTGGTTTCACCCTTCATTTCGTGTCCAACTTATTTTATGTTATCTACCAATACCTGAGACAATATGTATGGCAAATATTCATTATTTATTTTGAGTTTTTTTATATTTTTTATAAATGTTAAAAAAAAATTGGCAGCCATTTTGAATTTTTACCCTAAAATTTATATTCAGAAACCTCAATATACCTATACACACTATTAAGGATGCCAACTTTTACTTGAGCCGCAAAATTACCGAACCCCCAGTTTTTTCTGTGAGATTTTACAAAAAGTTCATTTAAATCTACCAATTGTTTGTACATTTAACCCGGCATTCAGTGAAACCTACAACTGTAGGGAAAAATCCTTGTTCAATAGATTTTACTGGAGATTAGGTGAAATCTGAATCTACTAAATCCTAAATCTACTAAAAAGACATGTTGTCTGCATTTGTAACGATCATGTTGTAAATTTTACGGATCCTTTTTCTGTGTGCATGGCTTCAATTCAAGACGAGCTTAAACGCTATATTGATCAGGGTGAAATCGTTCAATCAGTTTAAAAACTACTTTCTTTACGCTTTTAATGCACAAGCAGCCATGACCTGTAATATTTTAAATATTTATGACTCCACAAATGGGTTTCATATGGCGAATCGCGGGTCCAATTAACTTTTTACTACACTCTTATAGCTCGACCCAAGACGTGGTGGTATGATGGTCCCATTTTTCTATTTTCTTTCTTTCTTTATATATTGTTGCTTATTTTTGAATTTTTTATGTAGGTTTAAAAAAATTTGTAAATGGTAGAACAATCAAACTATATTCATCACCTTTCCACTTTAAATGTGTCGTGAGAATATTTTAAGATTCTCTGTTATGGATTTATTCGCCAGCTTGTTCTTCGCATAAACTGTCATAATCTCCTTGACAACGTATGCTGTTTATAAAAAACGTAAAGAAAGCATTTTTTTAACTCATTTCTTTATTTTACTAGGATAGGTAAAATGGTAAAAATCCGGAAAAATTGCATTATCCTCATTATTTTGAAGCCAATAATTTTTTTTCTAATCCGGGTGAACAGTAAAAGTTGTATACTATGGTAACATAAGTGTCTATGCAGTATAGACCTCATCAAAAATGCTCTTATGTTCGCACACTTAAGTTAAAGTACCAAACATAAGATAATATTTTTTGATGAGATCTATATTACATAAGTATTTATATAATCAGAGTATACAACTTTGACCATTTGCTCGAATAAGAAAAAAATTATTCGTTTGAAAATAACGATGAACATGAATTTTTAGGTGATTTTGACCTTTGACCACGTTGTGCGAACTAAACGAATTTTTTTTGTTAAAACTTTCAGAAAGTCCTTTTGTATTTTCGATAAGCTTCATACATGCTTCATTTTGAATCAAAAAAATGATCATTTTACATGCGCTTCTCAAACTGAAAAAATTCAGATACTTTTTATCTTGAAGAGACAAAGTTAGAATCTAGCGAACTATTTGAAGAAATCGAAAGTTCGTTCACCTTTAGAAAGAGAAAGAAAGATTATTTCACGAAGAGACACCAAATCAGATGATACTGTATCTTATCGATCTCGAAACTAAAGTAATGAGAGGTCAATGTTCAAAATCTTCTACTGTTCAAAAAGCAACAGAATCTTATCTGATCACTATCATTTTATACCATATGTACTTCCATCCATTTTTTTACAATCTCATCCTAATGAGAAGGTATTGGTTTCATATAAAATTTGACTTATTCGGGTTTCATCAAATATCCACGTTTAGGGACCCCCTGAGTCAGAAAAAACTGTTTTTACGAAGGTGTCCGTCTGTCTGTCCGTCTGTCTGTAGTCTGTAGTGTCGTATAGGCATGATAACTTTCGAAAAATTGATCAGAAGTTACTTGAAATCATCTGAATTCATTTTAAGTCCCTCAATTCTTCTGAAGTCACTTAAAATCTCCTGAAATATCTGAAGTCATTTGAAGTCACGTGAAATCACCTGAATTCATTTGAAGCCACTTGAATACTCCTGAAGTCACTTGAAATCTCCTGAAATATTTCAAGTCATTTTGAATTCACCTGAAGTCACTTGCAATCACTTGAATTCTCCTGAAGTCACTTGAAATCTCCTGAAATATCTTAAGTCATTTTTAATTCACGCATGAAGTCACTTAAATTCTCCTGAAGTCGCTTGAAATCTCCTAAAATCAGTGAAATTTTCTGAAGTCACTGAAATGTCCTAAAGTGTCTTGAAGTCAGAAGTAGGTGTACACACAATCCGCCAAGTTTTCAACCGCTCGTTAGTGTAATTTTTTTGGAAATAGTAGCAAAATAATGTCATCGCTCAACAAAAGTGTCAAATAGTGTCAATATTGTGGTGCGTCTGAGGGCTGCATATCTTTCAATTTTAAATAAATAACTTTAGAAGTAAAAAAGGCTATAAAATTTGAATTAGATAAGCGCAATATAACGGTGGATTGAAATAGAGAGCGAGTAGGTGAAGGGAGTGTAAGTATAAAATAATGATAAAATGCAGCGGCAAGGACGCAAAACGTGCTCGTAACGACAGAGACAACGTCTTGATTAGATGTTTAATTAAATACGAGGCTAATGGCGTTACTGCTTTTTTGGCTCATTAAAATTCCACCGTGCCAGTATGTCGCATGCCTCATCGGACGATCCTTCGGGTGTAGTTTGTCCACCAAAGAATCCTCGTTAGGGATGGGCGATTCTGGAAAAAAAAAGAATCTATTCTCAAATAATAGATTCTTGAATCGAATTTTAAGAAATAAAACTTATTTTACATCGACAATAACATATAATCTATATTTTAGACTTTTTAATTCTTTGAAATATGATGAAATCTCTTAATTTAAGATAGCACTTAAAAAATTCCTAAATCCCCAGAATTGTTTTGAAATCTTATCAAATCTCTTAAAATCTGTTACAATTCTTAATAAATCCTTGGAAATCATTGTCAACCCTTTGAAATATCTGGAATCTCATAAATATCTCTTAAGATATAAGGAAATTATTCAGAATCTCTTGTAGTTCTTTGAAGATGCTTGCAATCATTAGAAATCTCTTGATAAAATTCAAAATTCCTTGAAATCCTTTAACATTACTTCAAATCGCGTAAAATCCTTTAGAATCTAATACAATCTTGAAATCCATCAATCTCCTTCAGAATCGCTTGACATCCACTAAAATCTCTTAAAATGATTCGTAATCCCGTAAAATCCTTTGAAATTTTTGGAAATCTCGCGAAATCCTTTGAAATCGAATTTCTGAAAATCCATTAAAATCCTTTTGAATCCTTTCAAATCTTTAGGAATCCCTTGAATTCATGTTAAATCTAGGCTGCGGCTAGTCGTCCCGCAAAATTGGAGGAGTTGGAAAAGGGGATGGACTATAGTCGTCCCGAAAATTCGGGACGACTAGCCAAGCTTATGAAAAATACTTCACTACTCATCCCGAATTTCGGGACGACGAGACACTCCGTTAAATATAATAATATCTCTTTAAACCCCTCGTAATCTTGTAAATCCATTAAAATCTCTTCAAAATTCCGTAAAATCGTCTGAAATTCTATTTCATGAAGAAATATCTTCTGGTCATCAAAATTGTTTAGCCCAAATAACACTTATAAGATGTCTTCCATATGGGGCAGAATATGTCAAGTGTGCCGACCTAAAATTAATTTTTTTTGTTGATCGGGTTGAAACTTGGCTCAATTCTAGTCCTAGTGGACCTATATATTAATTATATATATATATATTTTTATTTTTTATTTATATATATATTTATATAATATTATTAATTAATTCACCAAACCGCAGGTACTTTTATCAACCAGTTGTCAATATACAGGGGCCTGAAGTTTTCACTCTTTGACGCGTTTCTTCACCTTCACGTTAGTGTAACTTCTTTTAGGATGATTCGACTGGACTTTTATTATGGTGTTTTGGAAAGCTCTTTTCATGTACTTTAAGACTATAATAACGATATATATTTTTTTATGTATTTTTTTTTTTAAATCAAAATTGAAATTGATTTTTTGAAAAAAAAACATATTTCAAAAAAATTTATATTTCAAAGAATAGCTTTTGAAAACTCTTTTAAATTATGTAGTATAAAAACTGGGCCGGAAATATTTTCTTGCTTAAATTTAGACTTTTACACACCCTTCGAGCGTAAGAGTCTGAATTTGACCAAAAAAAAATTTCCGGCTCAGTTTGTATACTACATAATTTAAAAGAGTTTGAAAAAGCTATTCTTTGAGATAGATTTTTTTAAAATTGTTGTTTTTTGCAAAAAATCAATTTCAATTTTGATTTTCAAAAAAAAATAAAAAATACACCAAAATATATATATCGTTATTATTATTATTATTATTATTATTATTATAGATTAGCAGTTCG
>CAKNYM010051915.1:406155-418083 GCA_932195095.1 Andricus curvator | reverse complement strand
TGAGGACGCGCTACGTAGTGGTGATAGGAAACCCACCGAGTAGTATATATCGTTATTATAGTCTTAAAATACATGAAAAGAGCTTTCCAAAACATTATAATAAAAGTCCAATCGGATCATCCTAAAAGAAGTTACACTAACGTGAAGATGAAGAAACGCGTGAAAAAGTGAACAATTCTGGTGGGAAGTGCATTGGAATAATCAATAAATAATACAAGAATATTAAAGGAATTAATGTAACAAGTAGAGAAACTACGAAGGAACTATTTATTTTAAACCACTCATGATCTCATATGAAAGTATACAAAATTAGCGATTCTGCACAAGTAAACTTTATACAGCAAAAATCTGTGAATTATCTTGATATCTTTAAAATCGCTTAAAATTGAATTGAGATCCAATGAAAACCTCTTGGAATCTCTTCAAATCCCTTGATACTTTTGTAAATCTTCTCTCCTTGAATCTTGTAAATTTCTTTGAAATTCTTTGAAATCTTTGAAAATCCTACCAAATTCGTTGAATCCTTTTAAATTTTGTATATCTCTTGAAATTCTATGCAATCTTTAAAAACCTTTGACATTCTTTTAATTCTTTCATATCATTTGAAATTGTTCAAATTCGAGGAAATCCCTTAAAATAAAATTTAATTTTTTCCGAAAAAAAAAACCGCTTAATATCTGTCCAAAAAATTTAGATACCTCGATTTTTATACAGATTACAGTTTAAGTCTTAGCAAAAAAAAATTCTAAAAATAGGGGACTCTGTGCAAAATGGTAAAATTTAGTCAGAAATAATCATTTTTTATCAAGTTAATAACAAAAGAGTAGTGAGGTGTCATCTCCGAAACTAAAGAACGTACGGATATAATTCTTGAAGCAAATTGCAGACTTTTGGCTTCTGAAAACGGTGAAATCCTTCAATCTTTTGGAATTCCTTGAAATACTTTAAAATCCCTTGAAAACTTTAAAATCGCTAGAAATCTGGTCAAATTTAATTCATTTACCAAAGTTTACTAGAAATATGTTGAAATCGTGGGAACTCCTAAAAACTCCTTGAAATCCTTCAGAATGCCTTAAAATCCCTTGACCTATTTGAAAAACATAAAGATCCTCTAAAATCTCTTAAAATGTTTCGAAGTTCCTAAGAAACCGTGGAAATCTTTTTAAATCTCTTGAAAACCAATGAAACCTTTTAAAATTAGTTGAAATATTGGAGAAACCCCTAAAATCCTTTTAAAAGTCTTAAAATCTGTGGAAGCCCCTCGAAATGTGTTAGTATCTTTTTGAATCCCTGTAAATCTTTGATACGTCTGGAAATCTTTAAAATGCCGTGAAATTTTTATGAAATCGGACGAAATCCCTTAAAATCCATGGAAATTCTCTGAAATTCCTTCAAACTCCTTAAAATTTGTCGAAATCCGACGTTAAATAAATAAATATGTAAATAAATAAATCATTCATTTGTACAATCTCTATTTTTTGCATCAACTCTTTCAGTATTTTAACATTCTTTACATTGGAACCTGGATTGAATTACGGTTTCGGACATGGCTTGCATTGTCCTTGATATTGTTTCCAGGGCATCCAAACGTAAACAGACAGGGTCGCGTTGAATGATTTCTGTTGGATTTCGAGGCATGAGGCAACCTGATGCAACTAAAGCGCTGAGAATGCGGCCCTCCCTGCTGTTTGTCACGCTTGACTGAACACATCCTCCCTTCTCGGCCCCGCGGCTCTCTCATCACGAAACCATCGCGGTATCAATTCTCGGAATATAGTGAATCCGAGGTAACTAATTCCAGGTTCCAGTGTATTTCTACAATATTGATTCTCTTATAATGGTTCTCCTAGAATGGCGGAAAAATGATAGGAAATTCATTACAGGAAAATCATTACAGACCTCTACTGAATTACCTACCTGTTTCGTCAGGAGGGATTATGAAGTATTGTAAAAGATTGCATGGGATTGCAAAAGATGGCAGAAAGGATGTACACCATATTGCAGGAGAAATTAACCCCTCCAACATGCCAGATTTGAAATGGATCACGAAATTATGCAACAAACTTAAAAAATGGTTTCGAAACATTTTTTTTACGTTTTAATTTTAAAAATGATACAATTCAAGTTATTACAACTAATTCGAAAGAACGAAAGTAATCAAAGCAACACTTGCTTTACCTTCATTTTTTGTATTTTTGTATTTGTAGTATTTAAATTATTATTACAATTATTACAATCTTATTGATTGCATTATTACATTCTCATCATAATGAGAAATTATTGATTTTATGTGAAAAATGACTTTCGCGGATTCCATCAAATGTCGACGTTTTGAGGCCCCCTGAGTCAGAAAAAATAGTTTTTACGTCGGTGTCTGTCTGTCGTTGTCGTCGTCGTTGTCGTCATCTGTATATCGGATAACTTTTGAAAGACTAATCGGATTGGATTGTGCTTTGGCACACAGTTTCAGGGGGCAAAAAGAAAGATCGAGTTCGTTAACCAGCCATTTTGGCCAACAGTTCTGATATTATCCATGGAAAATTCTTTTTAAAAAATCAAAAATTCCATTTCCCAGCAAAACTATACATTTTTTGTAAGATAGAATAATAATTGAAAAAATGATTCATCTCGAGAAGATCTACCAATTTGCTAGAAAAAGATTTTTGATAACAAGTATGGTTTTTGTTTTATTCGTAAAAAAATGTTATTAAAATAAGTAATTCTGTTTTCGGGCAAAACCATGCAAGACACGAAGAAATGATAACTAACGAAATTATTCATCTCAAAAAAATATAGGGATTTCCTTCAGACTATATTTTCAAAAGATACTTATTGTTTTAATTATAAAAAATGTTATTAAAAATTTTTAAATCCATTTTCCACTTGAACTATGCAACAACAAAAATAGGTGAAAAGGAAATGTTTTTATTTATCTAAAACAAATTTGTTTATATACACTGTGTACAATAAATTCCAAAAAACATATTGTGAAATAAAGAACAAATAATAAAATACATCTGCTTTATTTTGTTCTGTCCAATTGAGCAGTTGCGAACAGAGGAACAATAATTACAAAAAATATCGTTTTGTAAATATTCTAAAAAAACACGAAGGGAAACTTACAATTTTCAATTCGTAAGATTTGAAAGGCTGCGTACTCCAGTTTTGTTTTTAAATCGGTCTTGAGCTGATGTCATAATTTGTTCGTCTAAGTTATATCTACAAATTTGCCTTGATCCATTTTCTTATAGGATGTGTAGTTTTTGATTTAATCGTGAAAAATAACATTACAAATGAACAAGTTAATTTTTTGTAATAACGACTAGAGATTAATGGCAAATAAGGAACGAATATTAAAGTAATCATAAAGAATAAAATTTCTACTTTATTTTGCTATATCTGAATGAGCAGCTCGGAACCGACATACATATATTAATGTAGTATACATTTTATATATTAAAGTTGAACATAATATAGAAAAATTTGCATATTGGTCAAATGTTATTCGAGTGCAAAGCACGAGATACGTGATGAGAATGTGTTCGTTAAAGCCGAAGGAGCTTTAACAAAAGAGAATTCACAATCACCAAATTACTACTGTCGATGATTGCACATTTAATTGTCAAAGATTTTACGTAAATGTAGGGAAGTACAAAGACCGAGCGTGTAGCGCGAGGTAAATCCATTATCGAGCGCGAAGCGCGAGAACCAACAGTCGCGCGCCTTAGGCGCGCTCAAATTTGCGAGCGAAGCGAGCCGCGCGCGATGAGAATGTGCCCGCGCAGCGGGTAGATTTTTTTTATCATTAAACACTTCAGCAGCCATCTATAAATTACGTAACGCAATTTTGCGACTATTTTGACCCCCCCACCCGCCAAGTATCGCTTTTTCCGACTTTTCCCTGTAGTTTTACGCCATTGTGTAACACTAGGCTAGACTCCCCCTCACCCCAAATTGTTACCTAATTTCTGGAAGGCCCCTAAATGAAAACAGTGAAGTCGATTTTCTTAAAATGGCAGATTGGTGTATGTGCCCTTATTCAATGAATAATTAAACTAATCACACGCTCATATCTTGTATCAAATATCGCGGATTTTTTAGTTTTAGTTCACAAAATTAAAGGATTCTAGTTTCTATGAATACGATTGCGATACAAAAATTTTAATTTTATTATAATTCTAAAAAATCGTGAATTATTCTGGAAATTTTCAAATTACTACATGCAACAGAATTAAAATGTGAGAAAATATGGTATGAAATAGTGGTCCTTATTTATAATAGTGTTTTTACGTTAGGATTATTGAAAAGGGAGGGTAAATTTAAATTTTGATGCTATATTTTTCTTTTTCTATAGATTTAAAAGATTTGATGCATAGATATAATTTGCAATTTGTTGCCTACCAAGAAAGTTTGTACGAGTTTTCCACAATTAAATTTTCGTCTCAAGAACTTTAAGAACAGGATCAGAGGAATGTGGTTCAAGGTCGCGAGCCATAAAAATGGAATAAAAAGGGGATAAAAATGAAATGTGGTTGGTAGAGAATTAACAAAGAAGGTTTATGAGAGTGATGATTTTGAATCTCCCTCGTAATAAAGACATAATCGCAAAGACTCTCGGGCTACGGCGTTCAAATGCATTCCCGCCGTCATTCCGACACCATAAATTTAGGAACATAAATTTATTACCAATCTTGTAATTATCGGGCAATTCTGTATGAGAGTTGGCAAAGAAACAAGTAATGATTAAATGTTATACATGACAGGATCACCCTTTGTTTCGGCTTCGATCCCTAAATTGCCTCAAATGTTTAAAAAGAAATAAACGTCACTAAATTTAAAAAAATATTATTTTTCATGTCCAAAAATAAAGGTAACATTAAAATTTTGAAATATTGGATAAATGGATGGTAATAAATAATAATAATAAAAGTGAAACATTGGGATTTCAGAAGCGAATGGTCTCAACATTTGGTCACTTCAAAAATTGAAAACATCCTTTAGATACTTTAAAATCAAACAGGGTGGCCGAAAAACTACATTTTCGAAATTCCCTGACTTTACCCTGATGTTTCCCGGACCAATTTTTTATTTTCTCTAACTATTAATATTGAAAGATCAGCGTTTTAATCTTGTAACATTTTTAACATAGAAGCTTTTATAAACGGTATAAAAAATTTCAGAAATAAATATAAAAATTATATATTCGTCCAAAAGAACGAATTTACGTCAAAACAGTTGAATTTTCAACCAAAAAAGATTACTTTTGAACAAAGTAATTAAATTTTTAACAAAATGGTTAAGATTTCAACCTACAAAGATGAACTTTCATACAAATAGTCGAACTTTCGAACAAAAAAGATTAAACCTTAATCAAAAATAATTGTATTTTCAACCAAATAGTTGAATTTTTAAGCTAAAAAGTCGAATGTTTAAAAAACCGTTGATTTTCAAACCCAAAAAGATAAACTTTCAACAAAAAAGTTCATTTTTGATCAAGAAAGATGAATTTACAACAAGTTTTAAGCAAAAGGGACGAATTTTCAACAAAATAGTTTAACTTCTAATCAATGAGGTGAATTTTGAACAAAATAGTTAAATTTTTAAGTTAAAAAGTCGTATTTTTTAGAAACAAGGTTGAATTTTAAACCCAAAAAGATAAATTTTCAACAATAAAGTTCATTTTTAATCAAGAAAGTTGAATTTTCAACCGAAAAGTTGCATTTTCGAACAAAAAAAAAATTGTTAACCAAACATTTGCATTTAAAACCAAATATTTGCACTTTTGAGCAAAAGAATTTTTAACCAAATGGTTGAATTTTTAATAAAAAAGATTAAACTTTACCAAAGACAGTTGAATTTTCAACAAAATAGTTAAATTCTTAACCAATGAGTTTTGAACGCAAAATGTAATATTTGATATTTCAACCAAAGAAGATGAATTTAAAAAAAAGGCGAATTCGCAACCAAGAAGATTGATTTTTTACCAAAAAGACGAATTTTCAATCAAATAGTTAAATTTTAAATACAAAAGATAAATTTTTAACCAAAAACGGAAATATTACATTGTCACTGAACAAATTAATGTTTAACAAGAAAACAAATTTTCAAGAAAATAGTCAAGTTTTCAATCAAAAAGATGAATTTTACAACAAAAAAAGGAATTCTTAAACAAATAGTAGATTTTTCAGTCTAGAAAGGAAATTCATCTAAACTGTCACCCTAAAATATTAATTTTTAACAAAAAAGTTAATTTTCAACAAAACAGTTGCATTTTTAAACACAAAACAGGAAGTTTGAAACCAAAAAGAATAAAATTAATTATATTTAAAAAAACGAGTTTTAAACAAAATAATTACATTTTCAACCAAAGAAATGAACCTTCAACCAAAAAAATGAATTTTTAACAAAGAAGTGCAACTTTTGCACAAGTAGTTGAATGTTCAATTTAAAAAGATCAATTTTGAACAAAATAGTTAAACTTTGAATCAACGAGATGAATTTTTAACTGAAATGATGAATGTTCAAATGGAATAGATAAATTTGAAATTAAAAAAATTAATTTTCAGCCAAAAAAACAACAAATTTTCAACCAAAGAGATGAATTCTGTACTAAAATGATTAATCTTTAACAACAAAATTAATTTTCAACAAACAACGCATTTTCAACAAATTTTTAACTAAAATGATAAAAACTTCCGACAAAAAAATACAAATTTTTAACCAAAAACCTCGAGCCTTGAACCAAGTAATTCAAGTTCCAAACAAAAAATATGAATTTCTAATGAATAATAATGTATCAGTAAAATAGTTGCGTTTTCAACCCAAAAAGACGAATTTTCAACAATGAAGTATGACTTTTCAGCAAAATTGTTGAATTTTCAACCCAGTAATAAAATTTTGTACCAACAATTTAATATGTTCAGAAGGAAGCATCTGTAAGAAAAAAAAATATAAATAAAAAGGTTGCATCTAGTCGTCCCGAAAAATTAGGGGAGTTGGAAAAGAGAATGGACTAGTCCCGAATTTTCGGGACGACTAGCCAAGCTTATGAAAAATATTGGACTAGTCATCCCGAATTTCGGGACGACGAGATACTTCGAAATAAAATACATGCGAAATAAATTGTTGACAAGAATATTACATCAGGGTACCCAGAAACCTCATTTTCAAAATTCCCTAATTTTTCCCTGACAAATTTTTTATTTTTCCTGACCATAGATATTCAAAGACCAGAATCTTATTCTTGTAACATTTTTAATACAGAATTCATTATAAATGGAGTAATACAATTTCGAATTAAAATTTTTCAATTTTCAATTTAGTAATGTGAGGAAGGAGGTATTGATTTTTTAGATTGATCTAGAACTCTCGTGTTATTTGTTTAAATGACACGTTTGTCCCGCAACACTGATCCGACCCAGGTTGCTGGGCAATCTCTCTAGCGATCACCCCAAGTGAAGAGCCTCATAAAGTCGTCAGGTGAAGCTCCTCACTCGGGCCCATTAGTATCCAAGGTCTTTTGTTTCAGGCGTCATTCACTCTACTGACACTCTTTTTATAAACTATTTGTCGCCACACTTTTCTGTCCTGGCATACTTCTCTAGCTTCTTTCACGTCCATGCATTTTTTCATGCAAACTCCTGTGTTTCTATGGCTTCTTATGTCCCTTCAAAACTTTACCTTTATACACTTGTTTCGTCAGTCGTTCATCTTTAATTCCTTCAAGTATCCTTCATAATTATTTAAATTGCCGCTTATAGAAATTCCCTGACTTTTGCTAGATTTTTTTTCAGAATCCTTCACTTTTCCCTGACCAATAAAATTCCCTGACTTTTTCCTGATTTCCAGGTTTTCCCTGACCTACGGCCATCCTGTTAAAGAATTTTTAACATTTCGAAATTGAAAGTATTTACATTTCAACACTTCAGAATTCAAAACCTCCAGTCTTGAACGGCCGAACATTTTTATTTTTTTATTTAAATTCTTTCGAGTCGGAAACAAAGGAATAATACCATGTAAGAAAGTACCTAGAATCTTGAATTATTATTCCTTGATAGAAAAACAAAAAAAGTTAACGCCGAGCCAAATTCAAATAGCCTGCGAATTACAAGCCGATGATGCAGCTTCACGGGGTGTCTGCACGAAATCGGTGTTAACGTCTAAATGGATTTATTTTCAAACCTGAGGTTTATTTTTCTGGGTTTCCTCTTCTGCACCTGAATTGTCGAGTCAGTGTTTCTCAGAGGTTTCTCCAAAATTACATGGTTCTTGCAAGTCATTCGAACTCCCTAAACCAAGAAAATGATAAATCTCCCTCTTTTTTCATTTGGTTATTTTTGTCTCTAATGATCTTAATTTTTAAAAAAATAAAGAATTTCTCCTAATAGAGTCACAAAGGACATCAGGTAGTGTGGCCGCGAAACTTCATTTTCAAAATTCCCTGATTTTTCCCTAATACTTTATTTTCCCTGACCATTAATATTTATAGTCCGAAATTCTAATCCTGTAAACATTTTTAATATAGAATCTATTATAAATGTAATAAAACAATTTTAAATTTAATTTTTTTATTTCTTATTCTCTGGGCTGCCACGGCCTAATTTACTTGAAAAAAGTGACTTACATATTTAAATAGAAAATGTGACCAAAAGTGACTAATTTCTAACCCTAAAAGTCACTAATATGCATTAATAATGTGAGTAATGTTCTTTTGAATTTAAAAGAATTCAAAATAATTCAATTTATAAGACTTCAAACAAATTCAAGTTGAATTCAAAAGAATTCAAATGATTTTTAAAAAATCCATAGGATTGAGTAGAATTGAGTGAATTCAAATGAACTGTCAAAAATATTTGAAAATGTCTTCAAATCTTTTAAACCCTACCAAATCCCTTACTTCTTGTGAATAAATGCCTTAAAATCTATAAAATATTATAAAATACCGTGAAATTCTATGAAATTTAATTATATCAAATTTCCTGAACCCTGGAAAATTGATTGAAATACCTTGAGAGGTTTAAAAAAGACCGCATGACCATTTTTTCAAATCCCTTTAAACTATTAAAACCCTTTGAAATTCCTTGAATTTTTTTAATCTTTTGAAATTCCCTAAAACATTTTAA
Organism: Andricus curvator; assembly: GCA_932195095.1. Taxonomy (NCBI): domain Eukaryota; kingdom Metazoa; phylum Arthropoda; class Insecta; order Hymenoptera; family Cynipidae; genus Andricus; species Andricus curvator. The sequence continues at coordinate 408,961 of CAKNYM010051915.1, read as the reverse complement.
ATCATTTGATATCTTTTAAAATCCCTTGATATTTTTTAAAGGTCTTGAAAATTCCTTGCAATTTTTATGAATAACATCAATTCTTTCAAATCCATTGGAATCACTTCAAATTATTGAAATCTATTGAATATACTGTAAGATATTTCAAATCGTTTAAGATCTTTTGAAATCCCGGGAAATTTTTTAAATCTCTTAAAAATTCCTCGAAATTAAAAAAAAATATCCTATAATCTTTAAAATTCTTTGAAATCCCTTCAAATTATTGAAATTAATTGAAGATTCCTTGAAATCTTTTAAAATATTCTTAAATCTTTAAAATTATTTAAAATCTTTGGTAATATCTTGAAATATTTGAAATCCTACGAAAGCCCTTAATTCTTGTCAATAAATTCCTTGTAATCCATTCAAATATTTTAAAATCCCGAGAATTTACATGAAATCTGATTATGTTTCCTGAAATGCTGGAAAAACTATTAAAATACCATGAGAGCTTTTGAAATCTCTTAAAATCAGTGAAATCCTCTGAAATCTTATGAAATCGCTTAAAAGCTTTTAAAATATCCTCGAACCTTGTACATCCTATAAAATCGTTCCATAGTAGTATACCATTAAGCCATTTCTCTTTCAGGGTAGGCGTGACACTACCCGATTCGGGTAGTGTTTCTAGGTGGATAGTTTCTTGTAGTAAATAACTACAAGTGTGGGCTCACCATGTCCACGATGTGCCAACAGCACTCAGTTTTCTCGAATGGTCACCCATCCAAGTACTAACCGCGCCCAACGCTGCTTAACTTCAGTGATCTGACGAGAACTGGTTTTTTCAGCGTGGTAAACCTAAAATACTTCAAATTCTTTGAAATCTTTTGAAATCCCTTGAAATTTTTCAGAGCTCTTAAAAAATCCTTGGAATTTAAGAAAAATACCCTAAAATCTTTTAAATTCTTTGAAATCCCATCACATGATTGAAATCAATTGAAAATTCCTTGAAATATTTTGAAAAATCCTTAAATCTTTAAAATTCTTTAAAATCTTTAGTAATAACTTGAAATATTGGAAAATTTTTGAAATCCTACGAAAACCCTCAATTCTTATGAATAAATTCTTTCAAATCCATTACAATTTTCTAAAATCTCGTGAAATTACATGAAGTCTGATACTTTATAAAATCCTGGAAATTTTATTATTTGAAATCTCTCAAAATCACTAAAATCCTCTGAAATCTTATAAAATCCCTTAAAATCTTTTAAAATATCCTAAAACCTTGTAGGTCCTATAAAATTGTTCCATAAATACCCTAAAATATTTTTAATCCTTTGAAATCTTGTCAAATACTTTGAAGCCTTTTGAAGACTTCGAAAATTCATTGAAATTTTTTAAAAATACCTTGAAATCTTTAAAATCCTTTTGAATACCTTCAAATTATTAAAATATATTAAAAATACTATAAGATATTTCAAATCCTTCAAAAAATTTTGGAAATCCTTGAAAAGTTTGTAGAGCTCTCAAAAATTCCACGGCTTTTTAAAAAATGTCCTAAAATCTTGAAAATTCTTTCAAATTATTCAAATCAATGGAAAATTCCCCGAAATCTTCTCAAATATCCTAAAATCTTTAAAATTCTTTAAAAGCTTTGGTACTACCTTGAATTATTTAAAAACATTTGAAATCCTACAAAATCCCTTAATTCTTGTGAATAAATTCCTTGCAATCTATTAAAAAATTTTAAAACCCCTTAAAATCATTGAAATCATTGTAAATCTTATAAAATCTCTTGAAATCTTTTCAAATATCCTGAAATCTTAAAAATCCTTTGGAATACCTTCAAATTGTTGAAATCCATTAAAAATTCTTTGGAATATTTTAAAATAGCCTAAAAGATTTCAAAAGAATTAAAGAAAATTCAGAAATAGGTATAGACTTGAATTAAATAGTGATTAACCCATGGGTTAAATTATTAAAAAGAAATACTAGAAGTGATCTTTTCATTTTGAATTTACCTTAATAACTTGACAGTTACCTAAAGTGCTTCTTACAGGAATTCCCTGGCTTTAGCCATCTTTTCTGTCAAAATCCCTGACCTTTTCTTCACTTTCCCTGACCAAAAAAATTCCCTGACTTTTCCGTGATTTCCAGGTTTTCCCTTTTGACCAGATACGTTTCCGTGAATTTTCTATTGCCATCTATTACTAACATTTTTATGCACATTTTTTTTCTCTTAGTGATCAAATTACTGTGTTTCCTGGCTTGTAAAGTTGTAAACGTTGACATATCTAGTTCGATGAGGACACGTTACTAATATCGAGCAAATGAACAGATTTGTGGTATCTGGAACCAAAGAAGTTTCTCGAGACCGCAGCCTTTTGCTTCCTGTTCCAAGGTTAGCGCAATACCAGCGATTTTACGGTGATTTATTTTTGGTATCGATTGAATCAATTGACACCTGAGACCATGAGGAAGCCGATTCCGATTCGATCCTCATAACGGTTTAATTTATGCTTCCTTTATTCAACCTGTTTCAGAACGGAAAAGAACAGCTGTGCTAAAAGCATTTAGATTTCACCGCTTCAAAATTTAACAGTTAAAGAAAATTCTTGAATACTATAATTCGGTTCCTTTGAAAATTACACAAATTAATCTAACTTGAAACCAAAGATATACAGAAATTAAACAACTTCAGATTTAAACTTAAAAATTTCAAATATATTTATTTACTTCAAGCAAAAAAGACGACTTTTCTACCATAAAAGATGAATTTTCAACCAAAAAAGATTAATTAAAAAAAAAATAGTTGAATTTTCAGCAATAT
>CAKNYM010051915.1:395296-406055 GCA_932195095.1 Andricus curvator | reverse complement strand
TGAATTTTTAACCTATCAAGATGAATTTTCAAACAAATGGTCAAATTTTCAAGCAAAAAAGAATAAACATCAACCAAGAACAGTTGCATTTTCAACCAAATAATTGAATTTTGTAGAAGACAGTTAAATTTTCAACAAAAAATATCAAATTTCAATCCAAAAGATCGAATTTTCTACCCAAATAGTCGAATGTTAAAAAAAAGGTTAAATTGTCGATCCAAAAAGATGATTTCTTAACAAAGTTCTACAATTTTCAAGAAAATAATTAAATTTTTAACAAAATAGTTGAATTTTTAAAGAAATAGCTGAAATTCTTACCAAATGATCGAATTTTGAATCAAAAAGATTAAACTTTAACCAAAAACAGTTGCATTTTAAAACAAATTAGTGTAAATTTCAGGCAAAAAGACGATTTTTTTAGAAGACAGTTTAATGTTTAATCTGAAAATTTAAATTTTCAACAAAAAGATAAATTACCAACGAAAAATGTAATAGTAGATATTAGAATTAAAAAAAAAAAATTCAACCAGTTTTATTTTCAACCTCCAAAGTTGAATTCTCAACATAAAAGATAATAGTTAATATTTCAACCAAATAAGATGAAATTTCTACAAAAAGAGATGAATTTTAAAATCAAATGGTCAAAACAGTTTGAACTTGTAACCAAATAGTTGTATTTTTAACCTAAAAAGATGAATTCTTAACAAAAAGTGTGATAGTTGATATTTCAACCAAAAAAGATGAAATATCCACAAAGAGAGATGAATTTTAAAACCTAAAATACGAATCTTCAACCAAGAAGATTAATTGTCTATAAAAAAGACGAATTTTCAATTATAAAAGATAAATTTTTAACCAAAAATGGAAAAGTTAAATTTTCATTAAAAAAATTAATTTTCAAAAAAAAAAAAAATGATAATTTTTGAACAAAATAGTCATATTTTCAACCGAAGAGATTAATTTTCAAGACAAAAAAGACGAATTTTAAACAAATAAAGATTTTTCAGTTAAGAAAAAATAAAAGATCAGTTTTAATCCAAAAACGGAAGTTACATTTGTAGTTTAAAACGTTAATTTGAAACCAGAAAAAAAAAACACAAACAATTTTTCAACGTATGTAATACTTAAATTTTCAATTAAAGAGATGAATTTTCAACTAAAATTATGAATCCTCAACCAATGAAGATTAATTTTCAACCAAACAGATGAATTTTTATCCAAGGAAGATGACATTTCTACTAAAATAGATGAATTTTTAAACCAAAAAGAAGAATTTTCAAGAAAAAAAATAGTTGAATTTTCAATCAAAAGAGATTTTAGTTGAATTTTCAACACGAAAATATGGATTTTAAGCAAAAAGTTAATTTTCTACCAAAACAATTAAATTTTCAACCCCAAAAGACGAATTTTCAACAGAACAGTTTAATTTTCAACATAGAAGGATTACTTTGTAACTGAATTGTTAAATTTCTAATAAAAAAAAATGTCACTAAAAATATAATCTTCAGAAGAAAGCAACTGGAAAAAAAGAAATAGAAGTAGAAATAAAAGACAAATAAATTACTGACCAGAAGATTGTATTAGGGTGACCAATTTTTTATTTTCCCTGATTGATAATCAAACACTTAATCTTGTAAGATTTCAGCAATGAATCTTTTAAAAACGGAATAAGGCAATTTCAAATTAAAATTTTCATACTGATTATCCTTGATAGTTATTTAAAGTACCTAATATATAGAAATTCCATGAATTTTGCGAGATTTTTTTCATAATCCCTGACTTTTTCCTGACCTATGGCTACACTGATATATTTCAATGCGTTACTCAAGCAATAACATTTTTTAATTATTTATCATTTTAATTACATCGAGTACAATTAAATTGTACAATATTATCTCGGTTGGCACTTAAAGCTTGGAAACGAAGATTTATTCTACTGATTTCTTCAGTAGTAAATTAATTTTACCATCGACTTAATAAAGCTACCATTCAACAGCTCATAACAGTAAATTATTTTTGCAATTTGGTATTATGTTTATAAAATAAAGAGTCAAATTTTCGCTGATCTCATGAAATTTAATAGACGCATTATTCATTAATTATATCAGGCTTGGTGTAACAGAGTGAGATGTTATTTTATTAAGCTGTATAAAATAATTCTTTGGTTACAGCTATATTCACGTAACTAATTTGTCTTAATGGCACTTTCGACGATATTTCAGTGGCGCCAGTTTTACGATAATTCTGCTCAGGGCTTTACAACTTTTATTATCCATTTCTTTTTATTTATTTCTCTTTCTCTCGTTGAATTTATTTTAGTGTAAGAAACTGTTTCTGTATTCCTCAGTTGTGTCCAGTAGATGGATAATGCGCTTCCGGGACTTTTAAAGGAAAACATAAACCAGAATCTCCTTTTAAAATAAATTTAATATTTTCCGAAGAAAGGACCTTTTTTAAATTGTTTATTTCAAATCATGAATTTTTGTTTTAAATATAAAGTCTTTAAAGATACTTGAAGTTTTAAAGGAATGGAATCTTAATTTATTATTAAATTATATTTATAGAGCTTCTTCAATATTCATGTAACCGTTCTATTTTGATAAGCCATAATTTAAATAATTGAAAAAAATTAATGAAATATGCGGAAATATCGAGACCGATTTCAAGGAAAAAATCATTAATCTGCAATTGAAATAAAATCATAATTGATAAAGTACCAGAAGTAATTAAAATGCAATGATGAAGGTGATTTGTTAATTTCCGTATTACAAGGATCTTAATTAGTGAATGCAAATAAAATCATGACGAATGGATTCAATCGTTTAATCTGTAATAAATCACTGAGCCAACGTCTGCTTTCTTTTGATTATTAAACATGAGGATATATGAATATTCAAAACTCTTCATGGATTTTTTTAATTGATTCGACGCAAACCTTAAGTCTTTATTATAATAGAAGCTAAGAATAATTTTTACAATTTTAATATTTAGGAAATTAAAATCGTCAAAAAGCTTCGAATTTTGATAGTTTGAATAAATAAAACATTGAACCTTCGAGAATTGAAAAGTGACGTTTCCGTGATTTTAATTTTAATAGAAATCCAAGCTTTGAACCATTTTTCAACTTATTTAAAGTAGTTTCGTTGTATTTAAATAAATAACAAATATTGTCGCCTAAAAAAGTCTCCTAAGTCGATTTTGCAACAAAAAACCACATCCTTTTATTGACAAGTAGTCAAGTTATGAATTTGTTTATAAAATTGTATATAAAAGAAACAATTCTTATTTGTTGATAACATATCATGGACGACGGATTTTTTCAAGTTGTCTAACATTTATTTCGTTGAAAGAACAAAATCTGCCGGTTGAAAATTGACGAAAATCTGTATTTTTTTATCAAATTTATTTAGAAAATTAACAATTATTATCAGGTATTAAAAAATCGTATATATTATGTATTGACGACAAATTTTTTTATCAATTTTGTGAAAGAGCCTGAAATGTCTAAGAAATGCTACTTTTTATTGAATTTGTTCATAACATTAACAATTACTTTGGATTTTTTAAGACGGTAGATAAGCATTGTTTTTACATATATCCCGAACAACAAATGGAAAAATTAAGTCTTCAAGTATTTTTAATCTTGAAGTATCACTTTCACTCATTAATTTATTAATATAAGAATAACATTTTTTTTTTAATGTTCTAGCCTGCTGAATATTATATATTAGGTATGCATTAACTGAATTAATTATGTTTTGCATAAATATAAGTAGTTGCGAAAAAATCGAATCGTCTATAAGAAAAATTTCAACTTTGTTGTTAAATAAAAAAAATTCATTTAAAAAATTCAAAAATCGCTTAAATCCCATAAAATTTATAAACTCTAGACTAATTTGTCCAGAAAAACTTTTTTCTTCCTTTGTGCACCGCACAGTGGGAAAAAAGAAAACCAGTGTGTGGCAGTGGGGCCACATGTCAGAAGTGAATCTTTGATGATCAACTTTGAAATTTTTCGTAAGGAATCATCGTGAGTTTTGAGGAGGTTGCACAGTAAGAGAGTGCAGAGAGAGAGAGAAAGAAGAGAGAGAGAGAGAGAGAGAAAGAGAGAGAGATAGCATATACATGCTTTGGTAGCGTGGCAGTAGTGGGGATATTGAAGAGAAGTCTTTGAAGCGATTGCGAATCGCCGCACAAGAGGGAGATGCGAATAGAGAGAGAAGGTATAGACTGTAAAAAGTATACTTGTAAAAGAGAGACAGAGAAATATCCTTTCGTGCGGTCGGTCGTTTTTTTCAATTCACTCCCGCCCCAAACAATTTTCACTTCAAGAATGACTTTTTTTGTAAAAAATAACGTACATCCGACAAATATTGACCAATTTGGATGTAACAAATTTGAAAAAATTGTGATAAAATTTCCCAGAGAGTTGTTGAGCCTAATTGTTTTTTAGTTTTCCAATTTGTTTAGAAATAAAGAAATATGACAAAAAAATGCCAATATTTTCTATTTGACGTTTCCGGTGCTCGTAAATAATAGGGAAATGGTTACAGTCGCCTACGTTCCATAGAGTCACATTAGCTGAAGATTTTTTGTTATGATAAACAGAAAAATTTGTATCCAGAAATTATTTGTTAAAAATGTGTTTTCAACAATTTTCAATAAAAAATAAATTAAAAAAATCGTTTTTTTGAATGTCAGTATTTTCAAATGGGAACTTCATGATGACTTCAGTAACATTCAGAATAAGTTGATCAATTGTACGATTTTTCAAAACAAATTTAATAAACAATTGCACAATTGCGTCATTTTTCAAAGGAATTTTTTTTTCAATTTCACTTCCTTTAATTGGGAATTCCATGATTATTTCAGCCACTAATATATGGATCAAATATTTAGATTGAGACAGATCACAGAAAAAAGTTTGGGAGTAAGGAAAAAAGTCTCCTAGAAAAAGCGTTTGACAAGGTGGATAGAAGTAAACTTTGTGAAGTCCTGAAAGAGTACGGAGTCAATGAATGTCTCCTACAAAGCTATAAGAACAATATAATATACAGGTAGCACAGCGAGTATAAGGGCAAATAGGAAACTGAGTGACTCATGACTATTCATTATATTCATGGACAAGCGTCTAAGAATGGCCCTCTTCGACGATGAAGCTGTAGATCTCGAGACAGTGAGGGTACGTGGGTTAGCTTTCGCAGATGATAAGATTGTTATGGCAGAGTCAATCGAAGGCTTGCAGAGAATGTTTAGCAGATTGAATACTAGAATGAAGAAAATGGGCCTTAAAATTAACGTGAATAAAATAAAAATGATTTTATTCGAAGAAAAGTGTAAGAAAACAGTATGCAACATTGCATTAGACGATGAGAGGATAGAACAAGTTGTTAAGGACATGTATCTTGGTTGTTTTCTACTGACGGAAAGATCGATGAAGAGATAACCAGGTGTATAAACGAGGGTAGTGAGGTTATCGGCAGTGTGGGAACCATTACCAGAAGTAAACATATAACAAATAAAGTTAAAATTGCAATATATAATTCTATACTTGCACCCACTGTGCTGTACGGTAGCGAGACGTGAACATACCAAGAATAGGATAAGAGTGAAGTTAACGCGGTTGGCATGCAATTCCTGCGGAATATGTGCGGTAAAACGCTAATGGAGAAAGTCCGTAATGAGAAGATTCTCAAAGAATGTTGTGTAGAGGAAACAGTGTTTGACAAGAGTGAAAGAAATTTGTTGAGATGGTTCGGGCATGTCGGAAGAATGAAAGAAGAACGACTGACGAAACAAGTATATTTAGGTAAAGTGAATGGTAGCGCACCCAGCTGCAGACCGAGGAAAGGTCGATGAGAATGTGTCAATGAGGCACCAAGTCGAAAAGATGTAAAAAGCCATAGAAACACAAGAGCTTGCATGAGCAAATGTATGGACGTAAAGAAACCTAAAGTTGTATGCCAGGACAGAAAAGTGTGGCGAAAAATAGTTTATCAGAAATGTGTGATGAAGAATGTCATTGGAGGTAGAGACACCTGAAACGAAAGAACTTGGAAACTAATGGGCCCGCGTGGAGAGCTTTACTTGGTGGATGTGATTATAGTAAAGAGTATGGATCTTACTATGTAATCATCAGCAAGCTTGCGTATATTTACGTGAGCTATGACACATGGTGACTCTGTGAAGCTCTTCGCCGAAAGGCTTAATGATATAATAATAATAAAATTGTTTGGACGGCTTTGTTGACCGTTCCAAGTGAAATCATCTTATTCTCCCGCGATGGGGGATAGTTGCGAATTAACCGATAGGATAGAGGATATAATGATCTCCCGCATAAATTTAGCGGGACGATGAGTAAATTTCACGAAATTCAAACATGATGAATGCACCGCGCTTACTTTGGAACAGGTCCACGGTCCACGTATGCGCACCCAGAGGCCAGTAAGACATGCTCCGTCAAATTCAGAGAGAAAATCCCCAACGCCTTTCGACGTTTGACATATGTGCTGGCTCGCACCTGCCGGCAAATATTTGCCACGCGAACGTGTTCATCGCCTTATGCCTATGTTTTCTGCTCGTTAGGAAGCCGCGTTGTTGATTAATGATCGTTTTATCAGGAAAAACACCGGTATTGTAATGTATTTCGAATCTGACCCAGTTTCTTTCTTACTCAACACCAAATATCTTTCCCCAATAATAGATTTAATGCTTTCACGATGATTCATAATTATAAACGAAGCTGTTTCGGGTTTCAATCGTGTACAAAACTACGAATCTTGTCGACGTTTCGTGAACATTGCAGTTCACTTCTTCAGGGCTAACCTGAAACTGAAGTTTCAGGTTATGTTGTTCTTATATATACTCTCTACGATGCCTGTGATTGGCCAGAGCGCCCCACCGTGGGGACACGTCGAACTTGATTGGCCAATCAAGTCTTTTTTTAAAAACCCAATCTCTGATACAATCGATATTATTAAATCCTTTGCAAACTTCCCCTCTGATCTCATACCTTTGATAGAACACTGTCTCAATCATACTTACTTCTCTCTCAATAACCAATTCTACGAAAAAACCTCAGGAGCAGCAATGGGATCTCCAATCTCACCTGTAATGGCCATACTCTTTATGGAACATCTAAAAACTAAAATCTTCAACCAATCCAAGCTTATACCGGAATTTTGGTGCCGTTACGTTGAAGACACTTTTGTCATCTGGAGACATAGACTAGATGAACTGCACAAGTTTTCTGATTTCAGCAATCGATTACATCCTAATATCCAGTTCACCATGGAAATTTAACAAAACGGAAAATTTCCTTTCTTGGACGTAATAGTTTACAAAAGATCTGATAATACATTCGGACATGAAGTTTACAGAAAACCCACCCATAGAAATAGATACCTACATGCCTCCTCTGCCCACCACTCATCTCAAAAGTAACCGGTCATCAACTCCCTTGTATACAGAGCTGTCTCCATGACAGATAAAGATAACTTACAAAAGGCACTACAAAACGTTAAACAAATCCCAATACAGAACGATTACGCAAACAAACAAATTCATAAAGCAATAAGAAAATAAACTCAAAAAAACAAGTCAACACAACCTACTAAAGAAAGAGTGAGAAAAACTACCACCATCCTACCCTGCGTACAAGGTATCACAGAACAAATAGGAAGAATTCTCAACAAACACAACATTAAAACCATATTTAAACCACCTGCGAAAATATGACAACTTCTAAACATGCCTAAAGATAAAAAAGTACCTCTCAGTGATCCGGGAGTATATAAAATCCCTTGCTCTTGTGGCAAAGTCTAGATTGGAGAAACCGGGAGAGCGGTGAGCCAACGTATAAAGGAAGATGAGAGTAAAGTCAGGCTAAAACACTTTACGCAATCAGCACTAGCTGAGCATCATATAAAAACAGGACATAGCATTTTATTTGACAAAATAACCGTCATCGTAAAAACATACAATATTTTTTCAAGAAAACATATAGAAGCAATTGAAATCTTAAAACACCCTAATAACATCAATAGGGACAATGGATGGCCCATCAAGTTCGACCAGTCCCCACGGTGAGACGCTCTGGCCAATTACAGGCATCGTGGAGAATATATACAAGAACAACATAACCTGAAACTTCAGTTTCAGGTTAGCCCTGAAGAAGTGAACTGCAATGTTCACTAAAAACTTCGGCAAGATTCGTAGTTTTGCACATGATTGAAACCCGAAACAAATTCTTTTGTAATCTTTCCCCAATGTCCATCTGATTTAAGTTTTCTACAAGCACCGATTATGAATTTTCTGATGGATAGACCACTTTCAGTTTACGTCTTCGAGGAATATATTCTCCAAGAATACTTCGGAATACTTGAGGATACATCGGAAAATACTTATGCAAAGAGAGTACAAGAGTGAAAAGTGTGAGGTAAGAATGCAAATACAAGGTCTGTCCGGAAAGTATCCGTCCTTGTGCTTCAACTTTGTACCTAGTTGTTCTACTTTCAAAAATAGGTACTTACGATTTAGGGGGGACATCTGTGAGGTTCCCTACTAAGCGACATAGACCTGCGAATGTTTAGTCGACTAGTGTACGCAGTTGCGTAAACGTCTAACCCCGTACGCGTCGCATTTCAGGAAAACGGAACGCACCGAACAAAGAGTGTGCATTTAATTTTGCCAAAAACTTTGCCATTCATGTTCGGAAGTCATCGTTATGGTTCGGAAAGTGTATGGTGATGAGTCTACGAGTGAGACTCAAATCGAAGAGTAGTTGAGGTGATTTAACAGTGGTCGTACTTCAGTCGCCAAAACACCTCAAAATATGGAACCCTCGATGGAACCAGTGCGAGTATTGATTAATGGGAATTATCTTTCAATAGTGAGAGAGTTAGAGGAAGACCTCAGGATTCCAAAAAACTATTGTTTCGGAAATTTTAAGCCAAGATTTGAGGATGAACCACGTGGCTGCAAAGTTCGTTCCACGGCTGCTGGCGGAAGACCAGGAGAATTGTTGAGTGGAAGTCGCTCAGAACAATTTGGAATCAATCAGAAACATACCAGAAATGTTCAAAAAAGTAATTAATGTGAATGAGTCATGGGTTTAGGACTGTGACCCTGAGACAAAGGCCCAATCTTCGCAGTGGAAGACACCCAAGTAGAAGCCGCCCCATTTGTCCCCATTTCAAATAGGGCAGTAGTCAGAATCTCACTAGAACAATTGGACTAGTAAGTTCTAATCAGGACCCTTTAAGGCACTGCTAAGATTTTTTATTCCTTATGACCTTGTATTTGAGCCAGGCTTTAGTTGGTTCCTGATTTAGAAGAAAGAACCAAAAAATTCTAGTCAGGCACTGGTCGGGCCTTAGTCAGCATACCCCAGACAAACTTTCTGAAGATGCCGGTGCAGTATATATGATGTAGTGCCATCTTCAGAAGTTTGTATGCACTAAATTAGGCTTTAGTAAACAGGCGAATAGCTGCCCCAACAGCACGTGACAGCAAACTGAAATTTATTTTCATCTGAAGCATCCGAGTGTTTAACAATTATAAACACGTGTTTTTATTGAGAATAACACCACGTAAATTTTTATTAAATGAAGTTCAAGTAGTAGTTTTGTTAAATTCTATTTATTATAATACTGAATGGGGTGTGTGAATATAACCAAAAAAATTCAGGTAATTTATTTTTTCACCTTTCACAATAACTTTACTTTGTTTAAAATCAAGATGAAATTGTTTTTAATACGTAAAATATAAGGAAAACAGTTAAGTTTGTGATGTGTATGTGAAACCCAGTGAAAAATAATTAAAATAATCATTGGCACATTAGAGTGCAAATGTTCAATATTCAAATGTTGTGTGATATAAATATTAAATATATTTGCAAAAAACGGGTTTTAATTAACGAAATATAAACCTCTGAAATTATTGGTATAAAATTGGTGTGTATTTAAATATTCTTATTCATTTTGTTGTTGACAAATCGTTTGTCACATATATTTATATCATAGCTGAATGATGAACGTACCGGAAAACAGAGAGGGTCTAGACGGGCGGTTGAAGGGTATTCTTGTTAGGACCTTATTAGAAGTTCTAGATAGAGCCTGGCTAAAACAGCGTTACAGATCTAGTTTGGCCCTCCCTATTTTTCCCGATCAGCGCCCGATCAGAAATAGGGAAAACTAGCCGGGTCCTTCCAAACCCCGATCGAAATTTTTACATGGGCACCTGGATATCCGAGAACGAAGAAAGCGCGCCAGAGTCGGAGCAGCATCAAGGCAATGCTCACTGTTTTCTTCGACCAGGAAGGTGTTGCACAGTGAATACACTTCATGGAGCGTATTCATGGTCGGGCGGTAAGAAGAAGTAAGTATAAATAACAAAGAAGTTTTGAACCGATTACATGACGAAGTAAGAAGGAAGCCGTTTTATTAGTGAAAAAATGGCAATTGGGTCCTTCACCACGACAACGCACCTGCTCATTCATCGCAGCTTATTCAGCAATTTCTGGTGAAACACGGTCTTACACAACTTCGGCAGCCCCCACACAGCCCTAACCTCCCTCCCTCTGATTTCTGGCTGTTTCTCAAATTGAAGTATCCACTAAAAGGAAAACAATTTGAAGACGTAATAGTGGAGGCAGCGTAGACCAAAAAAGTATGTTATCTCACATTGGTCTGAAAAAGCTCGGATTTGAATAATTTTTTTTCTGAAATGTTCTAAATTGGAAGTACTAAAAGGTTTATAG
>CAKNYM010051915.1:370421-382371 GCA_932195095.1 Andricus curvator | reverse complement strand
TTCGATCGGGTCTTTTTTCTTTTAGCTGAGATCGAGTGAAAGCATTTGCTGGGTGCCCTTAAGACTCAAGAGAGTCAATAGCGTGAGAGCTCGCAAACTAGGCGCCATTGGCTCGGGTATTTGGAGACAGAGGGGTCACAATTACGAATATAAACATCTGACGACCGCGATCTTTATGGTGGTACGAAGTTAGGAGACACCACCTAGTTGCCAAGAATGTCACGTCCGCAGCATCCGCCTTGGCAGTGCCAACTGCTGGTATCGTGACCCATGATACACTGGATTCTAGTTGCTAAATGCTAAATGCTACTCCTCTCAATCCCTCTCTATTCCTCTCTCGACTCTCCACCCGAGAAGACCGGCGAGTTGCGTAATCCAGTAAACATACCTAGAGAAATTAGTGAGATCTTGCAGACTTCTAAAGAATGAAGGTGGAAGAGAACGATGTCTTCGTTTCGTTAACAGTGATAGAATGGCGTTATGCATCAACCTGATATTCGAATTTGTCGCAATTTGTAAGGCTTAATGGTTACAGCATGGTTATTTTCGTATACTCGACTCGACGAATCGGCAGCTCCTAATTTGTAGTCTCGATCCTAAGTTCCGTTTCGCCCAGAAAATTCCCAGATTCTGAAAATTCTCAAGATTTTAGTCCATAGTTTTGTGACTCTTTTAGAGAAAAGACTCTTACCTCAGATTTCTGGTATCTCTTTTAAAACTACTTCAAAATTTACGATATTTTTTTGACCTTAAGGCCATGTGACGAGTGGGTCACGTGACCGGATTCCTACCTTACCGAAACTTTTTTTATTTGTAAACTTATTTTCACACGAATAGCCACATCGAGTTGAAAATTTGGAATAATAAATAAGAAGCACTAAGAAAGGTGGGTCTGGTCCTAAATTTTCTTAATCATGAAAAAAAATTATTTATAAAAAAAACATTTTTCATAATTATAAAAATTTAGGACCAGACCCACCTTTCTTAGTACTTCTTATTTATTATCCCAAATTTTCTACTCGATGTGGCTATTCGTGTGAAAATAAGTTTATAAATAAAAAAAGTGTCAGTAAGGTTGGAATCCGGTCACGTGACCCACTCGTCACATGGCCTGACCATTGAGGGGCCGTTCAAGAACTTCGTCACACTGCCAGGGGGGTTTACAGGTTTTTTGACGACTTGTGACGTATAGGGGAAGTGGGAGGGGTTAACGCTGAATGTGACATCGCACATGGAAAATATAAATGTGAATAACAATTTCTTGAAATGCTTCAAGAAATGAAAATTAGTAATTTTATTTTACAAGCATCTAAATATTCTAAATCAGGCCTGCTCAGATAGGGGAAATTTCGGCGAAGTTGCTTATTTGCCAGATGGGATTTTTCCACCACCACCGACCTCTACTCATTCAACTTCACGAGAGCGACCACCTCTGGACCTGAGCACAGGGAAATGGTGGTGGAACTCGAACATCCAATAAGAATGTCCAACTATTTTTTATTGAAAGTTAATTCTTTTCAATTGAAAATTCCACTGTTATATTTTTTGTTCGAAATTAATCTCTTTTGGTTAAAAATTCTACTATTTGCTTGAAAATTTAACTATTTTGTTGGAAAATAGATTTTTTCTTGATTAAAAATTAATTTTCTTCATACCTCGGTCGAAAGTACGTACTTTCGTCCCTAATATCAGAGACGAAAGTTCAACATTTACTCCCTGTGGGAAGTACACGCGCGCCCTCTATAACGGCGGGAGGAAAGAATTTCTCATTAACATTTACTCCCTGTGGAAAGTACACGCGTGCCCTCTATAACGGCGGGAGGAAAGAATTTCTCATGTGTATTATACTAATTGTTAACCTCTGTCATTGCTGTTGTTACCTCTAACCTTAGAAGTAGCTGTTTTGTCGTCAATTAATTGAATATTAATTCAAAAACCCAGCAAAAATGAATAATACGTTGTCATCTGATGATTCCTTAGACGAGGAACATGTTGTGAGAAATTTCGATGCAGAAGCACAATTGATAGCACGAAGTAGTATAAGGAGATCCAACTCTAATATAAGGATACTCCCCATTTTTCCGTGCCCACTTCCTATAGCATATCCACAGCATACCAGATTAAGTATTGTAGCGCCTCTCATGAGTAAATTTGAAACTGTTGAAAACCTACGGCAAAACCTATGTTATAACGGTTTTCCGCAAGAGGCGCTAGAATACGTTATCTGAAGTGCTATAGGATGTGGGCACGGAAAGATGGGTGTACAATTTTCCGAAATAGCCCATAGAGTTGGATCTCCTTATACTACTTCGTGATTGATAGTAAATACAGATACGTTGCCAAATAATGTTTAGACTAGTGAAATACAGACATCTTTAACAAAGTGGAATTAATTTATTTTAGAAAAATATTATTAAACTTGACTCTTCGAATGTATTGGATGCCTGCCCCCCACGACCAGCAGCACTCGCTTCGCTCGTGCCGCAAATGTCGGGGGCAGGCATCAATAACATGCTTATCAACATTTAAAGTCAAAAAAAGTAAAATTAATAACGTACTTTCGACCGGCTATGAAGAAAAATCGTATACACTACGCGGGCCGAAAATTCAACTTTCGGCCCGTGTAGTGTAATATACTATTTTTTAACTGCCAATTTAACTATTTTATTTCTGGGTGAAAATTGATCGTTTTTAGTTGAAAATTCAACTACTCAGTAGACAGTTGAACTATTTTGTTAAACATTGATTTTATTGTTTGAAGATTAAGATTTTTTGTTGACAATTCGTTCTTTTTTGGTTAACTAATAATTTTCTTCTCTGAAAATTTACTATTCCATTATTGGATAAAAATTGATCGTTTTTAGTTGAATATTCAACAATTTGCTTGAAACTTGATGTATTTTGTTGTAAATTCGTATTTTTTGGTAGAAAATTAATCTTCTTGACTAAAAAACAATTTTTTGAACAGCAAATATAACTATTCCATTTTTAATTGAAAATTGATCATTTTTAGTTTAAAATGCAACTATATGGTTGAAAATTCATTATTTCCGGATGAAAATTCAACTGTTTTGTAACAAATTCATCTTTTTGGTAGTTTGTCTTTTTCGTATTTATTTTATTTTTATTTATTATATTTTATATTTAACTTTTACTCAGAAACGTCAATATTAAGTAAATCGCGTTGAAACTCAACATTTCTCTTCAAAAGTTGCTATAGAATACAAACGAATAATTATTTCTTAACTATCGCCCCATAAGTCTGTTTTATATAGGGTCCCAAAAACACCATAAGTGAAAAATTGAGTTTTGCGAGTTTTTGGCGCTAATTATGATTTCTGGAGGTTTTTTAAATACCAATTGTTTCTAATACATAAAATACTACTTTATACTGATAATTAGATGTTTACATGAATTGTTTGAACAATTTATTATAATTTATAATATTTTTTTAGAATAATGCTAGAAAGTTGCAGTTTTTTCTCAAATTTTCAACTATTTGTCTACTTTCAATTAGAGTGAGGTAAAAATTAATTCAAGTTAACAAACAATTGTTTGAACAATTGATTATTTTTAATAATATTCTCTTTGAATAATGCTGGAATGTTGCGGGTTTTTCTGAAATATTCAACTTTTTGTCCACTTTTGAAAATTGTCTTTTTTGGTAGAAAATAAATCTTTTTGGATGAAAATTCAAGTATTTTAGTTAAATATTCATCATTTTAGTTGAATATTTATGTGTTTTGTTGAAAAATTCACTTTTTTGGTAGAAAATTAATCTTTTTGGTGCAAAATTCATCAATTCCAGTTTTTTTAGTTGAAAATTTAACTTTTTTATTAAAAATTCATTTATTTTATTTGAAAATCGTCTTTTTTGGTAGACCCACATTAATTTTACCTAAATGTTCACTGAATTTGAAGTACAAGAAGATAAAATAAAAATTTGTTTGAATCATTATTCAAATTCATAAACTTTAGAGACGAATTCAAGAAATGATTAATTATGTTTTTATTGTTATTTAATTAATTAATATAATTTGTCAAATCCTTCTAAATTAAACATAATAATTGAATCCCTAGAAATTGAAAAAATAACATTTGTAATAAACTCGCGAAATTGTATATATACAATTTCGGAATATGTATATATACATATTCCGAGTCAAATGTTTTTAAAATTGCGAAATATTTTAATGGCTCCGTACTATTCCTGGGAAAAAGTTGAGATTCCTGGAAAAAACGAGGAATTGCCAGGGAATTTTTTTCTAGGATTTGAGTAGACACCTTGCATTGAAAAATGTCCTTTTTTTTAATTAAAGAAAATTCAAGTTGCATGGGTCAAAAATGGAATATTTTAGACTGGAACAATATTTGATAAAGATTCATTTGGACGTTTATATTTGTTTCACTACTAAGGTTTTTGAATTGAAAAAGTTAAGTTTTTAACGGCTAACTCTGTCAATTGTTTAGTTTTTGACAAATTCAGAATCGTCTTGTAAAATGAATTTTCCGGTTTTCCCGGTCCCAAAATTTTTCGGTCATTTCCGATCCAGCGGGCACCCTGTTTTAAAATTATTAGTTTTAGGGTAAGAAAGGCAAAATTCAAAAATGTCGAAAAAATAAGTTTTTCCAATAAATTGTTTGCATTTATTTGTATTTATTTGTTCTCACAAATTTTTAATTAGAATTTTTTTTTCAATTTTACTTTTCACTCATGTTATTATTTATTGTAGTAATTTGTATACTTATTTTAATCAACACAGTAAGGTTGAAGTTTTTCCAATTATTTTTTAAAACTGTTATACTTTTTGTACGTTTCGTTTTGAGTGACCATTCATTTAAAGAGCGAATAATTCATATTAATTTTTCCCCCTAAGTTGAAGAATTGAAACAAATATGAAATAAAATAGCGATAACAATTTAATAGTACAATTAAATCTTTCAATATAATTTTTTTCAATATACACAACACTGCACCATAACCGGTCCTCTTGGTAAAATCATACTGATCCGGATAAAAGAAAAAAATATTATCCGATCCGGGAAATTTGGGAATTTGAAAACGAAATTTCGCTAGACACCTTGATATAAGAAACAGCTTTTGATTTTGGAAATAGTTATTGGCTCCTTTTCACAGAAGTAACTTTCTTCGTGTATATTTTATACCAGTTATTCTAAAGAATTTTTCAATTTTGGGTTTCAAAAAGAAAATAGAATATAGTTGAAACTCTAAATTCCAACCGAAATTTGTATTGTTTAGCTAATTTGATTACTGACAGAACAAATTCTTATTGACAAAAGCACTCTTATAAAACTCATTCTCAAAATAAAGAAAACTTATAAAGTTATTACATTTTCACTTGAAGTAAAGGAGAATATACAAATTGAAGAAAAAAATGAAAATACAAATAGCATATGGGTTTTTGTTGAAATCTTTATTTCACATTAGAACTTTGGTAAATTATTACATATTAATATACAAACATTAGAAAATGTACAGTATCTTAGGGAACGTCGATCATGAAAATCTTAATTTTTCAAGGGATTTTACATGATTTTAAGGGACTTAAGAAGTTTTATCAGATTTCAAGAGATACCGAAGGATTTTCACAGATTTTTTAAGGATTTTAAGGAATGAAGCACGATTTCCGCGGATTACGAACGATTTTCAGGGTTTTCAAGGGATTTTAAGAGACTACGAAATATATCAAAATAAGTCACGGGATTTTAATGCAAGAGGTACCGAACCATTTTCAAAATTTTTGAAAGATGTCAGGGAATTTGAAATTTGAATAGAATTTCGAACATTTGAAGGGATATGAAGGGATTTCATATGATTCCACGGAGTTTCGAAATACTTGCAAAGATTTTAGAGAATTTTAACGAATTTTAAAATACTGAATGGGGTTTCGATGATTTCAAAGGTTTTAACAGATTTTCAAAGATTCCAAACTATATCCGCGGATGTCAGACGATTTTGTAAGATTTCAAATGATTTAACCACATTTCAAATGATTTCCGAATATTATAATGTACGCATTTTTAACCTATTTTAGAGATTGCCACGGACATTGAAGGATTATAAAGGATTTTAATAGGACTTTGAAGATTTCAAGTGGTTTCAAGGATTTCAAAAGATTTCACGAAATTTCAAATGATATTAAGGGATTTCCACAGTTTTTAATGGATTTCAGGGGATTCCAAGAAATTTCATATCTTAGAACAATGCTTGGAAAGACGGATCTTACGTAAACAATTCTTTGGCCTCCCCCTAGCTCTGAAAAATTAAATAAGTTTAATTTGAAAAAAGATTTTTGTTCTATATTTAATAACAAAAAAAATAAAAGGCTATATTATCTTTTTAAATCGACATATTTTGTCTGTGAAGCAAGTAATAGGATTTCGTTTTGAAAGTTTTGTTGCAATGGTCGCAAGGGTATCGTATTTCAGAATGTGTTTGAGTGATGTGCGTATACAGTAAACCTTTGGATTTAAAAGTTTTTTCACATTTATCGCAGGTGTAGGACGAATAACCTGCAAAAATGAAGAGAAAAGGATATTATGTTTTATACTATAAATAAACCGAAAAAAAAAGTTGATTGAATAATTATATTCAGTGCACATTAGAATGGCCCAAAAACCAAAATTTTCAAAAATTTGGGCGCCCCCCATTCTTCCCATTTTGTCAGGTTCAGAAAAAAGTGAATATGTACGAGTTTTTTCCTCATAAGAATAACCTGAAAGAACACATTTTTTTTTAATTCCGTCCAAAACTTGAAAATGTATAATAAAGTACAGGCAATACTTTCATGATTTTATGTATTTATTAATTAATCTTTTATTTTTTAAACAATTTTTGTTCACTTGAACCATTTTATTATCATAGGTTATCGCGAATTAGGGGTATTTTATGAATGCTGTCTGTTTAATGAAATTGGAGAGTATATATTTTTATTTCAGTTGTTTGTTTATTGTTTAATCAACTTATTTTTGTATACATCTAAATTTCCAATGGAAATAGCTTCAAAGTTGTACTTTCTTTCTAGTTTTTTAACAGGTTCAAAAGTTTAGCCTAAATATTAATTTTTCCAAGTTACTTTTTATTGTGTAAACAAGTTATTATCTTACAAAATCGCGAATTATTCGTATTTTCTGGATGTTATTTAAACATTTATTTAAAAATTTTCAGAAATAGGTATTCTCATTTATTAATTACGCTTTAGCATTCAGAAAATACCATTAAGTTGCGATATTATCAGATAATAATTTTTTTATCCAAATAAAAATGGTTTTAACAATTAGCTGTAGGTTAAAAAATCTAAGAATTAGGAGAAAGTAATGAAACTTATTTTTTTTTAAACCGAAAGAAACGTTTCTGAAGCTTTTTCAGATCAAAAGATGCATTCAAAAAATTATTAATTGTTCAAACAATTAATAGACAAATAGAATTTAAAAATTCACTCTTAGCATTGATTAATTAGGACCAAGCATTAAGAAAATACCATTAATTTGTGATATTACAAGAAAATAATTTTTTTAAACAACAAAATTGTTTAAACAGTAAAAAGTAACTTGAAAAAAGTAAGATTTAGGCTAAACTTTTGACTAACACAATTGAAATAATAATATACACTCTTAAAGTTCATTAAGTAGACTACAGGATTAATAAAAAAACAGCATTGGCGGTAATCTATGGAAATAAAATTGTTCAAGTGAAAAAAATTGTTTAAACAATAAAGAATTAATTAAAAGATACGTAAATTGTAAAGGGCAATATTTCGCAAAATCCTTATTGCAATTGCATGGGGCACTTTTTGGAGCACCATGAAAGGGGCTCAGGGGGGTTGAAATAAAAAAATTAATGATGGATTCGTATTCCTTGAAGAGTTTTCATGCGATCAAAAAAGTATTGCCTATACTTTATTGTACATTTTCTCGTATTGGACGGAATTTCCAAAAATGTATTTTTTTCACTTTTTTGGGAACCTAACAAAAGAAGCCGCTTTCGTTTTTTTTGAGCCAGCACCCTGACATTATTCTCCCATTTTTTGATACTAAAAAAATCAAGAACTTCTCAAACTCTTACGTCGGTGCCTCCGAACTGAGCACATAACACAAGGGGGCGCAATTACATAAATAAATCACCTAAAAATTGAGAAATTTCAAATAAAAATTCAATAGATTGCAAGGAATTTGAAAGATTTTAGGATATTTTACAAAATTCCGGGAAATTTTAAGATTTAAAAAGGGTATCAAAGGATTTCAAAGACTTCAAGGGATTTTAGAGAATTTCAAAGAATGTCTAAAGAACTTTGGGGAGTAAATGAAATGGAATAAAATTTTAAGGGACTTCTGCAGATTTCTACGGATTTTCTGGGGTTTTATGGGGTCGCAGAGGATTTCAAATATTTAAACATTTTTAAATGAATTTTAAAAGATATTAAACATTTCAAGATGTTCTACGGGATTTCACAAGATTAAAGGAATTAAACAAATATCAACGGATTTTAAAAAATATAGTGTATTTTTAAAAATACCGAGGAATTTAATAAGATTTCAAAGAATTTTGTAGGATTTTGAAATTGGCCGCTGCTCCGGCAAATGACAGTGAATTTATTTCTTGACCAGCAATTTTTGCAAATTTCTTAAGAAAAATCTATCAAATCCAATAATTGTTAACTTTTTAAATTTTGAAATCATTCCCTTTACAGTGGGTAATTCTAAAATATTTTACATTAATAATTTTCCATTTTAGGTCTTTATTTATAAGCCTACAATTTTAATTTAAAGAATTTTAAAATGCAGTTTTTGACCGAAATTCCTAATAATAAAAAATTAAAAGCGTTTCAAATTTAAAAATAATTCATTTTACAACACGATTCTGAAACTGTTCAAAATTAAACAATTTAAAGATTTTAACGTTAAACTGTCAAAAATTAACGGTTTGTGCTAAATTTCATCATGAACATAAATTTCACATTTTTCTTACTCTTGAATTTAAAAAATAAAATCTTTATATAAAAGCAAAATAATTTAATACGTTTATTTGAAAAATATGCTTTCAAGTCATATAAGATTTTCTGTAAAATCCATAAAAAAAATGTTGGAAAATAAACCGAGTTTTTTCTCAAGAAAAGGTTCCAGTATTTAAAAAATTGCATCATACTATTTTCCTACTATTTTTCAAAACTTATGTTACTATTGATACTAATTTCAATTATAAAATGAGTCAGAGGCCTCCCATTTCAACCTTGATTTTTAAAAAATATTTTCCAGCTGTCTAATTTGCATTTTTATGGGGGAGGGGGCCAAATTATCTATTTGCACCGGGTGCAAGAAAGGCTAGTTACCGCTCTGATTGCTAGTGACATTTCATAAATTATATACGCGTTTCCGCAATAAACGATGTGTCCTACTCTTTTTGACGTTTTCATCTAATATTTATTAGAAAATAATTAATAAATTTCCATATATACTATACCTTGTTTTATGAATTTATTCTTCCAAGAATTAATCAGTTTGGACTTCAAGTTCAATTTTTGTTCTCGCAATGTAAATTTTTTTACTTTAAATGATCTGGATTTCTGTTTCGGCTCTATTTTAGCTTTCGGGTTTTCGTCAATGGGACTTGGGATCCTTGATTTCTCAGAATCAGAAGTCTCCTAAGAATGGCAACAAAAATGGCAACAAAAACATGGAAATTGTTCTTATTTTTTGAATAAATAATTAGATTTTTTGGTTTTCTTACCTCATGATGTTCGCTCTTATCAGCAGTTAACATTATCTTAGTTTTTTTAAGAAGATCAACCTTTTCAATCAGTCTTTCAATATCTTCATCGCTTTTCAATAAAAGAGTTTTTCCTATTTTGATTCTGTCTAAAGTATCTAAATTGTCACTGATATAATTTTTTATTTGATCTTCCTTCTCCTGAAGACATTGTTTCACCTGTGTTGTATGTTCCGCGAATAAAATTTTGATTTTGATATTCTCAGTCTTTAACTTGTGAATTTCTTGGACGATTTGATCTGTCGAAAGCATAAAGTTATATTAGGGGCATTCCATGACAAAGGCAACAGGGTAATCGATTATTGTTGTTGTTATTGTATAGTGAGTGGGGTACTAAATGCAGGGGAAAAAACTTGTATAAGAATGGACGCAGAAAATGTAGAAATTTGAGAAAATAAATATATATATATATATATATATCGAAATATTAATTTTTATATTATGTAACCATTTTTTATTCTTGTTTTTCGACACAAGGGGTAAGGTGAAATTATAAACTAAATAAATAAATATAATATTTAAAATTTTCTAAAGTTGTCCACGAAGTTCTTTGATTTTTTCAACAAAAAAATATTCTTAATGTTTTGCGGTCGCGAAAAAAATAATTAGCCTCGAAAATTCAAGTCTCCTATTTTGTTCAAACTGTTTGCAATGACTCAAAAATGTTTCAAATCAGCGTACATTATTTCTATAAATGCTCACTTATATTGGTGAGCAAATATAAAAAATTGTTTATTTGTTATAAACTAATTAACAAGCAAAAATCCTTTCTTAAGAATTAACAAGACTCAGATATTTTATTCCATAACATTTTATTTGCAAATATACGTTAAAGTAATATTTAATTACGACTTACTACATATTGGCTATTTTTTATAACATAATTATCAAATTTAATGAATTAACTTTTTAGCTGTTATTAAATCGATAGGCTTTCGGGTTTCCATGAAATCGACTAAAAATTACTTTTCAGTAATAATTTTCGACATTGCTTGATTTTCCGAGAAAAATTGTTACCAGCAGGTAAACATTTTTTCGTTGAAATGAATTTATAAGCAAATTAACGATTTGGCTACTTCTTATCGCGTAAACAATTAAACATAGCTTTTTTCAACGAAGTCTGAAAATGTTTATATGTTAAAAAATATATGAATTGTGATTACTTTTATTTCATTTATTTAAACTATTAACAATGTATACCTGAAAATAACGAACTGTCGGAGATTGTTACTGAAAAGTAATTTTTAGTCCATTCCATGAAAAACCGAAAGCTAATCTATTCAATAACAGCTAAAAAGTTAATTTGTTTATTAAATTTGATAATCTTTCTCTAAACAATAGATGTGTCATGAAAATATCGAAAGCATTGTTGTCGCTTTTGCCTAATGCCGATTGGGGAATTTGAAAAACTCGAAGGAATGTTGCCAAATTCACACACATTATGAAGAATCGAGTATTAATTTAAAATTTTATTGTTACATTTACAGTTTAAATAATTATCTACCAAGAAAAAGAGAATCTGCAACAAAATAGTTAAATCTTCAACCACACTGATGAATCTTCGATTAAACAAATGAATTTTCAATCAAAAACTTAAATTAAACCAAAAAATTATAACCCAAAACTATGCATTTTCTATCAAAATAATTGAATTTTCGCCTAAAAAATACAAGCTTTCAACAAAATAAGTGAATTTTTAACTGAAAAAGATAAATTTTCTAGCAAAAATGAAATAGCTACATTTTTAATTTAAAAAATCAGTTTCAACCAAAAAAAAAAAGAATTTTCAACACAATTCGTTAAATTTTTAACCAAACAAATTAACTTTGAACTAAAATGATAGATCTACAGTAAAAAAAATTTAACCAAATAATTCAATTTTCACACAAAAAGGTTTAATTTTAAGTTAGAGAAATTATTTTTTTAACCAAATAAAATAAATTTTCAACGAAATAGTTCAATTTTGAACCAAACAGATGAATTTTCAATCAAAAAGATCAAATGTCTATAAAAAAAATATGTCGACGATAAATGGAATAGTTAAATTTTTAGTTAAAAAAATTAATTTTCATTTTAAAAAAACGAATTTTCTACCAAAAAAGAATAATTTCTAACAAAATACATGGATTTGAAACCAAACATTTTTAATGGAATGGATTTTAA
>CAKNYM010051915.1:353791-370411 GCA_932195095.1 Andricus curvator | reverse complement strand
AAACGGTAAATTAGTTACCAAGAAGATTAATATTTTACCACAAAAAACAAAGTTTCAACAAAATACTTAAATTTTCAAACAAATAGTTGAATTTTCAACTGAAGAAGATTAATGTTCAAACAAACACGATATAGTTAAATTTTCAGTTAAAAATGTACTTTTCAATTAAAAAAAAAAAAATAATTTTGAACCAAAAAAGATTGATTTTTAATAAAATACATGAATTTTCAACCAAATAGTTGAATTTTCGACTACAGAAGATACATTTTCAACCAAACATGGAATAGTTAAATATTCAGTTAAAAAAATAATTCGTAAAATATGAACAAAACAGTTAAATTGTCACAATGTTTTAGTAATATTTAAAAAATAGCTAATATGTGATAAGTCGTAATTAAATATTACTTTTACATATATTGTGACGAAACTTGAAAATTTATCTTTTTGGTTGAATATTCAACTATTTGCTTAAAAATTCATCTATTTTCTTGAAAATCGAATAGCTTTTAAAAAATATAAAATAATATCCAAACACGCTTATTGTAAAAAATAATTTTTCTCCATGTTATTAGAAAAATGTTTCGTCCCATGCAACTAGTATTATTCTTTGGCCCTCGGCATGCAGACATATTGATAGCTGACGTCACAAACTAAATAGCTAAAAAGTCCTGTTTTCTATCTCCCCTTAAATATTAACAAAAAAAGGTATTTAGACATACCCACATCAGTACTGGTAGTTTTCATTCTTGAAATTCTTCAGAAGCAATATTTATGGGATTCAGTATCTTTTTTTATTGTGCTTTTTCTAATTTTTTTGCAGTTATGCAGTAAACACAGTAACGAGGAAATAGCAAGCAGCCAGACGACTTTTTTTGTCCTTGAGAGTGCTTCCATTTGTTTACATTCGATGGCGTTGGCATCGCTGATACTGATTGGTTAATATTTTGAATACATGACTAAAAATTCGAAGTTTAAAAAAACTAACAGTGCGGTTGTCATTCAATACGGTTTCAATTTTTTATTACAATTTTCGAGGATCCTGGACTTGTTGAATTGGCTGGATTGCGCATTATGGTTAGTGTTTTTATACATTTTTAGCATTATTATTATTTTTTGTCACACGCAATTTTTAAATTAAAATTATAAAATTATTATTAATACAAAATTTTTGTATTTCGTAGGGTATACAGGAACCAATCACCGAGGGTGCTCCAATTTATGATAAATAGTGAATTATAATTAAAATTAAATTAATTTATAATCATATGATATCGATTTTTCACGTTCATGTCCCATTAGTCGATATGTATAAATATACGCATTTATTTTTAAACAAGAAAAATTCAAAAAAGTTCTTTTTTTTGCCTACATATCTCACTATTCTCCACATTAAAAATGTCTTATTTAGGTATTTAGCTAATTTTGTTTTTCCACGTTTAATTATTGTTTTCAAATATTATTAATATTATGTAAATAATTAAGTTGGATCATACTAATTTTTTTCGATGAACATAAATCGATCTGAACTTTATACATTTTTGAATTTTTTGGTTCGGTTTGCCACGCCATGAGGCAATTTAACTTAAATGCACCTCGAGAAATGGTGTTTTTGACACATTTAATTTCTATCACAATTTTTGTTTCACATTCTAAATTTCTGAAAGAAAATACAGAAACGAAAGTTCGACAAATTTACTGTCCAGCCAAATAAGTTTCAAAGTTGTAGGAGTTTTCATTTATAAGAAAGAGGATAACCCTATTATTGTCCAAATATTGTAAACATTAATATTTTATAATATATTGATATCATTATATTTTAATGAATATTCTTTTAAACCTAATGATTTTTTGTTAACAAGGTGTCTACTCTAATCCAGCAAAAAAATTGCCTGACAATTCCAGGGGTTTTCCAGACATCTCAAGTTTTTTCCAGGTCCATTTTTTCATACTACAGAACCATTCAAATATCTTGCATTTTTTAAAACAATCGACTCGGAATTTGTATACATTTTCGCGAGTTTATTATAAAGAATGTTTTTCCAGTTCCTAGAGATTCAATTAATATGTTTAATTTAGAAAGCTTTGACAAATTATATTATTACAAGATATTCTTAAATATATTAGTAACATCGATTAATTAAATAATTTTAAAAATACTAAAAATATAATTAATCATTTCTTGAATTGGTTTCTAAAGTCCATGAATTTGAATGATAATTCAAACAAATTTTTATTTTATCGTCTTATACTTAAAGTCAAGTGTAAATTTCTAACTTTTCAAACACAAATATTGCATTTTCTACAAAATAGGTGAATTTTAACTGAAAAAAAAAACAATTTTCAACCAGATAGTTGAATTTTGAAATAAAAAAGATCAATTTTCAACCAAATAGTTTAATTTTGAACTAAAAAAGATCAGTTTTCAACAAAATATGGAATAGTTCGATTTTCAGTTAAAAAAAAAATTCCACAAACAAATTTTTCAATCATTCATGAATTTTCAACTAAAATAATAAATCTTCAACTGGAATAGATTACTTCTAAACCAAAAATATGAATTTAAAAATAAAGAGTTCACTTTCAACTAACATAATAGTTTTATTTTCAACCAAAAAGATGAATTTTCAACTAAAATGATGGAATATTCAATTGGAATAGTTACATTTTTTGTTTTAAAAAATTATCTTCAACCAAAAAAAAAACTAATTTTCAAGTAAATAGTTACATATTCCACCAGTCATGAATTTTCAACTAAAATGACGAATCTTCAACTAAAAAAAAGACGATTTTTTTAATATAAAAGATAATTTTGCACCCAAAAATTGAATAGTTAAATTTTTATTTAGAATATTAATTTAAAAAAAGGAACTTTTAATAAAAGAATTAAATGCAATAATAAAAAGCTACTTTTTCAAATCAAGAATCATTTTTATTCAATTTTATATTGCAATTAAAAAAAAATTAAGCACGCTCTCGAAAATATTCCCTGACTTTAAAAAAAAATTCCCTGACGTTTCCAGGTTTTTCCACGTATATAAAAATTCCTTGACAATTTCAGGTTTTACAGGTAGGGTAGACACCCTGTAAAAATTGCAATTTTAGATGAAAGACGCTAACATAACATATCAAAACGGTTGTTAACAGGTGAAGGGGGGTTGGGGGTCGAGTGGAAGTAACGTGACGAACTTAATAAGTTTGAAAATCACTTTCATATTTCAGGCTTATTCACACTCTTTCCCCTATTCCCGTGTTTCCCGCTTTTTAACAAAATTCTTCCTTTTCCGCCTATTTTAAAGAAATTTCCCCTTTTCCCCCCTTTTTTCGTTTTTTTCTTAAATGCAAACTGAATTAGTAGAACCCAATAAGAAAATCCAACTATTACATTCTCATTCTAATGAGAAGGTATTGGTTTTATGTAAAATTTGACATAGTCGGTTTTCATCAAATCTCCACGTTTTGAGACCCCCTGAGCTAGAAAAAACGATTTTTACCAAGGTGTCTGTCTGTCTGTAGTCTGTCTGTCTGTCTGTCTGTCTGTAGCCACGATAACTTTCGAAAAAATGATCAGATCTGATTGAGCTTTGGCACACTTTTTTATGGCCAAAAAATAGAGAACGAGTTCGTTAACCAGCTATTTTGGATGAAAATCCAAAAAGTGAACACATTTTGAAAATTTTTGAGACCACTTTTTTTGAAGATTTGAAATTTCTATGTACGGTTATTAGTAGTACGCAAAATGACGAACAAAATATTCTAATGACTTTTCGTGATAAAAAAAATGACTGGAGTTATAGCATTTTCAAAATTTCAAAAAACAAACGAAAATGAACATTTTAAGCCGAAAAACGCACGATATGAAAAAAATTCAAGAGGAGAAAAACGTTGATTCCTGAACACCCTATAATATTTTCATAACAACTTTTTGAATTTTTTGAAAAATAAAAAATTCAAATTTTGATCGCACAAAAAATTAATGAAAAATCAAAAAAGCCATTTTGCTGTCAAACTATGCAAGATACCAGAAAATATGATCTCACCAAAATTGTGCACCTAAAAAAGATCTACAAATTTCTTATCATTCACTTTTTGATATGACGCGTAGTTTTTGTTTTATTCGTAAAAAACAGCATTGAAAATAGAAAAATCAAATTTTCAGACGAATATTACCAGCTACGAAAAAATGACCGAAACAAAATTTGTTCATCCAAGGAAGAGGTACAAATTTATTGTGACTCATGTTTCGATAGGATGCGTGGTTTTTGTTTTATTCGTGAAAATAACATTGACAGTAAAAAAAAATCAAATTTTTGAAAAAACAATGCAAGGTACGAAAACATATAAATGAACAAAAATTGTGCATTCAAAAAAGACTAACAAACCCGTAATCAATTTTTGTGGTAAGAATATATTCAAAATGAAAAAATTAACTTTTTTGATAAACGGCACAAGCTAAAATAAAATGTTAACTAATAAAATTTGTCGCCTGAATTATATCATTACTTTCCATTTGAAATCAAATACAAATTTAGTAATTTGTATATGAAGAACATATAACACGAAGCACAAAGTGCGCGCTCAGTGTATTTACCAAATCGCACGCCGTAAGTGCGCTCAAACTTTTTTGTTTCTATCATACGGTTCAAATGATTTTAAAATCAAATATCGAGCGCGAAGCGCGAGTGTCTGGATGAGAATGTGTTCCTTAAGGCCGATAGAACCTTGAGTAAATAAAGTTCCTTTTCAGTCTAAAATAAAAACAAATTTAACAGTCACTTAATATGTAGAGGTTTTGATAATTTTATAATATTTGCAAACAAACTTTTTCTTTTCATCGAAGTCGAACACGAAGTTCAAAAATCTAGAGGAGCCGAGCGTAAAGCGCGATGCAAATACGCCCGAGCGCGTAGCGCGAGGTGAATACATAATCGAGCGCGAAGCGCGAGATCCAACAGTCGCGTGCCCTAGGCGCGCTCAAACTTGCGAGCGAAGCGAGCCGCGCGCGGAGCGCGCCATGAGAATATGCCCGCGAAGCGGGCAGATTTTTTTTTGTTGAAAAGATTATATTTTTGGTTCAGAATTTATCATGCTTGGTTAAAGATTCTACTATGTAATTGAAAATTTAATTATTTTGTTGCAAATTTTATTTGGTTGAAAATTTAATTATTTTGTTGAAAATACAACTATATAGTTAAAAAATAATCTCGTTTGGTAAAAAAACCAACTGTTTTGTTAACTGTTCAAAATTCATTTTTTTGGTTGAAGATTAATCTTTTTTGTTGAAAATTCATTTTTTTGCGGATTCAACATTTTATTAGTAAATGAAACTATTTTGTTGAAAATTTTTCTTTTTTAATGGAAAATTAATCTTCTGGGTTAAAAATGCATCTGTTCGGGTGATAAATAATCCGTTTTGGTTGAGAATTCAATTATTTTGATGAAAATTCGACTTTTTTTGGTTGAATTCAACTGTTTTTTATTTCAATTAAGAATATTTTTTGGTTAAAATATCAACTATTACATGTTTTGTTTAGAATTCATCTTTTTTGGTTGCAAAATCAACCAGTTGGTTAGAAAGTTAAACTGATTACTAAAAAATGTACTTTTTTTATTGAAGATTGCATCATTTCAGTTGACAATTCATATTTGCGGGTTGAAAATTGAAAAGTTTTGTAAAAAATTCCTCTTGTGTTGCTTAAAAATTAAAAAATTTGGTAGAAAATTAAACTATTTGGTTGAAAATTATCTTGTTTGCTCATAATTCATATTTTTGGTGGAAACTGCAACTATTTGGTTCAAAATTAAACTATTATTACGAAAAGTAAACTATTTGGTAGAAAATTAAAAATTTGGTTGACAAATCATATATTCGGGTTGCAAATTCGGCTCTTTTGTAGATAATTTGTTTTTTTTTGCTTCAAAATTCAATAATTTTGGTGAAAATTGATGTATGGCTACTTTATTTGGTAGAAAATCGATGCCTTTTATTGAAAATTCGTCTTTGTAGTTAGAACATTAATATTCATTGTCAAAAATTCATCTTTTTGGTTGAGGATTCTTCTATTTGGTTAAAATTTTGTCTTTTTTTTTGTGCTTAATTCCACTGGTTGAAAATTCGTCTTTTGGTAGAAAATTAATCTTTTTTGGTTGAAAATGAACTTTTTTGTTGAAAATTTAACTGATTTTGGTTTAATTTTAATATTTTTTGTTTGAAAATTCGACCATTTGGTTGAAAATGCATCTTTATAGGTTGAATTAAGCTTCAACTATTTTGGCAAAGTCATCTTAATTGGTTAAAAGATCAGCTATTTTGTAGAAAATTCGTCTCTTTTGCTTCAAAGTTCAACTATTTGGTCGTGAATGCAACTATTTGGTTCAAAATTAATTTCTTTTTGTTGAAAATCTTTTTTGGTTGAGAATTCAACTAATTTGTTGAAAATGCAATATATGTATAATGTAATAATTTATAATGTTTTTTGTTTTAAAATACCAATTTTCGGTGGAAAACGCTAACGTAACCTAAAATTGTCCAAAAATTATGAACCAATAAAATTTAATGATTTTTGTCACGAAGTACTTCGTGATTTTTGTTTTAAAATGTAAATTTTTGGTAGAAAAACACGAACAAAACCGAAAAACGTAAATTTTTGAAAAATTTGTAATCTTTGAAATCTAATAATTTTTTATTAAAAATACCCATTTTTTGTGTAAAACCCTAACATAACTTAAAATTGTTCTAAACAACCTAAATTTTTTAGAAATTTTAAGTCTTCTTCGAAACTTTATGATTTTATATTCAAATTCATGTTTTTTTTAATACTAATTTGCAGTGAAAATCACCAACATAAAACATATATAATATTTTTAATAGTTTATTAGATAAATTGGAAGTTTTAATTTAATCGCACGAGAGTATTAGAAAGTAAAATGTTTCTCAATTCGCATCAGTTTTTCTATGTTTTTTCTTATTAAAATGAATTATTTGTAAATTTAATTTAAAAAATTTCAAATTTAATATATAAAACAACTTCATGCAATGAAAAGCCAATCAGGTTTTCAACAACAACCGAGACAACAACAACTGCGAGATTTTCAAGACATTTCGTTATACTACTTTTTGAATAGGAAATTCTAGATATTTTCAAAACAATTTTTGGAAAAAATGCAGCTCACTTTTTTGTAAAAATTGAGATTTGAATATTACTTGAAATTAAAAAGATATTGGCATTATTGATTTAAACTAATTTTACAAAATTGGATATATTCCTTTTAATCAATATTGATGATAAAAACAAATTACAAAATTATTTCCAAAAGTTTGAGGTAGTTTCTGTGTGTTTATTAAAATTTAGTAATTAAAACTCTAAATTCTGATTTATTTAGTTAAGTACAGTGAATATATCTTTTGTCAGAAAATGTTATATCAAAACCTGTTTAAATTTTAAAACTATTATGAAAAATTACCATTTCATCGGAGTAAAAAATAAATTTGTTAGGGTGAAATTTTACAAAATATCTTCATCATGGACTGATCGTTTTATTTCATGAATTTCTTACAGAAAAAATCATTGAAGAAATCGAATAGACCAATTTTAAATAAAAAATATATCTTCATTTGTATTTACAACTTAAACTACTTATCCAATGAACTAGTTAAAATTAAAAAACGTAGTGATAGACATTTAATAATATTCTATAGCTTAATTATCTATGATCGACACAGCTTTTTCCAAAAGTTCTGTTAACTCCATTAATACTGCCTCACCAATCTAAAACAATATTTTGAAATTTTTATTTTTTAATTTTAAAATAATTTAACATCTTGATTTAATCTAAAACAATATTGAAAAATTCAAATTTCTGAATAGTAAATAAATTCATATATTTGAACAAAATATTAAATAGTTTCTTTTGCATGCTTTGGAACTTTACTTTTCATTAATTCTTAGATGGAGAATTGAGAGAATTATCAAATTTATCAAGATTTTTATGTATACAGAAACCGAGATAGAAACGAATAATACGTTACCAAATCTTTCGACAAGTTGGCCTTTTTTCGACTCTTGTTTGTAGAACTTTCCTGAAAAATGAAAGAATTCCAAATAAAAATATTTATAACAAATAATTTTATTTGAGGTTTTTAGAATTTGAATGAGACTTTGAGTAATAATAAAATGGTAAAATAAAATTATGTCATCTTACATGGCCATGTTTTGATCTTTTTTCAAGGTTCTGTTTAAAATCTGGTCTGAAATATTAAAGTAATTTCATTAACAAAAACTATTGTTCTCTTTTATCTCAGCGAGAGACACTTATCATTTAAATATTTTAAATTAAAAAATAAAAATCTTACATGTAATGGACCCACTTCAAATGTAGATCGAGTATAAGATAACTTTTGTAAGTTTTATTACAAATGTTACAAGAATTGCTAGTTCGTTCCGAATCCAAATGTTTTTCAATTATGTGACCACATATCCTATTTT
Source organism: Andricus curvator (assembly GCA_932195095.1). Classification (NCBI taxonomy): domain Eukaryota; kingdom Metazoa; phylum Arthropoda; class Insecta; order Hymenoptera; family Cynipidae; genus Andricus; species Andricus curvator. The sequence continues at coordinate 361,928 of CAKNYM010051915.1, read as the reverse complement.
CAGTTTTAAAAACTTTCGTACATTCAGAGCACGTATGCGAGGAAGTTACTGCAAATGGACAAATATTACTTTTTTAATATTCCAAATTTTAAATAAAAGAAACGCACTATTTAAAAATAAAATAATGCAATACGTTGAATAAGAGGGAGAAAAGAATTAATCAAAAATCACTATAGGCACATTGTACATATGTGTATAATAGGGTGGTCCAAAAATGCATTGTTTCCATTTCCGGAGAAAAAAAATCCCTAATTTTTTCTGTTCGAAATTCGAATATTACCACGTGCCACCGGGCACTTCAAAATCCCATTTAATTAACATGAGGAAATTTTGGATTTTCGAAAAATTGAACTCATACTTCAGGGTTTGATCGAAACGTGCCAAACTTTTTAGGGATTGAAAAGGAGTACCTATGAAATAAAAGCATACTAAAAACTTTTATTTTCACCCCCCCCCCCCCCAACAGCGCCCCAAATATGACCCAAAAATCAAAAAACTACATTTGTACGTATTCTTGTTACTTTTTAGCAATTTCCGTCGTCTTGTTCATACATATATTTACTAATGGAAAATCTGAATATTTTTCATGACTTTTGAAACAATCTTTAATTGTTTAAACAAATGTAACTTATTTAAACAATTGTTTATTCCCAAAAAATGTAAAAAATAATCGTATTTTCTGATTGAAATGTAATAGTTTGTCATTGTTTGGAGTAGTAAATTTTTTTAAAAACATTATGTAATTATTTAAACAATTACTTATTGTTTATTCTCAAAATTTCTAAAAATTGACCCAGAGATGTCCACTTTTTTCTCAAATTGGTATCCTATGCTACTTTTTGTTAAATAATTATATAATTTTGATACATTTCTTTTAATTTTTAATAAATTTCTATTTGTTTAAACAATTTTGATTTGCTTAAGCAGTTTTTTTCGATAACTTTAAAAAAATTAAATGAAATAAAATACATATAATTATTTTTCTGACTGTATAGTTTTTTGTTCAATTGTTTAAACAAATATAATTTGTTTAAACAATTATTTTTCCAAAAACATTTTTAAATCGTATTTTCTGAATTAAACATAATATTGAATGATTGCGAGGAGTAATAAATTCTGCTAAAAACTTTGTGTTATTGTTTATAAAATTATTTATTGTTTTTTTTTCAAATTTCCTTCAAATTGAGTATGGATGGTTTACATCTTTTTGGCGCATTATTAAATAAATCATGAAAGTCATAATAAACTTTAAATTATAAAAGTGTATTTATTATTGCTTTCTTCATATTTTCACAATCTTTATCATAATTATATTATAAAAAATCTGCCCGCTTCGCGGGCACATTCTCATCGCGCGCTTCGCGCGCGGCTCGCTTCGCTCGCAAGTTTGAGCGCGCCTAGGGCGCGCAACTGTTGGATCTCGCGCTTCGCGCTCGATCATATATTTATCTCGCGCTTCGCGCTCGATATGTATTCACCTCGCGCTACGCGCTCGGGCGTATCTACATCGCGCTTTACGCTCGGTTGCTCTAGATTTTTCAACTTCGTGGTCGACTTCGATGAAAAGAAAAAGTTTTTTTGCAAATATTATAAAATTATCAAAACCTCTACATATTAAGTGATTGTTAAATTTGTTTTTATTTTAGACTGAAAAGGAACTTCATTTACTCAAGGTTCTATCGACCTTAAGGAACACATTCTCATCCAGACACTCGCGCTTCGCGCTTGATATTTGATTTGAAAATCATTTGAACCTTGCGTTCCACGCTCGGTTCTGTGCATTTGATTTTTCTATTTTCAATGCTGTTTTTTACAAATAAAACAAAAACTACGCGTCATATCAAAAAGTGAATGATGAGAAAGTTGTAGATCTTTTTTGGGTGCACAATTTTGGTGGAATGAGCTTTTCTCGTATCTTGCATAGTTTCACAGCAAAATGGAATTTTTGATTATTTTTTTGTGCGATTAAAATTTGAATTTTTTATTTTTCAAAAAATTCAAAAAGTTGTTATGAAAATATTATAGGGCGTTCAAAAAGCAACGTTTTTCTCCTCTTGACTTTTTTTCATATCGTGCGTTTTTCGGCTTAAAATGTACATTTTCGTTTGTTTTTTGGAATTTTGAAAATGCTATAACTCCAGTAATTTTTGTTTTATCACGAAAAGTCATTAGAATATTTTGTTCGTCATTTTGCGTACTACTAATAACCATACATAGAATTTTTAAATCTTCAAAAAAAGTGGTCTCAAAAATTTTCAAAATGTGCTCACTTTTTGAATTTTCATCCAAAATAGCTGGTTAACGAACTCGTTCTCTATTTTTCGGCCATAAAAAAGTGTGCCAAAGCTCAATCAAATCTGATCATTTTTTCGAAAGTTATCGTGGCTACAGACAGACAGACAGACAGACAGACTACAGACAGACAGACACCTTGGTAAAAACCGTTTTTTCTGGCTCAGGGGGTCTCAAAACGTGGAGATTTGATGAAAACCGACTATGTCAAATTTTACATAAAACCAATACCTTCTCATTAGAATGAGAATGTAAAAAGCACATTCAATAATACAAATTATGATTCAAGTTGTAATTAGACTGCATATGAAATGGATTTAGATTATATTTCATTATAGAATTTGAATGTCTTATGAATATCAATCTGACATACTGGAAGACACAAAAAATATATATTTAAATATATTTACGAAAATAATTTCATGTTTAATATTTTATATTATTGATCCACATTTTTTAATAGAAAACTGCTTGAACGAATAAAAATTGTTTAAACAATGACACGAGGTTTTTAACAGAATTTACTACTCCTCGAAATCATTCAATATTATGTTTAATTTAGAAAATACGATTTAAAAAATATTTTCGGAAAAATAATTGTTTAAACAAATTATATTCGTTTAAACAATTAAAAAATGGTTAATATATTCTTTCTATACACTATACAGTCACAAAAAATTATATGTATTTTATTTTTTTTTTTTTAAGTTATCGAAAAAAAACTGCTTAAGCAAATCAAAATTGTTTAAACAAATAGAAATTTATTAAACATTAAAATACATGTATCAAAATTATATAATTATTCAACCAAAAAGTAGCATAGGATACCAATTTGAGAAAAAAGTGGACATCTCTGGGTCAATTTTTAGAAATTTTGAGATTAAAAAATAAGTATTTGTTTAAATAATTACATAATGTAAAAAAAAATTACTACTCCAAACAATGACAAACTATTACATTTCAATCAGAAAATACGACTTTTTTTACATTTTTTGGGAATAAATAATTGTTTAAATAAGTCACATTTGTTTAAACAATTGAAAATTGTTTAGAAAGTCATGAAAAATATTCAAATTGTCCATTAGTAATTATTCGTATGAAAAAGACGACGGAAATTGCTAAAAAGTAACAATAATACGTAAAAATTTAGTTTTTTTATTTTTGGGTCATATTTGGGACGCTGTGGGGGGGAGGGGTTAGAGTGGGTTAAAAATAAAAGCTATTAGTATGCTTTTATTTCATAGGTACTCTTCTTCAATCCCTAAAAAGTTTGGCACGCTTCGATCAAACTCTGAAGTATGAGTTGAATTTTTCGAAAATACAAAATTTCCCCATGTTAATTAAATGGGATTTTGAAGTGCCCGGTGGCACGTGTTAATATTCGAGTTTCGAAAAAAAAAATTACGGATTTTTTTTCTCCGGAAATGGAAACTTTTTGAGGGGGCATTGGCCCTATACCTCGAAAAGCGTTTTTTGGACCACCCTAGTGTATAATGGTGTATAATCAATGGTGTAGACTGTAGTCGAGGCCTGGCGGGCCTGGCATGGCGCCGCCAGGTTACTTTTTTTGAAGGCCTGGCGGCGCCAAGGCACTTTCTTGTCACCCGAAAAATTTTCCAGTTATGGGCCATCCATAAACTACGTTGATATTTTTGGGCTTTTTTTACCTCCCCCTCCCCCGAAACTAACGTAGCGGTTGGCTACAGACGGATTTTATGTTTATAAATTCTTTTGACTTTTTAACAAAATATATGAATTTTCTACCTAATAGTTGAATTTTCAGCCAAAAAGTTATATTGTCAACAAACAAGATTAATTTTCTACACCAAAAGACGATTTTTCAACAAAATACACGAATTTTCTACCAAATTGTTTAATTTTTAACAATTTGTTAAATTTTAAACCAAAAAAATTAATATTCTATAAAAAATGACGAATTATCAACTTATCCAATATACAGGATAAAGTTCTGACCAAACATGGAATAACTAAACTTTCAGATAGAAGAAAAATAATTTAAAAAAAAATGAATTTTCAACAAAGTTGTTAAATTTGCAACCAAAAAGATGAATTTTCGACTAAGAAGATTAATGTTCCACCAAAAAAGAAGAATTTGTAACAAAATACATGAATTTTCAACCAAATTATTTAATTATAATGCCAAAAAGACAAATGTTCCAAAAAACCAAAAGGTTTAAATTTCTATCACATTGTTGAATTTCAAGCCAAAAAGATGATTTTTCTACAAAACAGTAGAATTTTCAACATAACAGTTCATTTAAAAGTAAATAGTTGAATTTTCAACTATATTTTATTATGAATCCTAATTTAAAAAAAATCATTTTTTTACAAAGTATGTAGTTCACAGTCTCTATTTCAACCAAAAAATTGTATTTTTTACCCAAAATTATAAATTTTTGACCAAAAAGATTAAATTTTCACCAAGAAAGACGAATTTTCAACAAAAAAGTTGAACTTTCAACTAAAAAAGATAAATTTTTAGCCAAATAGTTCATTTTTTAAATGAAAAAGAGAAATTTTTAACCAAAAATGGAATAGTTTAATTTTCAGTTAAAAAAATTTATTTTCAACCAAACATGAAACGAATTTTCATCAAAGTAGTTAAATTTTCAACCAAAGAGATGAACCTTCAACTAGAAAAATGAATTTTTAACAATGTAGTTACATTTTTGATGAAATATATGACTTTTCAACAATATAGTAGTTGCATTTTCAACAAAATAAATAAATGTTTAACCATATAACAGAATTTTCAAATGTTACTCAAAAATATAGTTGGCTTTTCTAATTGGGTTTAAGTTCTAAATGTTATATAAATTCGTAACGTTATTTCCACGTATACCCCCCCCCCCCCCCCGTGTTGCGAACCTCAGTTTTTAGCCTACCCCCCCCTCAAACTGTTAACGTAGTTTATGGAAAGTATCGCCAGGCCACTTTTTCTTTTAGGACTACAACCCCTGTGTATAATTGTGTATAACTGTTTAAAGTGAAATAAAATTTAGTTGAAAAAACCTTTTTTTACATTACCTTTCTTATCATCTGAGATTTTAGACTTCTTTGACTTTGCAGTTTTAGTTTTCGATTTCCGCTTTGAAGTCCTTTGTTTATCATTCGATTCCTAAAATATAACAATAATAACATATACACATAATAATAATAATTGAGGTTTAAAATTTAAATAGATATAATGTCTGGAAAGTATTGAATTTCCTCTTTCTTACCATCGATTCTAATTGTCCTTCTAAAACTACGATTTCTTTTTTGAGTGAACCAATTTCCCGTGTTAATTTTCTGTTCTCCTCTGATTTTTGCATATACTTTTTTCGTGCAACTCGAATTTTGTCCACTGCGTTTGTATATTTCACTCTCGAATCGTGCTTTTCTATAAAACAGTCCAGACATAGGTCCTCAATTAAGCGAATAGATTTTTCTTACCAAATGATAATTTTACGCTTGTAACAACCAGTTTTGAGGCAAAAAATTAGTATTTATTATAATTTAGTTTAAACATTTTTTAAATTAAAATGTCCAGGGGAAAATGTTTAGGGACTATTTCAAACTATTAATTGTAATGAAATTACAAATTTTCGTATTCTATTTAGGGCTTATTCCTAAAAAATGGACAAATATTTGTTAGGGTTGAAAGAATTTTTAAGCCTAAAATTTGTATTTTTTTTTTTAAACTCGAAAACTTAGAAAATTAATTTGCAGACCTCAAATGGTCTACTCTAGTCCTAGCGGAGCCTTTAAAAATTTTTTTTTAAATAAAAGAAAATTGATGAATGTCTTTTTTCACTAAAAGGAAAAAATGTAGGCTATTTAGAGGGTAGCGTTTGCAAAATTCACATTTTTATTTGGTATTTATTTTATACCTTGTTTTATGAATTTAGACGGCCTTGCTTCACTGGATTCGGGTGCTAATTTTCTTTTTCGGCTTATGGTTGTTTGTCGATCATCTGTATCCTAATATGAATAATATTAATAAATATTAAAATTATGAAAAAGTTGTAAAAATATTGAAATTAATCTTTTAAATTACTTACCATTTTATTGTTGTTCTGATCGTCGGTATCTACTTTTAGTTCAGAGTTTTCTTCTACATAGTTCATTTTTCCTTTTTGAACCTGAAGCGGCACTATGAAATTTATGAAACGAATAATTTAACAAATTTGCACAACTTTTTATGGTAGTTTTGCGGAAAAGTAGGTCTCGGGGAAAATGTGATTAATTATACCTTCAAGAATTTTAATATTATTCTTGATGTGTTATTGTTGAAGAGAGAAACGATTATTTTTCATGAAAAAAATTTGAAACACTCAAAAATTATTTATTGATAAACTGTTATTTTAGACCGAACTTTTTTTTCTTATAGCTTCTTCCCAATTTTTTAAAAAGTATGAGATTTTATGCATTGAAATGATATTTTCTAGAGAAAAAAATATTCTCTGCAAGTTTGTTGCATACGATTTCTTAAAATACATAAATTAATATCAAATATTGTTATTTGTTTAATTTTTTCTTTTTTAAATTATTTGTTGATAATTGTAGGCATTAAAAATTTAATTTTCCAAAATTCGATGAAGTAAACTTGTATAGAATACTTTCACCGAGAATATACACTTTTATTCAACAAAAACCCAACATTTAAAAAGAAATTGGTAATACGCGGTTGCAAGAAAAAGTTCAGTCCAAAATAAAAGTTTGTCAATAAATTATTTTTGTATGTTTAAAATTTTGTTCATGAAAAATAATCTTTTCTCTCTTTAACAGGTTTGTTCTTTATTATTATATAATTGCACTCTTCAATACATTCTAAGGAAGTTTTAATACTGCCCAATGAGCGATTCGCCATCCTGGTATGTTAAAAAATAGGACATTGAAATCATTGTAGTTATCATTTTAGAATAGGCCACGAATTGGCAATATGTATTTACTCCCGATGAATTCTTAATTTTTTCCCGTCAATTTACAAGAGTTCAAAAAATTTGAATGATTTCAAACGATTTTTAAAGATTTGAAGAGATTTCTAAACAGTTTAGAAGATTTAAAAGATTTCTGATTTGGAACAGAAAATTTTGCAAAAGAATTATAATTCTAATTTGGAACATCAGATAATTTTTTGTCACAAAAATTAAAATTCTGATTTGGAACAGAGAATTTTGTAAAAGAATTATAATTCTTTTAGCAGAGTGTCTATCCGATGGATGATTTTTAATTCCCGATTTTCTCCCGTTCAATTGTTAATTTTGCCCGGTCAATTTAAAAGAGTTCTAAAGATTGCAATGATTTCAATTTCATTGATTATTATTATTTTTCATGAACAAAATTTTAAACATACAAAAATAATTGATTGAAAAACTTTTAATTTGGACTGAACTTTTTCTTGCTATCGCTTATTACCAATTTCTTTTTAAATGATGGGATTTTGTTGAATGAAAGTGTATTTTCTCGGTAAAAAGATTCTCTACAAGTTTACTTCATCGAATTTTGGAAAATTAAATTTTTAATGCCTAAAATTATCAACAAATAATTTTAAAAAGAAAAAATTAAACAAATAACAATATTTGATATTAATTTATGTATTTTAAGAAATTGTATGCAACAAAGTTGCAGAGAATTTTTTTTTCTCGAGAAAATATCATTTCAATGAATAAAATCTCATACTTTTTAAAAATTTGGGAAGAAGTGATAAGAAAAAAAAGTTCGGTCTAAGTTTAGAAGATTTCTGATTTGGAACAGAAAATTTTGCAAAAGAATTATAATTCTAATTTGGAACATCAGATAATTTTTTGTCACAAAAATTAAAATTCTGATTTGGAACAGA